>WAAB01015533.1:507437-611555 GCA_013389865.1 Piaya cayana
TTCAGAGCAGATATTGGGAAGAAATTTGAAGGTGATGAGACACCAGCACAGGTTGCCCTGAGAGGTGGGAGATGCCCCATCCCTGGAAATATTCAGGATCAGGTTGGAGGGGGCTCTAATAAACCTGATGGAGTTGAAGATGTCCCTGCTCACAGCCGGGTGATTGGACTGAGTGGGTTTTAAATACCCCTTCAACCTAAAGCTGTAGAAGAAAAATTTGTGGGCACCATCCCGAAGCACATTCTGCCCCTCCGTCCCTCTCACACACCCTACTGCGTGTGGCCAGGGCTCTTTAGACAAAAATTAATTGTTCCGGCCACACCAACCCCACAGCCTTTCTTCTGGTGCCGGGGAAGATATCGCCAGAGCCGCCAGTGGAGGCGCTAACGGCTCCCGCAGTCAAGGAGGGGATTAAAAAAAAAAACCAAAACACTTATAGCAGAGGATGGTTTCGATCCATCGACCTCTGGGTTATGGGCCCAGCACGCTTCCGCTGCGCCACTCTCTCTGGGTAAATAAAATGTCTCCCGCCAGAGCTTAGAGGGTTCCTGCCACAGCTCCTGGAAAGCTTTTAACTATAATATTTAAACTGTAGGTCAGGGAGTCCCTGTTGCATCTACTCTGAACTCCAGAAGCTCTTGAAACTCAACAAGCCATTTGAACTGCGGCTCAGGGATCCCTGCTACAGCTCCTCCGAGCTCCAAAGGCACTTGGATACAGCAAACCGTTTAAACCGTAGCTCGGAGGGGGGTCTCTGCCACCGCCCCGTTTAAACTGTGGCTCGGAGTGGGGTCCCTGCCACCTCCCCTCCGAGCTCCAGAGGCTCTAGCAATACAACCATTGCAAGCAGTAGCAGCACATTGCCCTGGGACACCGACAGTTAAGCGGTGTGAGCGCCCTCCGGCCTCCCCGGCACACGCCTCCCCTCCCGCCCCGCCCCGTCCCGAGGTGCTTTGCGCTTATTTGCATCCCGCAGGGGCCCCCAATCCCGCACTTCTCTGCCCCCTGGTACCTCCTCAAGCAGCTTCTGGGATGGAAAAGCGAGAAAAAGATAGAGAAAGATCCGTACTCCACAATCTCGGGCAGAAAGGCCAACAGCAGCGTCGCCCTATCCTGAAGAAATCTAGTACTTTGGACTACAAATACTTCAGCGCTGGAACCTTACATCGTGCTCGCTTCGGCAGCACATATACTAAAATTGGAACGATACAGAGAAGATTAGCATGGCCCCTGCGCAAGGATGACACGCAAATTCGTGAAGCGTTCCATGTTTTTTTTCTTCCTTCTCCTCCGCGGGGCAGAAATACGCCAATGGCCCCGAGGAGCCCCTCAGAGAGCTGGAGGTGTTCAGCCTCGCGAAGAGGACGCTGAGGGGAGAGAGACCTCGTTGCTCTCTACAACTACCTCAAAGGAGCTTGTGGACAACAGGGAGCTGCCCTCTTCTCCCAACTCACAGGGGACAGGAAGAGAGGGAATGGCCTCAAGCTCCACCAGAGGAGGTTCAGGATGGACAGTAGGAAAAAAAATTTCATGGAAAGGGTCATTGAGCACTGGAACAGGCTGCCCAGGGAGGGGGTTGAGTCACCTTCCCTGGAGGTGTTTAAGGGACGGGTGGATGAGGTGCTAAGGGACATGGGTTAGTGTTTGATGGGAACGGTTGGACTCTATGATCCAGTGGGTCTCTTCCAACCTAGCAATTCTATGATTCCTTGGGCTCAGACTGCCCCCTTAGCCAAGGCTCTCATAATTCCCAATCCCTGTGACCAGAGCTGCCCCAGAGCCTTCTGCATCTGTGGATCAGCAGCGCTCGTCAGCCACAGCCTCCCTGGGTGGATGGGACACAGGGAGCTGTGCTGCAGGTCGTGGTAACTCTTAGGGGGCTGTGGTATTCAGAGTTTTCCTAGAGAAACAGCATCCAGTTCAACCATTCATCACCACTGCGCCTGCCTGCCGCATGTGAGCATTGCCTGGGTGACTTAAGTGACTGGAAGGACTAGTTCTTGCTGAAAAATACTGAAAGCAGCTAAAATTTCTGGGAGTTCTGTAACCCTCTTTCTCCATACTACAGTGTCTTGCTCTGGTGGGATTGAATACTGGCTGCCAAAAGAACAGGGGAAAACTTGGCAGAAATGGCAGCACTGAAGGCAGAGATGCAACCCAAAGGTACTGACAGCCAAAACCTTTAGCTTTATTTAGAAGATGGGTGTAGTGAAGCATTGGATCAACACCGATTCATTGTCTTAAAGATCACTAACTACTGTAGGAAAAAATGAGAGTTACTTTTGGAAGGTCTTTTATGAATAGGTAATGCTTTCTTGGCTTTGGCATTGGGAATTTTGTTTCCACACGGTTTGAGTTCTGTGATGTGTGCGCAGCTAAACAAGGTGGATGGGTTTTGGAAGATAAAGCAGAACAGAAGCAGATGGTGAGGGGGAGAAAGTAAAAATAGGAAACATGAAGCAAATTTATCATTTGAGAGGCTGTTCTCTAGTGAAAGTGTGCTGGCTTCTTGGTTTGATCACTGTGTTTGATTGTTCCTTTTGACTTATTCTTTACTTCTTTTTTTCTGCATGAAAGTTTTCAATGCATGTTAGGTACTATGCAGCATAATTTAGTTGCTTCTTAATGTTAAAGAATTCTTAATTCTTTGCAGATATGACAATAACTTACATGAAAGGTATGAAGCTTGTGTGAAGGAATTTAAATGTGATGAATCCTCCTCAGCAGTAATTGATAATACGTAAGAAATTCCACTGTGGGAACAATGCCAAGCATATGGAAAATTAATTGGGACTAAGATAAAGCATGAAGCTGGTATCAAGCATATTAGAAGAAACATTATTAAACAGACCAGGTGTTTCAAGCTTGATGCACAGGATCATAGAATCACCAAGTTGGAAAAGACCCACTGGATCATTGAGTCCAACCATTCCCATCAATCACTAAACCGTGTCACTCAGCACCTCATCCACACGTCCCTTAAACCCCTCCAGGGAAGGTGACTCAACTCCCTCCCTGGGCAGCCTCTTCCAGTGCCTAAGGACCCTTTCTGTGAAGGATGATGAATCTTGAATGTGTTTGAAAGCCAGGCTGGAAAAAAACACCTGGGAATAAGTGAATTGGAGATATGACTGAAACCAGTCACAAGAGTGTGGAATAGACAAAACCAAAACCATTCTGTTTGTCTGAAGGCTGGAAAACCAAGGAACTGGATAGAGGTTTGCCTGAATGAGAGAAGCCAGTAGAGGCAGTAGTAGCACTTTCTTAACGTGACTTCTGTATGCTGTGCTGATTAAAAGAACACAGTGAAAACTGCGAGGTCTCCATCTCCATGGCCAAGCTCTGCTTTTGTATTACTTTTCTTACAAAGATCAAGATGCAATGAGCTATTGCTAGACTTCTATACAGCTCATTTTTCTTAAAACCACTTAGCATGTACCAGTTCCTGGTTTATATCATGAGGAGACCCAAACAACCGGGAGCTCAGTTTTGAGTATGAACGTGCTTTCTGAAAGTTGTTGGAATTCTGTGCTGCGTGGCTGCTGTTGCCGCTCAGGAGGAGGCAGCACACTGCACCTGGTGCCCTCAGATACATTTCTCTGCATTGCTATGGAGGAAAATGAACCTTAACCTTTGCTGAGCCTGGGGTACTGGCTTTGAAATGTTATTCCAAGTGGCAGCTGCTGCTGCTGCTCTGTCACACACATTTAATTGTACTGGGAATGCATGGTTATTAAAGGACTGGAGTGAAACAGTTCAGGGGCAAAACATTAAGCTTACTGACATGGACATCCAAGTGGTAAAATCAGCATTAATGTAATTATTGGTAAAAGCATTTCCTCGCTGTGTCTGTCACACAGCCAGAATCGGCTGAGGCAGGAGAAATGCACACTGGTGATCAGGCCTCCTTAGGGAGAGGAACAGGAGAAAACACAGACATGGCAAGATCCATTAAAGCGTTGGGGGTTTTCTTATCTATCAATTCATTATGGAGAACACAGACACATCCCTTTATTTTTAAACTGATGCCTTGAAAACTGATGCCAGACTCAATAACACTATTTTGATTATTAAGGTCAAGTGTGCAGAAGATCGCTCCACCTAGTGTGTGGGCAGCTTCCAGTACTGTTCACAAAGGCAATATTCAGTCAAAGCACACATATTCATCACTTTTCCTGGAACGGGTGTGTCTATTATAACTAGTTCCTAGAATTTATTTACCTAAGTTTCCTCCCCTTGGCACACACGCTCTGCCGTCTGAGTGTCTTCTTCAAGAGTCTTTGGATGAAGGCTGTAGATCTGCCTCGCAATTGAACTTACCAGCTCTTCTTGCACATGCTCTTAAAACTCCTTGGGCACCTCTTCAAGGTCGCATTTGGTCCTAGCTGGTTCTTCTTTCTCTTCTCATTGCACTAGCCCTCATTACCCGTCTTAATTAGATACAATCACATTCTTTCCCATTCTTTCTAACTGCAGGCTTGTTACAATTCCTTATTTAACCACAAGTATCCAGGCACAGTTATTATTCAAGCTATTCCTACATTTTAGTAGGAATAGCTTAAATCTATACATAACATTCAAATATATAACAGGCTATTAACTTAAAATCATAAAATCACAGAACAGTTTGGGTTGGAAGGGACCTTAAAGATCATCTAGTTCCAGTGCTCCAGTAATAGGGGAGGTTTAGGCTGGACATAAGGAAAAATATTTTAATGGAACAGGATCACTGGGCACTGGCAGAGGCTGCCCAGGGAGGGGGTTGAGTCACCTTCCCTGGATGGGTGGACGAGGTGCTGAGGGACATGGTTTAGTGACTGATGGGAACGGTTGGACTCGATGATCCAGTGGGTCTTTTCCAACCTGGCGATTCTGTGATTCCCTTCAAAATGCCGGGTTTAGCCCCGAGCAGGGTGGGTAGCAGTCACTCCTTAACCCAGTAATAGCACGAAAGGCGAGGCGCTGCCTTTTATTTCAAAACTATGTGACAGAAGTAAACGTTGGTCCTCCACCTTGCTTCTCCCAGAGGCTTGGGGATGTCAAGATTAAACACGAACTTAAAGCCAAACACGCCCTTTTAGCTGTTACAACGCGCCCCACCCGCTGCACTGGAGGCCGCAGGGCGGTGATTTTTGCATCATCACCACGCGACGACCACGTGACCGCGTTCGCGTCTCGAGTGACTGCGTGCTTGTCTGTCACGTGACCTTGTTTATCTGTGCGACTTCCGGGGCCGATGGAGTGAGAGGGGTGGGTGAGGGACCGGCGGGCTTGGGGAGAGACACGGTGGGAGGGATGCGGGTCCTCGGTTTGGCTGAGGGAGACGGTGGGAAACGTGGGCCCCAGGCGGGGTGAGGCACGTGTTGTTGGGGCTGAGGAACCAGTGAGTGAGGAGGCAGCAGGTCTGCGGCTGAAGGAGCGGTGTGAGACGGACCCCGGGGGGAACGGGGCTGAGGGAGCATGGTGGGTGGTTGAGGAGGGAGCACGGCGGGCTGAGGGGACTGGGGGGCTGCGAGGCTGAGAAGCCCCAGACAGGGTGGGACCCCCGGGGAGCTGAGAGGCCTCAGGCGGGTCTAGTGAGTGAGAGACCTGATGAAGGGTGAGGTAGAGGCAGCGGGGCAGAGGAACCGGTGAGGGGAGACGGTGCTGAGGGAGTGGTGGGAGAGGGACCCCTGCGGCAGCGGGGCTGAGGGATTGGTGGGTGACGGACAATGGAAGCAGGCACAGTTACCAGAGGAGGTGGCAGTGGGTGAGGGTGGGGAGCGTGGCTGGGAGGCTTCCTGTAGGGCTCTGAGTGTCACAGCCATTTGGTTCTTCATAAGGGAACCCGAGGCTGGTGGGGTTCAGCAGTTGGCATCTGCTGCAGTGACTCAGAATGCCCCGGTGTCACCTATTGCCCTGAGCTTTGTCCCACTCAATGTTCTTCCCTTTATTTCCAGACTGACCATGTACTTACCGATGAAGAGATGTGGGAGGACCACAGTGCTGTCTTTTTTGGAAAAGAAGAAAAGAAAACAAAGTCTTGACAGAAGGAGGGGGAAAAGGATTTATGTGGGAAATCATATTGACCGATGGTTGACACTTAAGGAAAAGTTGAATTTCAGAAATGATGCAGAAGTTGCAGGTTTTTTACTGGACTTGTGAGTAGATTTTTGTGATGCTTCTCCACTTCCTAACACCAAGTAAATAATCCTTGGCATTAATACCACCTGGGTGTTTTCTTTCTAGGTATGACAGCTGTGACCCATTGTCAAAAGCTCGCGTCCGTTCCCTTTCGGAGGGTGTGAGAAGAATTACTGTGAAAGAAGAAAGAGCATTATCAGGCAGCACGTCTTTAATAGCAGCTGATGGAATGTTAGTAGTGTTCCCTTTCTATGTGAGGTGCAGGTGAAAGATTTTTCAGGATATTACTTGGAAGACTGTAACTGACATTTAAAAAAACTGGAGTGGAAGTTACATGGATCTGTTAGGGTGAGTCCAGAGGGGGCCACGAAAATGATGGGGGGAGGGAAGCATCTCCCATATGGAGACAGGCTGGAAGTGTTAGGGTTGTTCAGTCTGGAGAAGGCTTCAGGGAGATCATAGAGCAGCTTCCAGTACTGAAAGGAGCTGCAGGAAAGCTGAGGAGGGACCCTTAATCAGGGAGTGCAGGGATAGGATGAGGGGGAACAGTTTTAAGCCTAGGAGAGGATAGTTAAATGAGATCTTGGGAAGAAATGTGTTCCTTTAAGTGTGTTTGGACACTGGGCTAGGTTGCCTGGAGTGGTCATGGCTGCCCCATCCCTGGAGGTGTTTGAAGCCAGGTTGGATGGGGCTTTGAGCCCCTGATCCAGTGGGAGGTTGGAACTGGATGGGCTTTAAGGTCTTTTCTAACCTAAACCGTTCTGTAATTCTATATAAGAAACAGGAAAGCACGCAGCTTATTTTATTAAAATGGATATCTTTTGTAAAACAGCTCATGTATTTGTTTCGTTTGTGTTGTTGAGCATATACATTTCTAGACAAAATAGAAACAAATGCTCTTTGCAGAAGAAATGTTTCAGCTACAATTTGTGTTGTATTTGCAGTTATGGCCCCAATGAGCGGTTGACTAAAGGATCTGCTTGTTGTGACTTTGAAGATGTGAAAAATCTAACTGTGAAAGAAGAGAAAGAGATGCCGCAGGACTGCTTATCAACAGAGATAGATGACACGTTAGTGATGCTATGTTTTTTCACATGCCTTGAAAATATTTTGCATTGATTTTATTATCACATTTAATTTTGTTTACTAGTAACTCGTGTCATTCATGCTCTGATTCATTATCAGAAATAGTGGTTGGTCCAGTACTTCTGAGGCGAGAACCTGAGAGAGATTTTGGTAGTTAGAGCTACACACAGCAAACCTGCCTGTTCCGTGACTACTTGCCTTAGTTGTAGAGAGGATTCATGAGTGGAACAAGGAAATTGCTAGTACTTTACTTGTATTCTAGTCACTTGAGTGAGCAGTTAATTTTTACAGTAGTACAGTCTCCAGGCAAATGCAATCATGTGTGCTTTAACCTTTCAAAAGAAAAATGTTTCATTGTTGACTGAGTGATATTACGTACAAAGTGACCTGTGAACCTGTCTAAAGAGCTCCCTGCTCAACAAGGCAACCACTCCATCAGTCAACTGCCAATTTCTTTTACTGCAGTGACATCAGTAACCGAGATCAGAGGAGCCTTGAATAGATATGCTTGTCCATTACTCTTTATTTAGGTTTCAATTACCCACAAGTACTCCTGAATAATTGTGATTTCGTCCATATCTGAGTTATCTGACCTTTAAAAAAAAATTATCTTTTAATGTGTGCAGGGGGACACTGAGGCCTTAGGACGTTACATTGGCGTTGCATGGTGTGTCCAAACCCCTCGCCAGTATGGTCAAGTACGTAATGCATGTGGCGTGTCTCTCTCAATCTCATTTTCTACTGCAGTTTTTCTTGTGACTTTCCTAATTCTTTACTTTTGATTTTAGTAGGTGAACAAGTTGGGGTTTTGAAAGCAGTTCTGTGGCAGCAAAAAAATCAATACCTGTGCTGATTAAGCTGACAGATTCAAGTATGTTCTTCAAGATAGCACTTTCCTCTGGCAACATAATTTTAGTTTGGAGTGCAGCAATAATTGAAATCCTGGGACTGATTTGATGAAGGTGAGACGGGGGTTTGTTCTTAATTGCTTGCTTATTTGAGCCTTCAGAGATGTAAGAAATACTGTGAAAAGGTGTTTGGTATGAGAAAAACTTTGTTACCCTAAGGTACAGGATGCTTTTGTACAGTCTCACAATATTTATGTGAAGATGCCGAATCACATTGAATGTGGAAAGTGCTGGACAAATCATCAGGCATGTGTGCAGTGGTAAACGTGTAAAGCTAAGAAATGACAGCTGTCTCAGAACAAGGAGAGTTTTATGGCACAGACATCCTAGAGCACACTCTGCTATTCCAAGGAACGTTTACCTACCAGGAGCAGTTGTGTAGTCTCTCTCCAATGAAAATAATTCTTTTGTGTTTTGATGTGTAATGTGGTTGGGCTTGTTTTTCATTCACAGTGCAGCAGGGAGGCAGAGCGATGATGTTATTGGGGGATTCTTAAAAGCTCCGGGTATCTGTACAGCAGTCAAGTGATGTGCCCGAAGTCATGTTGGTACCTGAAATAAGGCCTTAGAAGTAAGGCTAAGCTCAGTTACTAACTCAGGGCTGTTAGATGGGTGGGCAAAACCCTTAACTGTTGTAGACAATAGTAGTTTTCCTTCAGAAAGGAGCAGTGGTTATGTTAATGTATGCTTTTTTTTTTTTTCTTGTTTTTAAAGGTGTGGTACTACACTTCCTATTGAAGGGTGGAGATGAAAGCAGGTACTTCCTGCTTTCCTGGCAATTGAGTGTCATGTTTTCTTGTTGCTGTTACTATTTTGGGGCCCGACAGAGTGTGTCTTCGTTCTGTTCTGCTGTATGAGGCCAGGAAAAGAACAAGGCCTTGTTGAAGGTGCTTTATTAGCAAATTCTGAATTAATAGTCATAAAGCAGCTGTTCTATTCTAGGCCTTTTCCTGTCTAGTCTAGTTTTATGTTGGCTAAACGTGAACTGGTAAGGAAACATCAAAGATAATGGAGCCAGAACACGTAAACTCACTTGCTGTATCAGCCCCTTTCTTCTTTGGTTTTGTTTTAGTTTTTTGTCTTCAGAGTCTTGCCTGATGATGTCAGTTTTCAGAGGCTGCTGTTGTAGAGAATTAAGTTGATGTAGAAACAGTGAGGGAGTGAAGTAGCAAGGGTTTGTTTCGGGATCCCTGCTAAGTGAAATGGTCTGGTTTTTTGAGTTCTGGTTATTGTGAAGCGTTGAGGTGTTGAAATAACATGGGAAGAAAAGATTTTACGTAAATCTGATTTTAAAGTACTATTAGCAGGGCATAGCCAAAAGGAAGTGTTACTGAGCCGTGCCCAGTTGGGTTCCTGAATGCGTGCAGTTCTTCTCTAATGCTGCTTCTGTTATTAACTTTCAACTTGAACATTGAGAATACTAAACAAGTTAGGTTCAAATTATTTTTGGTTTACATGTAACAAGTACAAAACAGTCAAAGCAGATAATAAAACATTTATTCGGGTTTTTTTTTCTTTAATATTTACTTACCCAAGCAGTTGAATAGGTTTTTTTTTTTGAAGTGGCTTTGGGGACTTGGGATTCTTTTACTCCTGCAATATTTGAGTGACAGAGAATCAAAAACTTCTTTACCCTGACCTTTATTAACTAGACAGATCCTCTTGATTGGACTGACTTGCCTGAGATTTGATTATAGAATGTATCAGGGTTTTTTTGCCTCGATTTACTAAGAAATTTAATGGAATACTGATACAAAATAAATATTCAAAAGCATTGTAGCAGTTTGATGAGGAAGACTGAAACCTGTCGAGTGAGTTGGTGTCTGTCACTAGTGAATGATGAGTTGGGAAGCCCCTACTGCAAAGTCAAACTGTAGCTTAGGTTCATGTCTCCTAAAATGGTAGTGGCAAGGCCTTTATAACAACTTTTGCTGCATAGCTTTTCTTACAGCTTTTTTTCTGTATTTTAGGACTTTTCTTAAGTAATCTGTTGCCTGAGAAGTTGTACGTTTACTGCCCAGACAAGGCAGTTGTAAATTGTAATTCCCTAACATGGCAAGAATATAAACAATCTTGAGAAAAAGTCAAGCAGCGTGAACAGCTGAGAGGTTCCTTAGCAAGAAGGAAAATAAAACCTTAATTACTTATAAAAGAAAGCACAGGGGGATAAAAACCCCAAACCCTGATAAAATCACCTGTGTAGGACAGCTTCCTATGCCCTTCCAACAATTTTTTGGTGATATGTTTTTACTAGTCTGCTGAAAATATAAAATAACAGTTTTAATAGAACTGAAGAATTCTGCATGGAGGTTTTGCAGTGTTTCCTGTTCATACTTTGTTTTTAATATAAAAAAACCCCAAACACCACCTGTCCACCCCCAACAAATCATAGTATGGGTACTTCGCTAATGCCACTTTAAAGTGAAGGTGTAACACTGCCTTACCTTACAGAGAATTGAGTGGTTAGTCCATGACAACTGAATAATTTATTTTATTTTATTTTAATGCTAGATGCTGAGCTGCATTTCACTATCGTGGAGCCTATGTATAAACATCACGAAAGCATAAAGTATTGGTCTGATTATATGTATTGCATGTGTAAAAGCACAAATGGAATTACCCTAATATTTTTCCATTATTTCCAAGTTAGAAGATTCTTTTAGGGCAAGGTACTTGCCTAGATATATTTTGTGACACAATGCAAACCTATTTCGTATTTAGGTGTTTGAATGTCACATTATAACTGTTATCATTGTGTTACTTTTCAGGGTGATCAGCTAGAAGAAAATCAAGCTCTTGCTTAATAATACTGGGGCAAGTTTTGGTCCATCTTGATTTTGCTGTGAGGGTGTTGTGAACTACAAAGAATTACTGTAAGTTGTAATATGAAATTCTGTGTTACTCGTTGAACGGCACATTGATTACCTAAAGTTACATTGTCTGATGTTAACATTAATAAAGTGCGTGAACTGGATTCTTTAATTGTGTAAGTCTGTATGTAGGACAGCAATAAGAAACAAGCCAGGATGCTAGTAAGTATAGCTCAGGCTTATTTAGAATGGATTAAACATCTGTAGGTTGTGTTAGTGAAAACATTCCTCACTTTTTATTTAAAGCTCAAAGGGTTAAAATAGAAACAACATCCTGGTAGCAGTTTTAGCACCTAGCATGCTTCCATCCTGATTGTATTTTTTGGATTGCTTTTTCTTGGGGAACAGATCTCACGTATTCCACATGCTGGAGGGTCTTCTTGAAGGTTACTAATGCACTTTAAAAAGATGGGTAAAAATACTGGACTAGAGTGTGTGCTGTGTTAGTGCCCTCTGAAAAATGAGCAGTCAAGATCAGATAATGTGTCATTTACCTAACTATATTTTGTTATTGAATTATTTGATCTCTTGCTTTGGCTTTTGGTACCACAAAAGCTGATATAGGGTGCCTCTTAATTATTTTCTTCTCTAACAAATATGAATTAAGTGTGGAGTATTTTCAGTAACTGAAGTTCAACAGAATAGTGGTGACAGTTGTAGTTACTAAGTATGAGTAATCCTGGAAAGTTTTTAACTGAGAAACTGTGAAATTAGTGTGACTGTATTCAATGTATATTTGTTAGAAGGACAGAAACTAACTGTCTTCTGATTCTTTTTTTTTTTAACTACACACTTTGATAAGCATTTAGGTCTTGATCTTACAGTATTCAAGCCAGCTGGGTTTTCCCATCAACTTACACTAGAACAGCCTTTCACTATGGAGAAATTCCCCTAATTAGGTCCTTATACTCAAAGCTTTTTTTTAATGAGCTACTTTACTTCGCTTGCTATAAGAAACATCTACTCTTAAATATTCTTTTGTTGGTTTTGAAGTATAAAAGCTCAATGTTGCCTTATTACCAAGTTATCGTTTGCCAAATGTTGCACATATAGCTCTCTTTTTCTAAATAAAGCAGAGAAGGTTGCTTGTTTGAAGCTTGTTTGAAGCTTTCTCAAAACGAAAACGCCACTTCCTGTGTCTTTGTGTTCTCTCTTTGCTCTTTACCTTTCAACTTCTTTAAGCAGTCATTCATGTAAGTGACGCGGTTTGGCTCACAGAGGCAGGATGACTCGTGACTCTAGTTTTCAGTGAAGTGTCTTTCCGTGCTCTCGGATTTTCTATTATCAGTAGCATCACAGTGAAAAAGGAAAAGGGCTCTGCCTTCAATATCATCAGTTGCGTTTTCCTCTGAAGTCTACAGGATTAGCAGAAGAGTCTCCAGCTGTGGTAGCTTATTTCATCGAGGAGCTCTGCCCTTCAGTGGCGTTTGAGCACCATCTGGTCAGCCTGTTTCGACTGGTTCTTGTGCCTTTACAAATGGGCACTGAAAATATATTAAAGACTTTTTTATTATTGTGGAAGTAAACGACTGCTACGCATACAGGATGTTTTGAGGTGCACTCACTCCATGAAATTACAGGTAGAAAGATTATTCTTGATGCACAGAATTTGAATATATTCAACCCACCCTAATGCATTTCCCCCAAACCCTCCCATTAGACTAGCACTTTGTGCTGAAGTAAAGTTAGGAGGAAAGAAGACTCAAATATTTCCTTCTGTGCTGTCATAATATGTACGGATGATATTTTCTTAGGTGGTTACATCAACATATGCTTTTGAATATCTGACTTCTGTAGAGCAGAATATCATCATAAGTATTTTGCAGAACAGTGAATGTTGAAGATGCTGAAACAGGGTACTTGCCTCTGCCAGCGATATGGAACGCACGATGGCTCTGCTGTTGTCCAAAGA
Organism: Piaya cayana; assembly: GCA_013389865.1. NCBI lineage: Eukaryota > Metazoa > Chordata > Aves > Cuculiformes > Coccyzidae > Piaya > Piaya cayana. Next base: position 520,337 of record WAAB01015533.1, read on the forward strand.
GCCAAGCAAGTTTTTCTGCTCCTCTGTGTCTGTGTGTGGGAATTGCTGAACCAGACTCTGTTCAAATGTCAGAACTATATGAAAATGTTTTCTCTATTATTCCAATAAAGAATATACGCCTAGAAGAAGCAAAATAGTGGGGTTCTTGACAATGCTGAGTACGGATCTCTGACCCAAGTACTGTGAAAATTAGGACATTTTCTCTATGGTTTATAGCAAGAGGCAAGCAGTGGCTGTAAAAACACAGAATTGTTTTGTGTTTATAATATGGCTTAACCATGAATCTATCAAATATTTTGATATGTAACTTTCAGTATGTAACCTGGGAAACTTAAGGGCAGGTTCTGTGTTGGAACTTAAATTTCAAACCATTAGCCAACGAACTTAAGTTATGATGCACCAGTTTTCATACTACTAAGCTTGTATCCCATTGTTTTTCCTTCTCAAGAGGTAGTTTTATAATATCTTAATAATTATGTTTGTGCTTTTAGCTCAATTAACTAGAAAACTTAATATCTTTTGCTCAGGAGGGCTGGTCTGTTGTATATTGTGATTTACTTTTGTAGTAAAAAGCCTACAAAATGCAAGAAAAAAACATTTTAAACGGCTCTGGGAGCCGTAAAAGTAGTTCATAGGTCATCACAGACACCCCTTGTTGGGGGGTGGAACTGAGATGAGACAGACTGGAGTAGATTACTCTAAGAAATAAGTGTTTCAGTGCTCTGTTTCCCTACAACTTAGAATGGCTGTTTAATTCTTCCACTCTTATCTCGAATGTCTGTCTTTAAGGCTTGATAATACAGTCAAGGAGGAAACAGAATGCTGCACCTAGACAAGCTATTTATGAGTAAAACAGGGTTGCAGGAATCTTGAGATAAATCTGCATTCTTCAGGCTTAGCAGATCATCTTGTTCAAGCTGCTTTCTTTTTTTTTTCCTTGTGGTAAAATAGGAGTGAATTCCAAACTTCTATAAGGCATGATTGCTTGCTGTAAGAAAGATTTAACAGTAGGAATACTAGCATAGTCAATGAGACTTGTGATTGTTTCATCAAGAAATGCTTGTGTTCTGTGTCTGCTGTTGGTGATGTGTCTTAAATCAAGGCATCCCAAACAAGTTTCAACAGTGTGTCATGTTGCGCACATTCTCATGAGTCACTGCTGAAAATACTGATCGGTGGATGGCAGAAGGGAAAACGCATCAAAGGAGGAATTCCAAAGGTAGGAGTGGTGGAGTTTCAGTTTGCGATGTGTACGTGAAATGTGGGTTAGAGAGAAATGGTGAACCTGAACGTTTTTTGTGGTTTGAGTGGTTACGAGGCTCAGGACGAGCCTGCTTCCTCTTTCCTGATGTCTCAGCAGAAGCAATTAACATTTCATCCCTGTAATTCCAAAGGGATTCCTTACCACTGCAGGAGTCACAGCTCTGAGTAGTGAGTGTACTAAAACCCTGGTCAGGGATTACGGTAACTGTTGTATTGGAAATACTAACCTTTCTGTCTTTTCTTACAAAGGAAGAACATTAATGGTGTCAGCTTTTCAGTTGCATTTACATGCGTAGTTTTGTGTAAAACTGGAGAGAGTGAGAGATGTCTTATTGTCAGAAAAAGTTGAGGATCTGTGAATGAAAACCAGTATCCATAGAAGTAATTAAAGACTCTTACTGGTGTTAATGGTAGGAAGCACATTCTTATCTATGTTTGTGTGCTTTTTTGTTTAATCAAAATAGAGGAGAAGTGAAAGAATGAGAATGCATAAATCATGTGATATTAATGTGCTTTGGTTGTATAAGTGTAGTTGGAATAAGATAGAAATATTATTATAGAATAACATTTATATAATTTATATAATATTATATTAAATACTAGAATAAGAGTAAAAGGCCCTGATGTAGAAGTTACCAAGCAGAGTACTTAAGGGTATAGTCATCCTAACACAGGCTCTGCTCGTGGTGCTGCCCTCGAAGCTTGTCCAGCCTGAGAACATTCCCTCCTTTGAATTTAAAAAAGATGCTTTTATATTGATCAGCATTTCTATTAAAAGCCAGAGAAAGTAAAACAGGACTCATGGAGTGATAGAATAGCCTGGGTTGGAAGATCATCTAGTTCCAACCCCCTGCCATGGGCAGGGACACCTCCCACTGGAAAGAAGGACATCACTGACCCAGCCTTGCAAATGAAACCCTGACAGGAGAGCCCTGCACCAGTCAGTGACAAAGGAAATGCAGAGTTACTTGTCACAAGTTAATTTGCATAATTGCGCTTACATCGGTAATCAAATTGATTCCTGCAAATATCCTTACTAAGGGCTTTCTGGGGAACAAAAAAGAGCTTTATTAAGCAAAATGAGGGCATTTTAAATGAAGAAAGCAATTAGGGATGCAATGGGGGAAAATGCAAATAGTCTCTTGAAAGTGATGAGAAGAGACTTAAAATTTCAGTTGAATCCATGGGGTTGCTGTCTTGGTGTTAGCTGTACATTTCCCATCACCTACCAGCCCTCGCCAAGCCCAAGGAAACAAAAGCAGCCTGCAGCGGAGGTTTTGTGTAGCAGCTCTGTTTACAGACATGCTGTAAAACTGATGTGGGGAGAGGTGTATTGTGAAAAAAAATAAGAGTTAGAAAAGTTAATGACAACGTGTTGAAGTTGAGCAATGTTAAGTTTGTGCTCTCAGGAGGAAGGGAAACCTGTATGCTTCAGCTGCAGCCTACTAATATTTCAACTCTTCTACTCACAGGTTTTAGTTTTGTTTATATCTTAGGATCTTGTCAGAAAATGGCTAGATTTTTTTGCCACCGTATTTAGGTTTTATGGTTGCTATATGAGCATCTTGTATTTTCAGTAGCAAACTGCAGAGTTTTGTGCTCGGTGAGTTTCAGGTTGCATAAGACCAGATAATACCAAGAAGTCCCATAGCGGATACGATAGTTGGTGCTGTGTAGTTGGTGCATGGTGCCAGATTTTTTCTGTAGTGCTATAGTCCATCCTTAGAACTGCTTTACATCGATTTTTATGATGTTATTTATTATTGCGTGTGTTTATTGTATGTATATAAAGACTTCAGTTCATGTGAGCTTTCTATGACTTCTGAGGAGAAAACTTTTCTACTCTTGTTTTTGCATTCTGGGCAACAGGTTTGTTTGTCCTTGGCCTGTTGCTCAGTCATTAAATAACAAGCAATGACAAACTGTGTTGCTAACTGAAGCACCTGAAAAAATTACAAGTGAATTGTAATGATTTATGATTTGAAGATTAGGTGTAAACATAAGCTTCACAGAAAAAAACCAAAACAATTAAATATGACAACCTGTCTGAATATTTAGAGATTTATTAGGAACATAAGAAAATCCATTGGGCCAGACCCCAGGCTTATGTACTTCACTATCTTGTATCTGTATTCAGGGAAAAAGAGTTGGTCCTTTTATTGTAGGACCTCCAGTAGGGATTTGAATTTGTTCAGGCATCAGCTATACAATTAAAAATAACACTAAATAATTTCTATGGATATGAAAAATACTGCTGCTATCATCATATTCCTTATGGGAATTCCTTTGCGTGCTTTGAACTCAGCCAGTTTTCAGCTTTTTTGGGATGTTACTGTATCTATTTATACAACGCGAGGTTGTCCTTACTGTGCGTTTGTGTTATATTACTTTGATAGCATGTCTACTGAAAACAATGGTGATTTCTTAACCTTTTTTTGTAAGATATTTTATACTTTGTCATCTCTGAACTTGGACAGGGTAAGAATTATTTCAGAAGAGGCAGACAAAGAAAAATATGTCTCTGTTTTTCACTGTTCTTTTATTTTTGGCTTTTTGTTGGCTCAGGAACTGGCATTGATTTTAAAAAACAACCAAACAAACAACAACAAGCCAACAACCAAAACAAAGCCAATTGATTTTTATAAAAGCTTCATTTCTCTTATCCTGAAATGACTAATCTAAATTAGAATGCACCATCGTGAAAAGAATATTTTCAAGTCCATTTTACTTATCAATGCTTGTTAGTTTACAGATGGTATTGGTGTTAATTTGCCTTTGGCTATCTGTTTCACTCAGCTTATTCACATTTCTGTAACCCTGGTCTGGTTTTGATTAATGAAAATAATTTTATCATTTACTTATTTGCCTACTGTCTTACACTCTCCACTCCCACTCGTTTGCTTGTTTCTGCCAACCAAACTAGAACTTCTGTTACTGTTTTTGTAGAATTTGCCTCTGCCATGTATAACGGTGGTTCTGCCGCAGTCACCTCCTGCAGATACATGGAATTTCTCTTCTAGCTAAGCTGGACCTTGGCTGCTGCATTTTTTTCACAAGGTTTAGTTTGTTTATGATACCGTATCATAAAGGGATGTGACATGCAAGTGCTAACAGGAAGAAGACTGATAAAGCATTCAGTTCAGCATTAAGAAAGAGTAAAAATTCTGCGATCATGGTAAATAGACTCAATGTATTCTAGCAGGGGCTATTCCTCTCCAAGAGAAGTGCAAGTCTTTCTTGGTTTTGGTGGAAGTTGAAGTAATTTTCTTCAAATACTGCACGTGCACAGAAAATATTCTGTTCAGTCTGGTCTTTCAAAGAATTAAAAAGCCACAAAGATGCTTTCTGCAGTGATGCTGCAGGAATTACCTACTCTGAGAGCAGACACGGAGGGGTTATTGGATAGGTCTTGGATGCGTTCTAACAGGTACTTTTGCTTACTTGAGAATTATGAGCAACTCGGTAAAGTACAGAGATAAGATGAATATCTGATGGCAAAAAGTGGCAAATCAACTTAAGAACAATCTTTAGAATTGTGCTTAAATGGCTATGAACTAGAGAGGGGCAGATTTATAGTAGACAGGAGGAATTTCTTCACAATGAGAGTGAGGAGGCCCTGGCCCAGGTTGCCCAGGGAAGCTGTGGCTGCCCCATCAGTGGAGATGTCCAAGGCCAGGTTGGATGGGCTTTAAGGTCCCTTTGACTCAAACTATTCTACGATTCTTTTCCAACTGTAACAATTCCATGGCTCTACAGGTTTGGGAATTTGAAGTGCTTATCTTATTAAATCACACTGAGAAGTGGGTTTGCAAATTAACTTTGTTGGATTTTATTTAACGTAATTTGAATCTCACTGGAAGCTTGTGATGTTTGCTGTAATAAAAAGATTATGGATAGCTCCTAGTGGCTTTTAAAAACTGTTTAGTGCTGGCTGTGTCAAAGGAAACAATGAGGGTCACTTAACCTACTTGATTGCTCATCGAGTTCCTCTAGCAGTATTCCAAGCTTTTGGACCTGCTGAAATGTGCATCTTGAGCAGGCTGTTCACTACTTCAGAGCCCTCAGCGAACATATCTCATAAGAGAAATGAAGAAAGGAGATGCGATTATGTGACAGTGTGCTAGCCCTGAGCATCAGAGGCTGCAGATGAAAACCTTGTGTTGCTCAAGCGTGAACTCCCAGGGAAAAAAGAATGTGTCTAAAAATATGTAATCATTTAAGGGAAGTTGGATCAAATATAGTATTAATGGATTAGACCTTACACTGTACTTATGTATTCCTTTTAAGCTTAGGTCAGGTTGTTTTAACATTGGATGATGCAGATGAGGTCTGCTGAGTCTTAATTTGTCATGTAACCAGGTGCTGCTGCATAATTCGATGTGGACTGGGTAATGTTGGGATACTGAGCCCAAAGGGCCAGAAGTGGAGCAGCACCACGAGTGCTTTGGGACCTTGTTTAGTTAGCAGCAACTGGGTGATTAAAATCATTAACCTGGAGCCCTAGTTCTGTCCTAGATAGTTCAGGTAGACATGAAACACACGGAGAAAAAGCATACCTGTTGCTTGCCCTCAGCTGGCAGGGAAGAGGAATGTGTGGAATAGTACATAGCTTCAGGGCAGATCTGTGCATCAGGAGCAGGTTCTGTTCAAGGCGTGGATTTCTGGGAAACCCAGACTGCAAAACAGCAGTGGAAAACTGTGTGTAAGCATGAGTCGTCCCACCACATGTAATGGGTGTCATTAGATGTGATGTTTCCTGCTTTACACAACAGAGAACAGAACTGGGAGTGGGCAGGTTGGGGTGACCCGTAACTGTGCAATTCTGTGTGGTCACAAAGACAGTGACTAAATCTCTACCACTTGAGGAAAAACACAGGCAGAAAGATCTCAGTTGTGCTCTTAAAATGAATATAGCTTCTAACAGTGGAATTTGTTGCTTGCTGTATGGTGTAATCCAAAAGTAAACAGACTTTCTGCTGCTGTTCAGTCCCTTCTTATGGAGTTGCATATTGATCATGCAATGCTTGGAAAGTCATATCAGTTTATATTGCAGAAATGTTCCACATTCTGTGTTAATAATTGCTCTCTCTATGCTGTTCCACTATCAAAAGAACAGGAGGTATATCTGCTTTGTGAATTTCATACTGGATGTTAATTTGTATTAATATATTAATAACCAAGTGGCGATTCCCATAATGGGAAGCATTAAAGTAGTGTTAATGCCTTTCACTTTTGTGAGCTGAGCAACCATAAGAGTGGTGGAAAGTGCTGCTGGCCTGACGAGGATTCACCTGGCTGTTCTCCCAGGCTGCCTCTTTTCTCTCTCTGTGGGTGTGGGGGTGTGTTAAGAAATGGAAACCTATTGGCAGTTTTCAGGCGCATACCCCTCAGGATCCCTAACCGATTGTTAGCAAAGCAGGCACAACATTTCTATAGTCGCAGCAGAGCCAAGGGATAAAAAAAGCTGAGAATCAGGGAGTCATAACTGCCTCTCTGATGCTCCACATTTTCTGTGCCAAACATATGCTGGTATAGAAGAAAGTCTGATTCTAAATATCAAAGTGTGGGCAAGATTTAACTGTAGTTTGCTGTGAAAGAAACCAAAGCTCTAAACTGTTGTTACATTTTACCACATCTGATATGCGTATGTGGTCATATAAATGGATTTAACCAGTAGGAATTGTAGTGTAGCTGCTTATAGCAAGTACCAGTACAATCCCAGGAGTAACGGTCTGGTTTGTAATAACTTCACATGGCATGCACTGTGTTCTGCTCTTAGAATATTTCTGAAGTTAAGGATCTATTGACTCAAATGTGCAAAAAGAGAAGCTTGAATTTCAAATTTAGTACGAGATGTTTGTTAACCAGTTGGTTGGTTTTGTCTGCAGCATAAAAATATTTTTCGAAGTTGTTTCAGTTCCTGCAGAGCATGTGTACTAGAGGAGAAATTATTGAAATGTCTTCTGAATTAATAAATAACATAAACTCCGGCACTGTAAAAAAACCAACCAAACAACACAACCCCCTTCTAAACAAAAACTGCTTGAAGATAGTCTAAGGCTACCTGGGCTCTTATAATGGAGTATTTGCAGCCTTTATGTTTTTATAGACATAAATGTTTTGGCACCCTCTTTACAGTTTATAGCTGAAATTGTTTCCTAATTGTTCACCTCTAGGTCTGACAGAGTGCCTGGTTCTGTAACCAAGTAGAGCAAGCAAACATTTACAAAGGATTTTGGCCAGGTGAATCATTCTCAAGGCAGGCAGTATATTTTACAAACTGAGTACAATTAATGGTGTCCTTTGGTAGGCTCTAATATTTTAAAGTCAGAGCCGGGGCTGTGGACTGTCATGCTGTTCCCTGTGACATTTCTGTCCTGTGTGCTGTGACCCTGGAGCAGAGTACGACCGCTACAGCCCTTGGTGTCTGATTCTCTTCTGTCGTGTCGGATTGCTTGCTTATTTTTTGCACTCTAGTCCCTATGGGAAAACCAAGACTAAAGCAGGGAGGTGTGTGCACAAATACAGACTGACTTACCTGAAACTTTGACGTCCAATGCCTTGTGCTTTCCATACAGGGTACTAGCGTCTAACTAACTACAGTCTACTCTAAGCTATCCAGGGCTGCCAGGTGTGTGTGATGGATCCAACGTGGGGGCTTTTGCAGCTGCGTTTCATAGGATCACAGAATGGTTTGGGTTGGAATGGACCTTGACAGGTCATCCTGTCCAAACCCCCCTGCAGATAGCAGGGACATATTCAACTGAATGAGGTGGCTTAGAGCCCTGTCCCACCTGACTTTGAAGTGTTTTCTTGGCAAGTGTTTCCTGGGCAGGCTGTGCCAGTGTCTTAGCACCCTCAGCATGAAATATTTGAGGAGTATGCGCTGCTTTGCAGGTGCCAGACTCCCCAGCACTGCTGGGGTACAGTCTGTTTTATTCCCCAACATAAGAGGGGTATGGAACTGTTGGAACAGGTCCTGAGGCAAGGGCCACAAAGATGATAAGGGGGCTGGAGCACCTCTGCTGTCAGGAGAGGATGAGAGTTGGGGTTGTTCAGCCTGGGGAAGAGAAGGCTCTGAGGAGACGACACAGCAGCTTCCACTGCTGAAAGGGGCTCCAGGAAAGCTAGGGAGGGGAGTTTTTACAAGGGCCTGGTGTGATAGGACAAGGGGGAATGGCTTTAAATTAGAAGAAGAAAGATTCAGACGGGACGTTTGGAAGAAATCCTTTACAGCTGGGGGGGGAAGGAAAGGCCCTGGCCCAGATTGCCTAGAGAAATGGTGGCACCCCCATCCCTGGAGGCGTTCAAGGGCAGGTCGGGTGGGGTTTGGAGCCCCTGATCCAGAAGGAGGTGTCCCTGCCCAGGGCAGGGAGTGGAACGTGGTGGGCTTTGAGGTCCCTTCCACCCCAAACCACTCCCTGATGCTACTGCTTCCCCCTGCTCGTGGTTACAGGAGGCGTTTGAATCAGCTCTGCCCTTCTGCCACTCTCCCTCGGCTCTGACAGCGCGGAGGGACTGTCCCTCCGCAACCCCTCGCCGGCTGAGGGCAGGGCGGGAAGATGGCACTGGGGCAGGCCACGCCCACTTCTGACCACGCCCCCACCGAGCACCATTGGCTTGGTTTGTCATTAGCTCCGCCCATAGCCCCTCCCGCCCGTCACTCGCCGTTGGCCCCGCCCGCCATTGGCCCGCCCCCTCCGGCCCTGCCCGCCGCTGGCCCCGCCCCCCGGCGCCGCCCGCCATTGGCCGCGCCGCCATAGCCNCTCCCGCCGCCACCTGGAGATCTTCACCGCCGCGCCGCCGCCGCCGCCGCCCGGCGCCGACGGGCCGACGCCTCCCGCGCCTCACGGGGACCCGGCGGCGGCCGGCGGGGACTTCTACCTGCGCTGCCTCGGCAAGAACGGCGTCTTCGTGGACGGCGTCTTCCAGCGGCGAGGGGCGCCGCCGCTGCAGCTGCCGCGAGTGTGAGTAGTCCCGGGGCCTCGGGCGCACCGGGGCCGCCGTCCCCGCCCCGGGGCCTGGGGACGCGCCGTCCTCCGGGCCGCACCGGGGCCGCCGTTCTCCTCATCGGTCACACCGAGACCCGCCGTTCTCCCACCGGTAGCACCGGGGCCTCCGGTCACACCAGGACCCGCCGTCCCCACCCGGGTCGCACCGACCCCGCTGCTCTCCCTCTGGTCACACCGAGGCCTCCGGTGTCCCGGCAGCCCCGGGCGGTGCCCTCTGAGCATTGTTTACCCCGCGTGTGCGGGGTTTGGGGTCGGGGGTCAGCGCTGAGAGGTTCCCCTCCCCTCCCGGTGCCTTTGCGGAGGGCAGGCGAGTCGCGGTGCTGGGGGTGTGCGGCAGCCGTGCCCCTCGGAGGGCTCGTAGCCTTTATTTTTATGGGTAAACGCAACCACCCGCCTGGAATTCCTCTGCTGCTCTTAGTGCTTTAAAACGTTTCCTTAACGTCACGATAAATGCGTTAAGAGTTTTTTTTTTAAATGGGAACGCATTCCTTTGCCATTACCGAGCGGTAACTGTCTTTGCAAAATGATTTTCTAGGGCAGCGTGAGGCCTACCTACTGCGCGTGAGGAGACGCTGAGCAGCCAATAAGTCATCCGTGTGCTGAGGAGTTTCATGCAGGAAAAGTGAAAGTGGTTTGGGTTAGCGGAGCCGTAGCTGCCTTGGCTGAGAAATACTCACAAGGTTACCGGCGTTTCACCTTTATGAAACACGTGCTGGTAGTGGCACAGTCTTAACACCGTAGGCGTTTCTAAGCTTTGTTTAGGACAACGGTGGTGGGTATGTTCTGCTTTGACGTCCCAGCATCGGTTTCTCCACCTGCTTCTTCGGAAAATCAGATTGTCCTACCTTTCTGCTTTCTAGGAAATGCCCATTCTGCAAGGCTTTAACAGGGCCAGCGTGTGTGGAGTCGTATAATCATGAACACAGTTGGATGACTTGTTTGACCTTTAACTGTAACTTCTATTTTTGCTTTCTGCTTTTTAATATTAATGATCGTTTGGGATGTGGTTAATCTGTACTTTAATCTAACACGTTTGTGAAATATAGATCAAATACTTTTTTTTTCTTTGTAAACCGAGTTTGGTTTAATACACTAATTGCAAGCAAGTCAGCGTGCATTATATATGTTGATTGCAAACAGCCTGGAATTAGTTCAAGTAATTTAGTCAGCAGCATTCTGTTAAACGCGTGAGACCTTGGGGGGGTAGGGGGGAAAGGTACTGCTTCTTTGTGCTGTCCATGCAATTATTGACTTGTGATTTATCGTAGTTCTTGCTGCCCTTGTCACTTTTGAAGGGGAAAGAAAATCCTGAAAGATTTTTTTTTTCGTGTGTGTCACTTTCCTGTTGAACAATAGTGAGAACTGCTGTGCAGTTAAAATTCCTTCAAGAGTGAAAGTGGGTGGTGGTGGAGAAACTAGCACTAGCTTGGAACTGCCTGTGTTCAGGGATCACCCGGTTTCTTAGGCTGCATGCTGGTGGCCTTTGGTCTCCAGACCTGTAAGGTGGCTGCAGTTTATCTCCTGGTAGGTGTGATCTCCCATCGCGTCCTGTGAAGCTGAGGTGGCATTCCTTCAGTCCCACTGGGAACAATGGGGCAGTGTGTGCGCCGGCCAGGCTGGGATTGCTTCAGCCAACAAGCACGGGATGGGTTTGACTGCAAAGGGCAGGCAGAATCAACAGGGGCATAGTTAGATCAGTGATCAGGATAAAACGCAGCTTTATTGCCTCTAAAAAATATCTTTTTACAGAGGAAAAACATCACTTGTATTGTGTAGGGAAGGAGTTTTGTTACTGGCAAAGCTTGTTTTTTTTTTCACTCGGGATTCTTGGGTCAGATTCAAAGCAGAGGTTATCTGCTCATGCGAGTCATGGCTGTGAATGGCTGGTGACTAATATTGTACGTAGCCTAGTCCTGAGTTTCATTGTGGGTCTTGCTGGTCACACACAAGATCCGTTCCTGGATTATAAGAAAAGTTGCTTCGGTGTAATGTAAACATTAACTAAGAGCAGAAACATGCCTGGAAAGAAAGTCATTCTGGTGTGAGTTCAAGATTGATGATTGCTAACCTCCAGCTCAAGTGCTCACTGGGTCTGTTTTCGCTGTTGTTGTTTAATCCTGCTGTGTTGCTAGTAATATGCTTTGCCTGTGACCACACAGTCATTTGAAATATTTTTTAATGTCAGATGTTTAAAAAAAATCAGGGTATCCTATTTCTTCTCTTTGATTTTAAGTGATCTTGGGAACCAAGAATAAAGGGTCCATCTCTGTTTCTTCTGATTAATAGTGAACTTACAGATGCCTCTGAGTAAAATATTGTTACAGGTTTGAAATGTCTTATGTAATTGTCACTGACAAGTCTATGTGATTACAATGTCCTTGGCTTTTTTTTTTAATTCAGCACAGCGTCTAAATGCAGTTGCATTCATAATGTTATTGAACTTCCTGATTCTGGAAGGGGAAAACAGAAATACAGTTTTGTAGTCTCCTGAAAAACACGCATTCTTAACATCTGGGGAAATTAAATTATTAATGTTAACGTATCTTTTCTCATATAATAAAGGCATCTTTCTTTCTACAGATATAAATGCCACGAAACATAGAATTACTATGCAGTAAGATAGCTGTTCTGGATGCTATTTTTAACGCTTCTCTGGAAGCCTTGTTCACAATTCAAATGTTTAAGTTATCGAGCAGGAGGTAATAGCAGTGGGAAGTGTGTTTTTGTTTTTCCAGTTCTTGACAGACTGGATCTCCTTGTGTGTATACAGACAGCTGTCATCTTGTAAGATGAATAACATGGGGCTGGAGGAAACCGTGGGGGTTTTGCTCACGTCTGGTAAGCAGCTCTCCTGTCACTGTCCTAACAGAGGTTTGCATCTCCTATTGGATACACACAACTCAAAGTGGTTCAGTCAGTCTTTTGCAACCACCTTTAAGATGTAGGAATTGTCACACTCTGGTTCATGAAGTTAAGGGGTTTTAATTGGTTTTGTTTGATGCCTGTCAGATATCCCCCAACTCCGTGGAAAGCATTGTTAGAATATATTGCTGGGTAGATAATATTTGACTTTTGAGGTACTTGGCTTGAAAAATAACTTTTGTGCTGGGCACAGAAACAGTTGTTTGCACAGCTCTTGTGTACAGCTTTCGGAGAGGCAGGGTTCCAGACAGATGTAACTGATACAGCTGGAAAAAGAGGAGACTCCTGCATACAGCTGAGCTCTGAAGGAGGTTTTTTTTTTGTTTTTTTCTTTGTTTGTGTTTTTTGGATGTACTTTACTCATTGGCATCTACATTGGCATCTACATGCATGAAGACCCTGACATTTTGGGCTTCACTGTTCCAAGTCAGTGTCTCGCTTGTGACCATGTATTTTGGTAATTACTTCTGGTTTCGTGGCAGTAGATTTTTGACTCACAAGAAGATACCGTTAGCATAGGAACAGTGTTTCTAAGTCAGAGCAAGATAAAGCCGGTCCACCTGTCTCCCAGAGAGGCCTAGGGAGGAGCATAAAGATGGATAAAGGCAAATGGATGGTTTCTGTTGGTTTTTCTTTCAGATCCCAAAGTCAGAGTTTATTTCTTTCTCCAAGTTAAAACTATTTTCTGTTTGCATTTTTCTCTTTTTTCTTTTAATTTTGTTTTTTATTCCCTCTTGTACCCACAGCATCTTTGGACAGCGAGTTCCGCAAAGTAATTGGAACCCATGGTGGGAAAAATACCTCTTTTTGCTGAGTTTTCTGAACCTGACACCTGGTAGTTTCATTCAGTGCAATGTAAGCTAGATCTTTTATAATAACAGACAGTAAACAATTCTCCCATTCATTTTCTAGACTCCCTTACTAAGTCTGGGAGCTCTTAGCATAAACCATATCGAGTACATTTTACTCTAGCCTAACATCTTCTAACTGACCCTAAGTCAAGCCTGTATGACTGCAAACTGAAAATCTATTTTGCTCATGCTTTTTTTTCTAGTATGCAGAGGCCTCAGTAATTTTTTTCAGTTAGGTCTTGTGATCTAGAACTACAAAGTGGTTTTATTACTGCCTTTTAAGTAGTAGAAGCTTTCCTACTGATGAAAGCCAGTAGATCCTGAACAAGGATCCGGTGTATCTAACCACTAAGTAAATTCCTTGGAAAAAGGTTGTTATTTTCAGCTCTACCTGAGCAGGAAATGGGGCAACAGGTTGGAGACAACTTCTAAGGTATCAGTGTACTTACTTCTATCATCTTGTTGCAGTTACTAAAATTCGATGTGAACTCGTGACTGCTGTGTGAGTTGGAGCTGTGGCTGCACGCGTGCTTGGTGACAATTTCTCACTGGAAGCAACTGAGGTTTGGCTTAACTGTTGAGGGTAACAGATCATAGCATCTCCCTGGGGAGTGTTACTTGCAGGCTTGGGAAAAATGCTTTTCGCTTGTTTCTGGCTAATGCTTTAAAGAATTTTTTTAGGAATTAAAGTGTTAGATACTTCAAGAAATCAAACAGCACTTTTCCAAGGAATATATTTGTAGGTGTAGATTAATACCTCACACTGAGTCAGCACCTACTTTTTCCTTTTCCTGAGAACACTTTTGATAGATGCAGTTGCTGGTAGGGAAGGCAAAGTGTTCTGGCTGAAGTGTTCTTAAGACCTTTGGGTGGATTTGTGTTAGAGGAGTATTTTGGAGTTCCATACTGATTGTACTGAAACTACGAATTACTTAAAAATTACCGCTAAGCACAAAGCTAAGAAACGTTGGCCTTGGTTGTGACTCCAGAAATTGAACTCCAGGAACTTGCGTTTACTTTCTTTAGCACCGTGTCCAAGCCATCATGGCTAATAAGGTTAATTGGGCAGTGTTCTTTTGGCTTCTATAAAGTAGGATTTGCAAATGTCAAACCCAGTAGCAGTAGTGTTCTCACATAGGCAGATCTGTTTGAAGAGAAACATGAGAAGAAGAAAGTAGAGCATGTGTTATTTGAAATGAGACTAGATGTGTGAAGTTACTATAGTTATAATTTGTGTTATAGTTGTTTCTGGGTTTTTTGAATTTTTTTATTTCCCGCTCAGTTGCACACCTGTTATGGGTGCATTTTCTTTTGTTACTGAAACAGCACTGAAGATTGTCATAACCCAGTTGGGTATAGAGCTTGAACAGTTTTAAATTTGGATTATTGTGCACTTGCCTTACTTTTTCAGTTGACATGATTGATCTTAGTGTGGAACTTCCTTACTCAGATCTACAATTCCACTGATCTTGCAAATGTTCTTATATATATAGCTGGCTATAGGAGTAAGTACATTCTTTGTATTAAATATTTTAAACTGGGAAATCATCTTAAAAATCAATAGTTTATTTGAGAGTTTATTTTTTATAGTTTATTTGAGATCAGATTTAAAGAAATAAAATTGGTATTGGAACTGTCGGTTACAAGAATATGTCGTTGAAAGACTTTTGAGATTCCTGCTTTCAGTTGTAATAATGAAGTAAGAGATGCATAAATTAAATCATCTTTGCTTTGCATTGATTCAATCAAAATACAGTGCTGATCTTCAGTTGTGAAATGCACTATGCTTGAGTAGGAGGTAGCTTTTGCTGTCAGATAAGTGTAAATTAAATAAGTTAATAAATATAACGAATTAAGCTTTCACCTTTGCTTTTCAAAATAAATGTGTATGACTAATTTGCTTATGATTAGGAAATGACATTGTCTTGCAAACATTAGTCCTTCATGAGGTAGGTGTGTTTTAGAGGATGGTTCTACTGTGGAGGAATTCTTTTGCTGTTGGTTTTGGGGTTTTCTTGTTTTGTGTTTGTTTTTCTTTAAACATACATAATGCACAGAGCAAAAGATTTTTCCAGTCATACCTAAGCAATTTAGAATGAGACGATTGTGCATCTCATTTACTGTATTTTTCAGTAAATACAGCAGTGCCTTCAAAACCTCTTGAGTCCCATAACTTACGTAAATTATGTAAAACACTAGAAGAAACAGCACATTACCAGTGTGCCATGTGCAAGCGTGAGGCCGTCTCTTCTGCAGCCTATGAGGAGTTCTCACAACAGCCCAGTGTTTACTGAGAAACTGTTGTCTTCCATAGAAGTTCGTACTGGAGCAGTGGGAAGGTGGTGGGTTTATCTACTGCCTTGCCTGTTTTCATGATAAAAAGTTGATGTGTAGTGACATTTGTTTCCTGTGACTTCCTGCCTTTAAGGAGTTTTTTGACCTAGATAAAGCAGTCGTAGGGGAGGAACCATGTTTATTCTGCAGCTTTTCCATACTGGATGGTGTAGAAAATGAACATCGTATTCCTCAATTAAGATTTCATCCCTACCATCTTATCACCAAAGGGTGCTGAGACTTTAGTAAGCTGCATGAGGAGCTGGGAAAAATCTCTGTAGTTTTGTAACACGTCGTTTTTCTGGGACTAAAGAAGGTCTGTACATGACTGGAGCCTTTGTTTTGCACATTTGTTTATGTGACTCTGCTGCAGCTACTGTGCGTGCTTCTGTGCCTTTCTGTCCTCTCGTTAGTACCGTGGATCACAAACTTCTGCAAAGCATCATCCTCGCATGCACTGTGCAGCTGAGTATTGGTGGGAGTACAATATTCAATATTTCAAATTTCAGACTGTCCTAATAAATATTTATCTAAACACATCACCTTTTTGTTTGTCTGTGTGCCCAGATAAAATGGAAAACATGAGCTGATTGACACACGGTTATGTCTGTGCTCAGCTAAACATTCCTGTTGACTTCAGCAGGACAGCTCATGTGGATAAAGATGCATATGGAATTGAGCGTTTGTAGAATCAGAACTGTGAAGTAAAAAAAAGCAAGAGATGTGCCATTACCATAGCTTATGAAATGCAACAAAATTGCTATAAAGTTGACTGGAATTAATGTTAATTTCATAGAATCACCAGGTTGGAAGAGACCCACTGGATCATCGAGTCCAACCATTCCCATCAATCACTAAACCATGTCCCTCAGCACCTCATCCACCCGTCCCTTAAACCCCTCCAGGGAAGGTGACTCAACCCCCTCCCTGGGCAACCTGTTCCAGTGCCCAGTGACCCTTTCCATGAAAATTTTTTTCCTAATGTTCAGCCTGAAACAACACCCCAAGACACACATTGTGAGTTTTGGGGTTGCTGTGTGCAGGGACAGGAGTTGGACTCGATGATCCTTGTGGGTCCCTTCCAACTCAGGACATTCTATGATTCGATGATTAATTTTAAAGTTTTTACATTAAGAATGATGAGACTTCCAGCCAAACTCCTGCTGAAAGCAGCAATGCCTTCAACATTAGATTGGACTGCTCAGCACCTCACCAGCTTGAAATCCGAGTATCTCCAGGGGCAGAGAACTGTTCATGTCACGTAACCACAGCCTCATATTGAAAAAATTATTATCTGTATTTTCATCAGCAGAATTTTGGGAATACCCAGGCTGGGTAGCTTAATATACTGCTTAGTGATAAATTACTTGATCAGTACTTGTTGCTACTCATTCTGTTGTTTGGGATCTGCAGTGCAACTGCTGGTAAATATTTACAGATTACATCAGTGTTGATAAATATTGTCCTCACAAATAATTACAACAAATGGACTTGGTCAATCCTTTTTTTTTTCCTTTTTAAATGTCACCTCAGAAGGTCTGCAGGGTGGGAACCTGTTCTGAAAAGCAGCACTAGGGTGCATTTGAAAGTCATGACTGTGGAGGATCACTGGCTGCTGTGCTGATGTGACGTGCCAAGGCTGAGGGATGTCATAGTTGGATGAAATAGGGGAGCTGAGCTGTGTCAGGGAGTACCAGCAGGTGCTGGAACTTCCTGTGGTTCTGGAATCAAGACTTGTGTTCAAGAGCCTTGCAAAACTGCGAGGGTTTAGGGGAGTGATTGCTAAAAAGGATTGAAGGCTAGAAAAAATCCTGAATAGTGAGAGACTTAGACTTCAACGTGGTTTATTTATCAAAAAGGAGCACAAGGTGGCTGGGTTGATGTACATACACTTTCATGGCGATGAATTAGGGCACTGAAAGGGTGCTGAGGTATAGAAACCTAGAGGCTCTTAACTGAACTTAGGATTTGAACTGAGCACGTGTGTTTAGCAGTGCTGGAACAGCTTAGTGAGAGTGGTCGTATCTACATTTCACCGTCTTCTGCTGATGAAAAATAGAGACCTTCGTGGAAAATGGGCTTTAAAGAGAAAATAAACCTTGTTGTGGTCAGACCTGGCAATTAAGTGCAATGTAGGTATAGCTGAGTGAAATTTCATGTCTTAGGGCTAGAAGAGGTACAAACAGGAGAAGCTTCTTTGGCTGTTTAGCCTTTATTTCTTCTGTAAGTCCTTTTTAAATAATCTCCCATTGGATTACAGCAAGAGACTCTCATTGTGAGTTTTAACAAGGACTCAGCACTTGGCTTGGTTTTTAATTAAAATTGCTTCTAAAGCATCAGACATGTCACTGGGCATTTGTTTATTTACACTTGCCAGCAGTGCCCTGGCATGCAAAGGATTCTGATGTTTTGTTCCTGATCATCTCTGTCTTCATGTCAGAGTTCGCTATAAAGTTCTAAAGATAATTCTTGTATAGTACACAGCAATTCTTCAAAAATTCTTGTTCTTCGGATGAGTCTGAGCTGCAGCTCATGAGGTGTGAGCCTCTTGGTTCTTGTGGTGATAAGAAGTCAGGTTCACATGTGACAGAGAAGATGTTTACACTTTGTACTGAAATTAAATTCAAGTTTTCTGAATAGTTTAAAGACATGAAGATGAATGTTTGGGCTTGGCCCGGAAATGTTACGGACACACTAATGTGTTGATGGAGTTGGCTTTTTAAATTCTGTTTTTTACTGACATCTTGCTGTATGGGAGCAGATAATTTGCTTACTCTTTTTCTACTCTTTTCCCTTTTGCTTCCATCTTGTTTTGTTTTGTTTTGTCACAGCTGGGGAAAAAAAAAGTAGTTTAACTTCCATTGAGATATCGATTTCCTCAAAAAATATACCTAACATGTTAGTGTCTTGGCACAGCGTATGACAGGTTGTTTGACTACATGTAAGGTAAAAGTCTGCTTTATTTATGAAGACAGGAAGATATAATTAATGGGGGGGTTGGGGTTTGGGGTTTTGGGTGTTTTTTTAACTGAGAATACATGAATAATGTGTTTGATCACTTGGTATTGTTCTGTGGACATGGACATATTTGGGGTGTTCTGAGCAGAGTGTAATTTGAGCAGACAAGGCATGTACACACGGTTCGTATACTTCAGTAGTGGGCAGGCTTGGTTACAGTGTCAGTGCAGTAACCACACCAGGAAAGTAGTTGGAAGGTATAAATGATGGAAGATGAGTTTTAAAGAACAGAATTTCTCTCTTTAGGTGATTCTGCTAGCTTCTGGTCATTCCAGGTTGGGGGAGAAGGGCTCTGTAATTGAGAGGAGGCGACAGAGACATGATAAGATTAGAAGGAGTAAGGCTTAGAGGAGAGAATGGTGTGTGTGCTCATGGAAATTCTGTGTGGAGAGAAGTTCAGATTTGAACCAGAACAAGCTGATTATTTAAGCAAGGAAAAAAAACCCCTAAGAATAATGGTAAAGAGGATTATTTTAGTCTCATACCATGTGCAGATTAGAAGAATGGAAGAGGAGAATTGAGATACCACACGGGAAAGACCAGGACAGAGGCCAGGCTGTTTTGCTTTAGGATATGGACTGGGTCTTGATCAGGTTTGTAGCTGTTGGGTGAGGAGAATTGAAAGGGTTTAGGAGGCTTGAAAAAAAGATTGGAAAAAGTGGAAGATGACCTGAAGTTTAAGACCTGGGACTGAGAAGTAATGTAATTGTTATCCTTACAGAACGTGAGGAGCCTCTGACTTGGATATTTAATTTGGGAAATGTGATTCAGGAGAATCCAGGATCTTGCTTTTCAGAAACACAGACTGTGCTGTCATGAGTGCCTGAGCTCATCCAGAGTTTGAGCGCTGCTGGAGCAGTGTGTGGCAGGGGAAGGTCGTGTTTTCTGCAGTACTCCCAACTGCAGGTTGTGCTGGCCTTGAAGCTCATCAGATGTTCCATAAGCCGCTGAGGTCTGCCTTTTTTGCTATTTTTGGGTGGTTTTCTGTTGCAGTGAAGTGGCTTACAGAGCGGTCTGGCAAGCGGTGGAGCTGGCACAAAGTATGTGGTGGCCTGCACAGCCTTTCGGCAGCAGCCGGCTCGCTGTGTCTTGTGGAATAAGATATTAAGGAATTGCAGTTATAAGAGCCCTTATGCTGTGTGAAATAAAAATGGAAAGGAGGAGAATAATCCAAACCAGTAGAAGACAAAAAATAATTTTGGCATATTAAAAAAAGCTCTTGCAATGTAATATAAAAATGTTTAAATCTTACAAGTTCCTGAAACAGCACACTTTTTGTTAAAGGGGAATGCCAAGTGTTTGTTTAAAGCTAAAAACTTAAGAGAAGTTAATCTAAGCAGACTGGATGCAGAGATGATTCAGTTGTGCCATACCTTTACTTAGTGTGGGCTTTCTGGCCCTTTTAATCTCTGCATAAATGGGAATACCTGGAGAAAACCACTAGAGAAAAAGGTGTAAAAGTTTCCCTGGCTGTGGATCATCTCAGCGCAGGACAGAATTATTGTACTTCATTCCATGCTAAATCATCATCTTTCCTGCTTACAAGCTGGCTTTACTCTGCAGGTCATGAGTCTGATTGGTGGCTGAGGGATATTGTGAAGTAGGGAAGTCACAAGCTCTAGGGAAAATGGAATATGAAGGGTAGAGTGGTAGATGGCCCCTTTTTCAAATGTTGTTTGTTGGTTTTTTGGTTCTACTGCCCCCACACCCCAAATCCCTTTTATCTTGGAAAGCAGAGTTTTCTGCCTGCAAGATCAGTGGGGGTTTGTGCAACATTCTGTTGCCTGCCTGAAAGAGAATTATGTTGAAGGCGATTGTAAAGCCTTTCTGTTTTTCCCATGTCCTTTACTGTAGGAGCTGCAAACTGGATGTTGTTTCAGGAGATACGTAAATCCACTGAAGCTGACCGTGCAGGGATATGAAATGTGTTTTGGGTTTCCTCTCTGTCTTTTTAGGGTCTTAATAGGATGCAAAAACATCTGAAAAAAAAAACCCACAAAAAAACCCCACAAAAAACCTCAAACAACCTTGTCATTTGAGACCAAGGTTTTTCTTTCCCTTCTTTATAGAAGGGAAGAACCAGGCTGGCATGGAAGGCAAATGTGTCAGTAGTCAAGAACTAAGATTAGTCAATCCAGCCTCCCAAAGCTACTTAGGTAGCAGGCTTGAAGGGAGCTGTGTGTTTGTTCTCTGTTGTGATATAACTGGCTGCTCAGGGAGGTGAAACACTGAAGAAAAACAGTCCTTTGGAGGAGGATTGGGTTATAAGAAAGCGTCCTGCATTTCCAGTGCAGCGTTCGGTGGACTTGGGTGCTGACACAAGTCAGTAGGAGTGATTACATAAATTATCAATCAAAAGCCTGTTTATAACTTCCACAGATGTAAGCATTAAATAACACATTGAGTAAAGCTGTATTAAAGGAAGCAAGTTACTTCCTTTCCTTATGCGTGTGAATACTCTGGGTGTGGCTGGGTTAGGTTCTGATAAGGTTTCTGCTAGGTGATCAGCCTCGTCTTTTGTATTGATGTAGGTTGTTGTGCTTGCTTTGGGGCAACCAGCTGAAGTACTTTGTGTGTGTTTGTGTAGGTCTGACCGAGGATGTTCTTTTATCCAGTAAAGGGGCTGATGGATTTGGTCCTTTATACCCTTTTATCTTACTAAATGTATTCACTTTTTAGCGGCATTAGGGGCTGCAAGCCAGACGGTGAACTGTTCAAGCAATGTCAAACATGGCTTTGAAAAGCGTGCAGTCTGTTCTTAAGTAACTTTATTAAAATGACTGGATTGAGTAATAAGATTCTCATAGAATGGTGAGATTCCTCCTCATGCAGACAACTTCCAATGAGACCATCAGGAGTTAGTGCAGCCTTTCTCCTGGCAGCACTTCTGTAGCAGCCTCACCAAATTGGAGAATAAATAGAGTGACTGAAGGTGCCTGCCCCGTGCCATGAATGCGGGTTCTGAAATGAACACAGAACCTGGCTCGGAGTTCAGGGTGGGCTCCACAGTTTGTGGGTGATGATAGCATTAGTCATTCCGCTTTCTAGATATTGATAATTGCTACAGACATTTTGGACTTGGAAACCACAGAGCAAGTGTCAGTTGAAGTGCTCTGATGACAGGCACGTTTGGCAACACAGGAAAGAGGTGCAATAGGTAAAAACCACAGCAGAGCTGCAGTCGTTTGTCCTCTTGATCTGAAATTCAAGCCTTTGTTTTTAAAACCTTTTCCTGGTATTGGTCTATCCATAAAGCTGAAAAACGTCTGTATTATCAGCAAATTCCAGAACCGTTTCACAGCGCTCAAACGCATTGTGAACCCTGGCAAGGCAAAATAACCTACAGCAAATGGTAGAAAATGGTGTCATTTCTTGCCTGATCCATTACTTACTTCTTGCCTAGCTGCACCCCTTCTCTTTTTGCCTTCTTCCCAGAGTACTCTGCCCTCTGAGGACTGCTGGAACCACAGGGGGCTTTCACAGGTTCTTCTGAGCTGATCGAGGTTCTTGTGAGCCGATCAAGCTGCACAACTTCTTGTGAGTGGTTAAGCAGAGGAATTGGGAGAGATAGAGGGAACAGTGAGCAGCAGGCTGGCAACAGAACAGGCTTTTCTGGAAGTGTTAAATTTTTACTTGTCTTCACTGTGTGGATCTCCAGTTCGATGAATGTCCAGGCTTTCTGTAGCAGAACTTTTCTTTGCTATTAACTGATGTACTGCCAGATTTCTGTTACACTTCAGAAAATTTAATTTTCTTAGCTGTTTTCTACTTTGAAAAGTACCCCACTTTCTCTGTGGGCTAAGGTGCTGTTTTGTAATCTCTTCATTTGTCCTTAACTGCATTGCAGGATATAGGGAATGTTACCTATTTCAGATAGAAGAATTTAGCATTAATAAAATGTTAAACAAACGTGTCTGAAGATGAAATGGGAAACTTTGTTCACAGTTGGGAGAAAAATTCAAATCCTTCCACTTGCCTCAGTGTTTTAAAATGTAAGTTAAATTCTGAAAGCAATTTATGATGAAGATTTTACATTTCCTTGTTGAATTTTGGCCTGCTGTGAATAGCTTTCCCTGTTTACTGCTGTACAGGCAGCCAGAGCAATCATCTGCACGCACACCCCAGTACACAAATGTTTACTTTCCTGTCAGTAGTGAAATAACCCGGTTTGCTTTATGGTGTGGTTATTCTGAGGCTGGAAGATTGTTGAGCCTGGAAGAGATCACTAACCCCAGCTTGCTACTCTGCTATAAATAAGTTTCCTCTGCTGTGGGCTAGTAAGTACCCAGAATTCTTTTGTGAGGTTATTCACTATTACCTAAGGTTATCAGCAAAATGGATTGTTTTAAGCCTTTTACAGAAAAGAAGCATGCAAACCGTGAGGAGAGCAGCATGTGAATGTAAATAATTCAGCTCTCAGTCAGAAGGATACAATAAAATCTATACAAGTTTTACGATTGGAGTTGATGTTTTAAAGCTATTTTGTCTGAGTAGTAGCTGAAGAAGACTTTACTCATGTTTGTGGAGAAAACATTACTCATATTTGGGCATGCGTGTACTTTGTTTTAGCTGGAATGTAGCGGAGAAGTGTGCCATGAAATAACTGAACTTCATCTGAAAAGCTTAAAAGCATGATTATGTAGAATACAAAATGACCATGATGTGAGAGAGCGGAGTTTTGACTGCTTGGAGAAATAACAGGAGAGTGGACAGGGGAGGAGGCTGAGGAAGGTGTTTCTGAGTCATTGAACTGAGTAGCTTAATAGATAAAAAATGTTAGTTGTAAAAATTAAGCTTTTCTTCTTGAAATTAAGAAGAAACCCCTGCAGTTGTGGGAGTTGAAGATGAATTGTGTCAATATATAAATGTGTTGCCCAAGTCTCTCTTTTTTAGGGACACTGCAGGAGGCAGGAGATGGCTTTGGTGATTTTCACAATGTTAAACCCCAGTTCAGTTCTTGTGCTGCAATGTGTTTACTCGTCTCCAAGGTGAACCATTGTGTCTGCTGCTTTTTCTCTCTGCAGCAACGGTTTGCTATCAATAGGGTTGGGTGATTTTCTTGTTCTTCTGGCTAAATTTCTTATCTTACAGGTCTGAGTGGTTTGGGGTTAATTACTTTCGCGTAATCCAGGTAGGTACCATGGGGCTGGGTGCCTGTTGCAGTTTCGTTGCATTTTGACTCTGGAGATCTGCTGAAGGAAGTGTTGGTTACTGGCTGTGTTGCCCTAACACAACTTTGTCCTACTTCAGGACTGTTTTGTCTTTGTGGTAGCTTCTTGTTCCAGCTTTCCCCAAAAGATTTAAAGAAGAGAATATATGTGACTGCCCTGTTTTTTTATAGGGACATTTTGTGGTGAATAAATTGCTGACTGAGAGCATGGAGACAGTGTTTGGCACAGAGAGAGCAAGAAGCGGGGCTGATAAAGTTCTTCCCTGAGTGAAGGAGACTTTTATTTTTAAATCTGGAAAGTCTTCAGATGCTTGTATTGTGGTGGTTCACACCATCTTTAACTCATTAGAATAACCCTCTTAAAGGTGTTCTAAATGGGGACAGGATTTGACTTGTGCAGGTAATGATTTAATACAAAAATACAAAGGAAAGAGAAATGGCTCCAGGGGATTTAAAATACTACAGGATAGGTCTTTAAAAGGATGTAAATAGATCTAATCATAGCCACTGGTGTGAATGCAGATGGGTGATATGGACGGAAATTAGCATACAGGAGTGAGCAGTAATCCTTCCTCAAGTGATCTGTGTGCCGGCACTGGAAGCAGCTTCCTTGGGATAACTTCCCCAGAACTGGAGATGACAGTGGAGCCGGGGAGGCAGGGCTGGTTGTTAAAGAGAGGAGGTGTATGAATGTGCATGTTTGAACTCCAGCTGAATCTGATTCCCCCTGCCCCAGCTTTTGGAGTCTTAAAACTACAGCATTGCCTTTCATTGCCATCTGGGCAGCGGGCTGCACCCTGTTATGTGTCGCTGTCTTAGAGACCCTGAACATGTAGAGGAGTTGTGCACAGCTTCATAATGTTGCTTTCTGAAGTTTAAATGCATACACGTACAATCTGTAGCATGGGTCCAAGCAGAACACAGCCTCTGAGAATCACAGATACTACAATCGTCATTTTATACGATCTTACATAAACTGAGTCTACCAATTGTAAAAGTCACACCACCAGGGGTTGTATTTAACACAAGCTCTGATGCGTTAGTGCCAAGCAAAGCATTGTTTGGAGCATGGAGAGGCAACCTGCAAGCCAAAATTAGCCTGTATTCATTTTGAGCGGTGTGTGTTTCGGCAGAGCTGCCCGGATCATGTCGTTCCTGAAGGCAGCACATTTCAAATTTGAATATTTTAGCTATTACAGCATGGAACACGCTGGTGAATGGTGCCAATAACATACGCTGAACATATGACCAGCACATGCCCCCTCTTCAGCACAGGCCATGAATTATTTAGTTTGTGTTCCAAGCTGTTTATTTTTGAGAGGTGTTTTCCCTCTGTCAGTGTCAAGCACTGAGCCTTTTGTTTCTTTTTGTTTCTTCTTTTCCTCCTTTTTTTGCTGCTGCTGTTGATTCTGTATTTCTGACATTTTCTACTGTGTTTACTCCTGCTACTTTGTGCTCGTTCTGTCAGGCTGCAGTCCTTGGTGTCTCAGGTAGCCGTGTCAGTGAAACAGAGGAGACTGGTCTGATTATTTTCCGCTTGAAATTAAGAGATAACACAGCTATATACTTAATCTTTTGGGACGTGGTCTATATTCATTATTTAGCTGTGATACCTCTTCTCTGTGTGAATTTTTTACTGTTATGTTCAGCATCTGTGAAATGACAGGTTTTTTTCTCTCATCCCTTGTCATCTTTGGTTAGATAAATGGAGTTAAGCAGGCACTCCATAGGCCTGTTACCATCTTTAAACCATTTTTTATCACAGCTCAGGTTCAGTGGCTGTGGATGCTGGTACAAAACCTCTGAGCGAGCACTGACCCAGACTGACAGCCTGGGGAGCACAGGGGAGTGGCAGTAAATGCAACTTTAATGCATCTTTGCAGTGCATTTCATAACATTTTGGGTCCTATTACCTCTCTGATGGGGTCAGGACTGACAGAGAAGTAATTTGACTTGGTGAGCTTTTCGGAATGCATCACCTCTATAATTATTTGTGTGCTGTAGGTAATGTTTACCGTTGCACACTGTTTTATACAGATTATTCTCTTAAATTCAGTTTTCTCCTGAGACACTGCATGGAGTTAAGGGATACACTTACAGAAAGCTTTTTCTTCTCATGTTGCATATATGGTAAACTTTGTTCCAAGCATTTGCAGTAATTGAAATCTTCCTCGTTGTCCTTGGTTTTAGAAGGGATTTCTTTTTAATCTTCACATTAGATTTCTACAGTAGAGCAGTTTCATTACAGCAGGAGCAGCACTTTTGTTGTTTTAAGCGTGCCCATATGCAAGATTCAGGCTGTAAAGATAACCAGTAACCAACCCTTTTGGTTTCAAGGTTCGTTCAAACAAGCAAATTGGGAGATAGAGCTGAAAGAATCACCCTGTTCTGTCCTGTATGTCAGGTCTGAGGTTCACACTGTGTGCTCGAGTCAGATTAGTTTACTGGTGTGCCTGAAAAACAATCCCTTGGAAGAGGAGGAGAGAGGCAGGCTCAGGATTACTTTTCTGTCCAGTCAGAAGAGCAGTTTTTTCCATTACCAGACAGGAAGAAATTAATAAGATTGATAAAATGTCTTCATGGTATGTGACCTAACAGTGTTATCGGCATCTGAGCCGATACAAAGATTCTCTGCTCTGGAAAGGTTTTGGTGGTTCTTTCTCGTTCCTGATCCTGGCTGGCTCTGGCACCACTTGGTTCCTGGTTAGCCAGTTCTCTCCTCAGCCCCACACAATACCATTTTCTTCTTAAAAATCTTTGTTTTGCTGGGTGGGTTGGTGCTGCATTACAGTTGAATCAGCTCCTTGAGGGGGCTAGTAAGCCCTGCACTTGGCAAAGAAGTCCCTGGCCACCTGCTCCACAGGCAAAAAACAAAAAAAATCTAGCTATGTGATGTCTCTGGACACTGCTTCTGTGAGGAGCATAAGCTCGTAGTGAGAGGTACTATTCATGGACCTTGGAAGAAGAGTAAAAAAAAGAGAAAAGTGAGCACTGTGGATGATGACTGGAAAAGCAAGCAAACAAACCAGTGCTAGTAGTGTCTTTAGTAGCTTGCAAAACCTTTTTGTGATGGATGGTCCACATTTTGCACTTCCCACAGAAATACTTTCAGACAAAGATTTGTGGTGGTCTCTGTGAAGCTTTGTGTTTGGCTTTCTGAGCAGCGATGAAGAGTTTAAGGGTTTCATAGCGTATTTCAAGCTTTCTGCATCAGGCGATGGTGTCCTGTCACTGCCTTCACAGCCCTTATGGAAGAGTCCCCGGTTCTTGTGATACGTCCATGGAAACTGCCTGGCATTTTCTCAGGAGAGGATAGAACTGATGGGAAGATATAATTCAGTAACTGAACTAATTAGTGTTCTTAAGGTCTTCATGATGTGATTCCTGATGATGATTAAAGGAGAGGTAGTTTAAAAATATCTAGTGAACCTTTTTGACTCTTTCTGAAAACCATTACAGATGAATGTGTGCATAATTTGTGGGGAAGAGGTCTCAATTCTTTCTTATTTTGGTAAAGATGTTAAAGTGATAATTTTGTACAGGTTGTTTTCAATTATATGAGGTGTCTGTTATCTTAGATTTTAGCTTTTCTCATTTGAAGCTTGGACCTTGTTCTCTATATACTGGAAAAGTGTATGTGTTATGAAAGTACAGTGTAATGTCATGGTCAAGCCCTCTAGAATTGTTAAAATTGTTTTAGCTCTTCATATTTTAATCTTCTCTTCCACATTTTTGCTTTTATATTTTTAAATAGCATTTAAAACCAGAAACACTAGAATCATAGAATGACCTGAATTGGAAGGGACCCACAAGGATCATCGAGTCCAAGTCCTGTCCCTGCGTAGGACATCAGTGATCAGTCTTTTACTTTTACTTTTACTTTTCTAGATGGGTGTTTATATAATCATGAAATAATTTCATGTAACAGTTAAAAATGAGGGAAATGGGCTCCAAATAAGTAGCAGTATTTATGATAATTTTACCCTAGGGTCCACCTTCAATCTTATGGTAAATGCCACGCTTCTGTGGTGCTTCCTGTGCTACTGTATAGGTCTAAAACCCATATATTTTTGGGATAAAAGTTCTTTGTCATTATTGAAGTAAGTGCAGTTTATATGGAAATTATGGAATGCTTTCTGTACCAGGGATTAGTATTTTACTTCAACACAGTACATCTTTCTGAAAATCTGAATCTTTCAAATATTGGTTGGTTTTCAAGCCTAAATGGAAACTTTGTAATTTAAATATTGTGAAAATTAGTGTTTGGAGTTCTTTTTTTATGCAGTAGTGAATGTGTGGAACTCATTTGCATCTTCTCAGCTTTGCTC
This sequence comes from Piaya cayana, assembly GCA_013389865.1. Lineage (NCBI taxonomy): Eukaryota > Metazoa > Chordata > Aves > Cuculiformes > Coccyzidae > Piaya > Piaya cayana. Next base: position 548,235 of record WAAB01015533.1, read on the forward strand.
TACAGGTGGATTCTGCAGTGGAATTTTGAAGAAATCACATGGCTGATAAAATTGTTCTTAAATGTGCAATCCTACAGTCAGATTTCACTACAGACGTTTACAATTTTATAGTAATCAGTATTTGTGCACAACAGAAATTAAAGAATATAACGGTCGATGATGTAGGGAAGGTCCAGGAGATGGATGTGTGGGGAGTTGTTAATCGATGATTTGAAGGGGTATGACTGTTTGGGGAGCCCCATCCAGGGAGGGATGATGCTGATAACCTGGAGGAGCCTCACATGAACATGCGTTGCTTTCCTTTTGAGTGGATGAAAATAATGTATGTTATTTTCTTTTATATATATGTATATACACACACACATATATATATACACACACACACAGAGATAGATACCGATCTGTCTACTTGTATGTCTATCTATGTATATATCTAGGAAAGCTATGCAAATTCCAGCGTCTGGGGAGAATTTCAACAGTTTGAGCAGTTCAGCAGAATATTCCTGTGTAGCTGTATAAGAACCTCTCTAGTTGATTGCATCTTGCTTTTTTTCAGCATTTTATAAACGTAACGATATCACTTTGGCTGCACAAGAGGAAAAGATGGTTGGACTTGACATCAGTTTTTATCTGGAAGATTTTAACTGATGTCGTGGCCACTACTTCCTACAAAGTTTGTTTGGCTCTAGAGTATCTCAGAGGACCGGAGCTTAAAGCTGAGTGCTGTACAGTGACATAGTGTGCTCTGTAGCGGGACCATTTTTTTCCATTTTGATGTTCTGGTTTTAGAAAATGTAATGATCTGCAGCTAAATCACAGAATAATAATGAAAAAGGTCTGGTATTTGAAACTAAAAAGAAACCACTCTCAAGACATGGTTGTTAGAGTGTCAGAAACCCTTGGATTGGGTTTGGTTTATACAACCAAACTACGTGCTTTTTGTCATTACCCTCCCATAGGGTGTTGATTGTTCTATGGGATCAGGCTGGTTACAATCTCTGCCTCTGGCTGTAGAAGTGCAGTTAAAGTAAAAACAAGTTGGAGAGGGTGCAGCAGTGCTCTTCACCTAAATAGGACAAGAAATAAAGAGAATAGTGAAGATGGCACTTGCTGTGTATTTCCCTCTCCAAACCAGTTTGATTACTGCAAAAAAAATTAGTAATGTGGCTTTATTTGGGCAGTGGAAGTTTTTGCAGGTTCATTACGTGGGTAAGAGGCAAGGTAGGAGGGTGATTAATTAAAAATAGTAGCTATTATATAGGTAACCAAAACAAAAGTAAGTCCATTAGTACTGCAAGCGGGTGGTACCTTCTCTGGCTTGTCAATGCCTCTGCTCCACGCTGCTGGGGCATTTGCAGCTTATTCTGCGTTGGGACACAGAGCAGCCGTGGATGAGTAACAGGTTTAGTAGCTTGACAGTGTTTGTCACCTTGAATGACAACTCATGTTTGTTACTAAAGGGAAGCAAATTAAGAACTCTTTTTTTCCCCCAGATATTTTTCTGCTTTATTTCTAGTGTTGCTTTTTTTTTTTTAATTATTTGAAATCCTGTTGTATTTTTTTTCCCGTTAGTGGAAGAAAAAGCCTGCTTCTCATAGGCATGGGGGATACTTGGTTTCTGTAGCTTAAATCTTCAAATCATTATATTCAGAATGTAACTGTGTAGGCTTTGATTAGAATGTAGGCATTAATCTGCAGTTTTCATGGTGTAATAGGAGAGGACTGCTGAAATGAAGACTTCAGCTTTATTTGGGAGGATGTGACCGTTTGCTTAAGATACACGTGCACGTTTTACTTTTTGCTGTGTAGGCTTCTCAGACGCTACTCTTTTGCTCCTTAAGCAGCTGTTCCTGTGCAAAAAACTCTGTGTGGGGTACTTCAGCCTTCTGTAATTGAATCATCTCCCATGTACCGAAGGCTCACCTGGTGTGCTGCCTATTAAAGTGCTTGTAGGAGAAGGGAGATCGAAGGGGGCGATCCAGTGGTTTAAACAAAGATTGGGTGTTAGGGAAAAATATGTTCTGTTCCCAGCTCTATTGCATGCTTGCCAAAATGACTTGGCCAAGTCACAAATCTGTTTAATCTGTTTTTAAAAATGGGGCTAATACTTCATGAGCAGAGGCAAGGGGATGATGACATTTCAGTGCTCTTTTCTAGCACTTTTTATCCAGAGCTATACCTTGCCTTCTAAAATTAATGCCTTGGGTTTTGCAGTGGCTTTCTTTGTCTGCAGCGCAAACATCCAAGTTCTCTCCCTTTCCAACTTGCCTCCCCCCTCCCTGTTTTTGAGGATTATTGGTTCTGGTTTTGCCAGTGCTCCAGCCTTTCCTACATCTGCTGTTCCTGTGGGAATGGTGCTATCCCTAAATTTAGGTGTGCCTAGGAGAACACTGGATCTGATGTGTTATGGTGACTTGCTCAGTACTTCAGTGATGCAGAGCAGTATGTTTATTCAATTATGGTTGAGACCTTGAAAGCAGTATATCTGGGAACGCTTAAATGTCTTAGTTACTCAGTAATACATCATATATAATTGCCATTACTCCCAGAAGGTTTGTTCCCAGTGTCATTTCTAGTACACGTACGTCTTTAGAGCCTTGTGAGGAGTGCTTGGCTGAAGTGGTCATAATCCGTTCTGGTAACAGTGTCTGCAGGCAAAATCCTGACTCAACCTGAAAGGTCCCACGTTAACCCGACGTTGTTCTGTTGAAAAGTACTGGACGTGCACTCTTGGTTACAAGTGCAGTCCTGCACTCCCTTGGATGACCGGTAACTTTTGGAAGCTTATTTTTCTGTATTAGTTCAAATTTTAGGGTTTCAAAGAGAAAGGTGAGAACGGTTGTATAATAAAATTTTGTCTGTGTGGTAATACAGATGTTAAATTAAGCTGTGGTGGTGGTTTTACTATATCTTCTTAAAGAGAGATTAGACTGTGAGATAACTTAAACTTACTAAAGCATCAGGAAACTTCTATATTTTTGGCTAGAGTGGTTTTCTGCTAGGTTAGTAAATTTTCTGGAGGTAGGAGTGGCTTCAGGCAAGCAGAAGGATCATGTGGCTGGGACCAGAGCTCAACCAGGAGGCAGGGAAGAGCCTGCCCCAATTGGCAGTGCTGAGCTCTTCCATCGCTGCATCCCATGGAAACCTCCCCAAACCAAGCCGCCTTTGTGAACAGCCTGGTTGGTACCTATGCTTCAGGAATCTTGGTTTATATTTCTCATTACTCTGCTAGATGTTGTTTGGAGTGGCTTTCATTTTGCTTAATATTTGGGATGATGGTGAGCAAGTTAGAGCGTGTGTCTCAACATCTATAGAGTCCCTTTAAAGCCAATGAAAAATAGACATCCCTAGACTCAATTTCCCCAAATCCATTTATATTTTTCCCTTCTGTGGGATGTGCATCATCAGGCGTCTGTTCAGCTCCCTCACTGCAGAGATGAATGACTAACACAGGTACAGGTTTGTGCTCGGAGAAGTTAATCCTGTGCTTGCTTTTAGCATGCTGTACCCTTCCCCCCCCTGTACTGCTGTTCCTTTACCAGCACAGTGACAACAGTTCACATGGATTCTGGTCAAGACTTTTATTTAAGTCTTATTTTGTTGTTGCCGGACAGATTTCCACTTGCGTGGCTATCTGACTTGTTAAATCATTTCTGTTGTTTTTGTTCAGTTTTATCCTTCTGCATTTCCCTGCAGCCCCTTACAACAGCCCGTGGTTTGAGAACTTGTCATGGTCTTAGAAGAACAAGGCAGGAGAGCGCTTCTTGAGGAATATTTTCCAATAACAGCGTGTTTGCTTTAGATTAAATAGTTTATTTCCTTGTCGGTCTTTCAGACTCCTTGGAGTCTTGATTGGTTCTGGAGTGCCCACACAAGTGATTCTGGAAGGTCTGTGTATGCAGCGGAGCAGGCTGTGCATGTACCATTCGTAGAGGGTCTGCACCTTGACTAGAAAAGCTTTAGGAATTTGCAAATAGAAGAGAAATCAAAGAGTGGCTTCAACAAACATTCTGCAAAGTACAGGTGGTTAAAAAACCTATCTCAGAATATAATATAAAACCTTGATTTCCGTGGAGAAAGCCAGCCCAGCAGCCATTCGCAAAGGGAAGCGAATGTGGAGTGGCCCTTGGACATCTAGCGTTGTTGGGTAATTGTGAGATGTAATTAATGCCCATAGCTTTTTGAGAGGAGTCTGAGAAAAGCCTGCTCTTTGGCCAGCCAGGCAGATTTAAGGGGGAAATGAAACACTGCTGTCTGCTCAGAACTAGAGGAGGTAGGAAGCATTTTTTGTCGCTGTTCAATAGCCTGAGTTAGTCATGGATTTCTGTGTGAAATAAAGGGCTGTTCTGCTCTTGGAATCAAAGTTCTGTCTGCAAAAGCCATCTAAAATAAACATTGCTTCCTTGATTCGGGAATAATCTTCCTTTTCTGCGCAGCTTTGCCTCTGTGGGTTGCTGTGCTTTTGTTAATGATTAGGGCATAATTTTGCAATAGAGTGCAGGTCTCTGATGAGGTAATAAATGAACTCTTCTGTTCCTGAAGTAATGTGTGAGTCATCAGTGCTTTTTTTTTATGATTATGCTTGCGTAAAAACCCATCATGACAGCACTTGTTCACTGTACTTCCTCCTACTGTTATAATTGTAAGGAGTAGGAAAATGCCAAGCCCTGTATGTTTGGCTGCAAGCAGCTTTGTTTGGTTTGCCAGTAGCTTTTTATGTAGCAGTGAATAATATTATTATACCTTCCGTGTTTCCCTGTGAACTTTTACATCCTGGTGAGCACCCCAGAGCTGAGGGTAGAATGCCAGGCACCTCGGTAACCAGCAAATTTGGAATAAAGGACACAGTGGGCTTGGTTTGTTTCCTTCAGCTCAGCCACAATTGTAAATCCTGTGCATTATGAAAAGTTTTGGAGTAGTGTTTACTGTCACGGTGAAAGTCTAAGCTTGCATATTTGATAATAGGAAACCATTGTTAAACGCAGTTATCTGGAAGGAAAAAGAAAGGATGATTGATTTTTACTTTCCTGTTGCAAGTGTTTTGTTTCTGTGTTTCAAAGAGGAAGCTATTGTGTTAGAGAGTTACGTGTGCTCTGCTGGGACTCAAAATAGCTGTTTGAAATTTGGCACAGAGAGAGGCACACAATCTTTGGACAATTTAATTAATTTTTGTCATTTAGAATGAAATTTAAGGATTGAGACTGTACAACCTGACCGTGCATACGGCTTTTGTGTACATAGATGCTAAATACCCACAAACGCAGTGTTTCCATAGGCGGAGTTTCTTTTGTGTTCACAGGCTGGGGAGCCTCAAATTCCAGAGGCATTACATGAGCAGTTTTAATGAATTAGTGTCTGGTTTTCCTGCAGCAGATGTGACAAGCAGCTTTATAAGCTGCTTCCCATCGATCGCTGTTTTCCAGCCCTTTTGTGTCTTTCTTTTGCTTAGAGAAAAGCAACGAAGAGCTTGGTTTCTACAGTAACTGCTGCCTACATTCTTGCCTGCAGGCCAATTTCTGTGTCAGTTCCTGCAGCCTGTGCAGGGCTACTGTATTGAATTTCTGTAGGTTTGGGGTTTGTTTTGTTTGTTGTTGTGGGTTTTTTTTTTTCCTTCTTGCTCCTTTAAATACTTTGCCCCTTAAGAACCGAGGAGAATGTGGTGGGAATTTGTGATCTGGAGATCTGTATTTGTAGTTAACCGTAGCTTGTTTCCATGACTGTAGGATAACCAAAATGTTTTTGCTGCTGATCAATACCAATTGTTGTGTGGTTGGTAGAGAGAAAAAATCAAATGCGTGGCTGCCGAAACAAGAACCTTTGAAAATGTCTAATAGCACTTTCATTAATGCTTGTTTTTGTAGCAGAACCACACCAGGGAGGAGCACGATCGGCTTTAAGTTGGTCATGGAATCATTTACATTTGCTGTAGTTAAACAACTTCAGGACGCGTCTTTTTCAGTCTCAGCTCATAAATGCCCTTAGAGGAATTGTTGTGAACATAGGGTTAAAAATGCCTGGGTTCCCACAAAGGTCGCTTTCTAAGTGGGGAAGAGGAATTGAACACTATTTCAAATAACAGTGTTTGTTACTCGGTTTGTGTTTGCTGCTGTTGATTCCGGAATGTTCCTGGTGTCATCATCAACAGTCTGTTGTCATAGGGTCATTTTGTGACGCAGACAGGCTTATTCCAGACCCTTCTGAAAGCACCATTCCCATAATGAACTGCTTCATATACTTCTTTATGCACTCTCTAAAACATGAATGGGGAAATCTGTAACCTCTGTTTCCTATGGGGGAGACCCTGGTTTACAACCAGGTTGGTTTTCCAGCCTTTGCTTTGAATTTGGTAAAGTGCTTTGTTGGCCGTTTTGAATTACCATGAGGCCACAGCAGGATTTCACCACTTCTGATGAGGCATTGATCTTTGCTTTTGAATCTGAGACACCTGAGTGTGTCAGTACATCAGGGATCTTTTTCTGCAGGGTGTTTTCTCATGCTGCTCTGTGTTACTATGCGGAAAGTGATGGCACACCTGAAAAACCACAGAGATACTCGTGCAAAGCCTGCCTAGCACTTCAAATAAGAAATCTAATTGCATGTTAAAAATTCAGGGTTTTTTCCTTATGGTGCTGGAGGTCAGCCTTGCTATGGAGCTCTCACATTTGCTGTCTGTGGAGGACATGCTTTGCAACTATTGATCTTCAGTCAAAAGGAATCAATTGCAAATGATACAGGGAATTAAGGGAAACGCACAGGAGGTCACGATTTGCTGAGGAAAAAGCTGCTGCTGTATAAAGGGCAGCTGCTTTTTGGGTAACGTCTAGAAGTGTCCTGGCCAAACATAATTGAATATAAAGTTATAATAAATTAGTCAAACCAAGACTTAGTTTAAAATTGTGGATGGAGGAAGGAGGAAGAATCCATCCCACTGCTCTGTGTGCGTGTACTAGTAGGTAGTGATTCTCTGTTCCTGCTGGGGCAGCTTCTCACATCACTGTATGGAGGCTGTGGCCAGCGGCAAGTGGAAGAGCATTAAAAAATTCCTTTTAAAAAACTAGTAGAGTAGTTGGGCTTTATGTTTCTTTATGGTTTAGAAGTATTATTTAATTTCATAAGTCAACAGAGAACAATGGATAATCCTTCTGTTCTTACCACCAGAGTAGGAAGTTTTACAAATGCAATGTTAAAGCCAGAATTTGTGACAGAAGCACGTGGTTAGGCCTCATGTGGGTGAAACAGCAGCTGGATAAAAAATTACCCATTGAGAAAAGTTCTCTCTGCTTCAGGCTACAAGAAAACAATTATAAACTGGTTAGCATACCAGCTCACACTTGATAAAAATTTCCTATGATAAAGTTTCCTATACTCTTAGCTTTTTTCTTATGAGGAAATTTTACAGCAGCACTTTTTGTGTAATCCTAGAAGAGATTTTGTAAAACAAATCTCTGCACAGTTATTTGTGTTTAAAGAGTCAAGGAAGTGCTTCCTACAGAAAACTGTTTGTTTCCTGATAACATGTGCTTCATTAGCAGTTGATTAGTGCTAGAGGTTTCCATGTGGCTGTTTAATACTGTCACTATTTGGATGGATTTGTATACCTACCTTCATCGTTAGTTTGGAAACCCAGATTTTTAGCTGTTGGGTTCTTTAAGATGACCTTAACATTTTGACTGTGCTTGGAAGCAGTTCAGTTCTGTTTGTCTTTTCACTAAGTTTTGGGTTTGTTGATTCCGCTTTGGTCTAAAGGTGATGATTCTATTCTGAAAAAGCACTGCAGCGTTGACTTCCAGTTCAATTAATCACAGCCCAAAGTCTTTAAAAGAAATTCTGGATGTAATTTCATATGCCTGCTCTTGGTGTTAATCAATCAGGAACCTTTTGTTATAAAATTAGGAAGATGAGGAAGTTAGAAATGTGATGGTGTTTCTTTTGGAGGAGGGTGGGCTGAGTGAAACAGACGCTTTCTCCTTGGTGTGACAATTGTGGCTTTTCTCCAAGTTAATGAAAGTTCCTTCATTCCAGGACGTCTAAGATGTAGAGTTGAATCTTTTCTTACAGGTTTCCTAGTGTCTTGCGTGTGTTGCTTTGATCACTGAGGAGAACCAAGCTCAGCTCGTTCTTAGGAGATGCACCTGTTTCTCAGGACATGAGGGCACTGTACATGTAGACTCTGTAAAGGCTGAAGTTCTATGTGGTTATATCTCCATAGTATTTCTTGGTTTTGTAAAGAGTCATCTTTCAAGCCTTGCTTATTTAAAAATCAGTTAAAAACCAATAGCTAGATCTAGTTTAATAATTTCCTAATGATCCATTGTGATGAAGTCAATAATAAATAAATCAGCAAATGGAAAAAAGATGAAATTATAGCCCGTATTCTTTCCTATTGAAGTTTGCCTGTTAGCAGGAGGTCATGCAAACTCTCATTTCCAAGTACCGTGTTCCTGTAGACACCTGAGTGCCGCCCAGCTTCGACACGCTGCTCTTAGATTTCATGTACAGGTGTTCCATAGGACGACACTGAAGAAGTGATACCCCATGTGGCTTTCTAACCTCGTAGAACTAGGGTCAGTGCTGTTCACCAGTGCGCTGGGTTCTGGGACAAGAGAGAACCTGTGGCAGGTCACTGATGATACTGGATTGCAGGTGGGAATGGTCCAGTATGCTGGAGGCTGTCACCTAGCAGGATGCTGACAGCCTGGAGGAACAGATGGACAGGAACCTTGTGAAGTTTAGCAAAGACCAATATAAAGTTCTGTGTCTGGGGTGCATACAGACTGGGAATGACCAGCTGAGGAGCAACTCTGCAGAGGAGGACTGGAGGAGGAGGCTGTACATGTTTCAGCAGAGCATCCATGTGATGATGGAGACCGACTGCGTACTGGGCGGTAGTGGATTTGGGTGCCCAGTGCAGACAAAAGCGATGACAGACTGGAGAGGTGAGGGTGGGGGGCTGCAGAGACACTTGGGGAACTGGCATGTAGGGCATATGAGCAGAGAGGCTGAAGGACCTCTGTTTCTTTCTTTATCTGGAGAAGCCCAGAGGTGGGTGTAATTTTCAGTCTTCCCCTGCCTAAAGGAGGGATGTGGAAAAGATGCAGCCAGGCTGTGCCAAGAGTCCACAGTTTGAGGATGAGCAGCTGTGGCAAATTGCAACTGGAAAATGAGGAAAACTGTTTGTTGTTAGGAATGGCCAGTTACAGTGATGAATTGTTTGAAATTGAAAAATTTGATTAGACAGGGCCCTGAGCAACCTGGTCTGACTTGCAAGTGAGTCCTGCTTTGAGCAGGAGATTGGGCTGCAGACATTCAGAGGTCCCTTCTGAACCCCATTTGTGATGCTGTTTGAAAGATGGAGGGAAAAAAAACCAACCCAATTTTTGCTTGACTTTTGAAATAGCATTGAATCAAAAATAGGCCTGGAATTGTGCGCTGTGGCATGTTACTGGTGATTTAAGCTTCAAAGGGTGCGTCGTATCTTCTACTAGCAGTGTAAATAAATCAGCTGGCTGGGAGGTTCATTTTTGCTGGAGTGATGGGGAAAGAGTAGCTGGGAGGGGAGCTGTAAGTAGGTAGGTAAGGGGGATTAGGAAAGGGATTAGTTTCAAATCTCCCTTCAATGGAAGGGAGGCCATATATAGAAGCACGGTGATTTCCGTGGGTTTTTGTTAGTTCACTGATCAAAACAGGAGAGGAAAAAGAAGTATGAAAACCATCATCTTAGCCTGCTGTGCTGTCAGAGAAAACCTGAGGTGAAAAAGGTCTGTTCAGTGGTCCAGGTATGGTTCATTACCTGTTTCTCTTCGACGTGAGTTACCCTGTTGTCCATCTTGTTTTTGAAGTATTTGAAGTAAAAAATTGACAAAACCAATCCCCCAGGTGCTGACTGGCTTCTTTTTGCAGGTCTTAACTTCTCTAATTTAAGAAGTTGAAGCTCTCCTTGGCTCTTAGTAAATCAAGAAGAGTTTGAAAACTGTGACCTTGTTATTCTTTTGGATCTATTTAAAATACAGGGATGCCTCAGTTCCTGATGTTCAGTGTCATGGTCAGTGTCAAGGAACTGAACTTTACGGTTGTAACTGCCATAACGTGGGGGTGGTTTGTGTGGAACTCTTGTAATCTATTAAAATGCCAAATCTAGGGCTGCTTATCACAGAACAGCAGGGTTGGCAGCTTCTGTCCAGTGTCTGTCCTGGATCTTTAAAAGAGAATTAAAATGGAATAATTCAAAAAACATTAATGTTGTGATTGAGTGTCATAGCAGGGTTTATGTACAGGGAGGAAATTGAATTCCTGCTTCTCTGTTTTGGCTCCTCAGATGGAGACAAGACAGTGTTCCCTGTTTCCAGTCAGATGATATTCTTTTATACAGGCAGAATTAGAAGTTTGTTCTGCAGGGAAAAACTAATGATAGAATTGCTGAGGGGTAGTGAGCAAATATTAGAAATACAGATGTGACAATAGAGGCTTTGCACATTGTCCAACCAGACACTCACCTGGAACCCCATGAAGCTGCTGAACTCCAGTGCCTAACTCAGCACATCTGTGTCTGCAGGGAGCTGTGGAGATAGTAAGAGTTTTCTGGGGAGTAGTTAAAAAATCATAGAGTCATGGAATGGTTTCAGCTTAAAATCATTCCCCTTGTCCTGTGATTCGATGCTGCTTGTCCTGTTTTCTAGTAGTCAACCCAGGATGAACTTTTAAAGAAGAATAATCAGGATGGCAAGTTGCGTGTTAGCTGTGACAGCTCTGCTGCAGTTTCCCAGCTCACACCCTGCCTGCCCCTCTGCTGGAAGCATAAGGCAGGCGCTCCTCATAATAAGTGTAGGAAGTAATTGAAGTAGGGATCCTATAACCAGTTGTTTGAAATAAATAAAATGCAATGCCAGCACATCAGCTAAATCATGCTGGTTTTCACCCCCTGGATAACTAACACACTGGTCATCTGTGACTGCTTAAACATGGGTGTTTTGTACACCCTTGTTTGTAGGAGTCTGTTGGATCGGTCTTGGTGGATCTCTTTGATTTCTTGCTCCAAATGGCATCACGCTTTACAGGAAGATAGGTGGTCAGTCGGGTATATGTGGTACCGAGCCACAGCTTACACAACTACTTATCTTCTTTCCTTTTTTTTAAAGATGAGGATAGCCGAGTTTCTTTCATAGCAACTATCCTGTGGTAGCACATCCTGAAACTATTGTAAACACTTTAAACCGTGAGTCAAATCTGATTCAGGTTGCTGGAGACTGAGTGTTTGATCACGTCTTTCCCTCTGGGTTTGCTGTGGTTTTTCTTTAGTTCATTGTATAACTAAAGAATGTGCCAAAACCAACTGGATTCTGATCAAATTAAAACATGTTCCTTACGTTGATTTTGGAGGCAACTGTAGTATGTTTGTTTAATGCAGTTGATTCAGAAAATCTGTTGGTTAGTATACAGTTTATTCTTTTTTTTCTGAATTCCAGATATTAAAATATTGCTTCTATCGAAACCCCTGTGTTTACAAATACAAATCAATTGGCAGATGTGTCTTCTTGATAATATTCAGGTGTTTGCATGTTCTAACCAGTGATCTGTAAGCATGTTGTGTCTTCCTTAGTGATGCCATCCTTTCAAACTCTGCATATGAAATGCTGTCAACTGTAACGGTAACACCCGTAGGTTTGGATATTGTTCCTGACTATAAGTTCCGAGTTTGTTTGGTGTATTCATAACCTACACAGTGCCCTTGATTAGTCAAAGCTCCTGGGTTTGGCTGTGTGTTTGGTTTCTTTCCAAACTTGATGGACATTTGGGAGCACCGCTGTGAGGTCTGTGTATTCATCTCACCCGAGTCAGCCGCCCTCGCTTCTAGCAAGAGATGCCTGCAGGGGAGACAGTGCAGGAGCATAAGGAAGGAGGTGCTTCAATAGTTGTACTTACACGGAATGTTGGAGGGGTTGTTGAGTGTATATTTGATGTGTTCCCATATTTCTGGTACTTGTGGCTGCTTTGTCCCCATCCATTCCCCGCTCTGGCACTGTAGGGTTGCTCATTGTTATGTGCTGGGTTTTGTACCAGACAAGGAGAGATTTAACCAGTGAATGAGCATCTAAAGTGTTGTACCCTTGATTGTATTGTTCCCCCAGATTTTCTTAAGCTGGAGTAAGTTAGGTCTGAAAAGCATGAAGTTAAATTTACAGGTATGGAGCAGCCTCATAAAATATACAGAACAGGTGACTGATCTTTAGACCTGTCTCTGTCAGATGGATGCTGTTTGCTTTCTAACAGGGATTTTCATTTACTCTTTAGCAGAAAGGATGCCCTTAGTTACCCACCTTGCATGCACCTGAGAAGCAGTGTTGCAGTGTTGTCTTTATTGCCGATTAACTGAAATGTTTAGAAAACATTTTTATTAGCAAAACAGCTGAGAGCTCTTTTGGTTATCACATAACAATACAGGCAAAAAGACATTGTACTGAAAAAAGCAGAGAAATGAGTTGTTACTAAGTGTACTGAGGAAAAAAAAAAACCTGCCAACCCAGAAACTGGTCTCTTTAACTTTCTTGCTGAACTGGATGTGCAGTTTTTTGGCATAGATTCTGTTCCTAATTTAGTACGTTAAGCATGTTTCAGAAATAGGTCGTCTGTTAAATTCGGACGTAGTCCACACTGAGGAGTAAGGCTGAGAGAAAAGGAAGGTCATTGTCAATTCTTTCTCTTCTTCCTGATCCTTGGGTGTGCATTGTAGGAAAAAAAGCATCGCTGCGGTGCGCGTGGCAAGAACCAGAGTGAAAATCAAATGCTGCCTTTGTTCTAGAAACACCCTTAGACTGATTAATGGTAAGAAATAAAAACCAAAACACATGAGAGTTAGTGTTTTTAAGGCAACTCAATTCCTTCCAATTCTTACCTCACTTTTATGTTTAAAGTATTCTTCCAACTGAATAATCACTTTGTTTACAGTCCATATCTTGCACTTGTGGCTGTGTTTCTTAGCCCTGTTCCAGACTGCTGCTGTGCCCTTTCTTTCTAAAACTACATCTACTTAGAGTCACTTGGGGAAAAAAAAAAAATCTGAGGTTTGTTTCTGGCTATTGTGTTGTCAGAAATTCCTGTTCATCAGTGGAAGAGGTGTGTGAATGCAGTTGTGGGGTTAGTGCCAAGCACAGCCTAACAGATTAAGAAAGAGGAGATAATACAGGTATTTGATCTGCATTTTTGTAGAGAGAAAGTAAAGTTCCTTGTTAGCTCACTGTGTTTATTTACTGCAAAGTTATAAGCAGGCTGTTCTGCTAATTGTGTTAACTTATGCATGCTGTGTGCAGAGATGTAGAAAGGAGAATACTAAAAGGCACAAAACTGTTTTGCTTTCTGAGTTTTTAAACAAACGCACATTGTTCATTTATCATTTAGTCTTTTAATTTCTGATGTGCAGTCTTTGGTAATATATGAAAACGGGCAATTGATTGAAATTGGCTCGTAAATTTCGCTCTGAAAAAAGCAAATTGAACATAGTACTACAGCAGCAAAGTACTGTGTAAATGATCAGAATCAGGATTGATGTGTGTTTAACATAATAAGCATTTTAAGAGAAAAGAAACTAAATCTCTTAGTTTGACCAGTCTGTGAAACTGGGTAGACCTCAAAATGAGCAACATTTAAGCTCTGGAATAATTTTGATATCACAAACCTACTTGTTCATTTGCTGAAGCTGTTCTTTGGCATCGTTTTGTAGGATGAAGGTGGCAACTTTTTGGCTTTCAGTTGGGTTGGGGGACACACACGAGCAATGCAGATATCTCGCATTCTGTAAAAAAGCCGCTTATATATTTGTTTTTGTTTTTCAGCTGTACTTTCAGGTTTCCCAGCACAAACATCAAGATAACATTCACAGCTCTGTCCAATGAAAAGAGAGAAAAACAGGAGGCCCCGGAGTCCCCAGTGAAGCCTGTGCAACCCCAGATCTCTCCCTTAACAATAAACATTCCAGACAACATGGCTCACCTGATCAGCCCTCTCCCTTCTCCCACAGGAACTATCAGGTATTTAAACCCTGCAGATTGGACACAGTGTGGTTACAGACTTGAGATAACTTTCTAATGGGTTTTAAGTGTTTTGCTCTCATGGTAGAAGTACAGTTGAAGTTCAGCATTACCTGCTTTGGAGAAAACTGCCCTTCTGCTAATCGATATGATGAACAACCTTTAACATTCAGATTTACTATTATTAAATGTGTAGGGACGTGCTCAGGAACCTGGTGTTCTTAGAACAGCAAAGTAGCCTATCTCTTCCTTGCATTCCAGATTATTTAGATTGCTTCTTACTCTTGCATATTCTTGCAACACTTTAAGTGAACTAAGTCTAAATTACACCATTTTCAAACATTCTGAGAGTCACTGTTCTCCTGAAGTTTATCATCAGGAAAAATATCTTCTGCTTATCAGCGGTGTGGAAAATAGACTGATCTGTTACTCCAGAAGGTTTGTTATTGATCAGTCCTTGCTGGTGGTAAACAGACATTTTACTTAAAATACAGTGTACGAAGCAGCGTTTAATGTAGGAAGCCCTCTGCAGGGGAGGGAGGTTAATCCGGGTTTTTGACTTGCCGTGCTACTTAATTTGATAATCGTAGCCATTGTCCGACTTGTTATTTGGGACCAAAACCAAACATAAGCAAGCTGTCCTCACAAACCAGTGAAAAGAGTTTATAGTAATTTTTAAAAATCAGTAGAAAGTTCAGGATCAAAAATTTCGTTTAAATGCACTGAAAGTTGTGTTTCAAAGTCGCATCCACGCTTTTAAACGGTTTTTTTTTCCTCCCATCTCACTTCCTGTATCTTCATGTGACTGCAGGACTGTTAATGCTTGATTGCTAAACGTGTAGATCTTGTTAATGAAATCTGAATGTAAGGATAATTGACTTCTTTCATGCTTACCAAGACCTCAATCTCAGTATTGTGTGCTTTAATGAGATCTGTGTAAACGCTGAAAGCAGAGAGAGGAGAGATCTAGATTTGACTGTATAACAGGTTTACTTTCTTATTAAAATTCAAGGAAAACAGATCTTGCCCAAGAAATGACAGAATAGCTCATAAATATTTCAGATAATATCACATCCATCCCCACAGCCCTTGCCTCCCTATGAATTCTGTAATTCTCTTCAGGGCTTTTTGTGCACCTGTTGAGTACAGTTTATTACAAAAAAAGACAACGACCGTGTCGGGTCTATTTTGAGAGCAAAGCTTGACAGTTTCTCTTCAAATCATCCTGTTTTGTAGAAAACTTGTAAACTTGCTTTGATTGTACCATATGTGTCGCTTTGTCAATATATGCTAAAGTGAGTGCAGTCGAGGGATGTTGTCAGCTGATCTGTGAAAACATAGAACAGCAGTGACCTATATTTAAAACAATAAATTAGTTACACATTTTGGCTCTAATCAAGGACTCTGCCGTACAACACTTACACTAGTCAAAAAGATTAGATTTTTTTTTTTTTATCGCGAGTAGCAAATTGTTGGTGGATTTCTTGTGATGTGAAACTTCAAGAAGATTTTTTCATTTATATTGCCCAATCCACAGTGCCTGCCTTGTCCCTGTGCATGAAACAGGAGGCAGACAAACAGAACTTGGCAGATAAACATTTGTTAAAGTTTTGTCATATGAATCCAAATACTGTTCTGCATCTTGATTTGTTACTGGGGTGGTTTGAACCATAGATTCAAGTTGGGTAAGAGATTGTCTCTGGAGATGAGGCTGGTACTGGGGGCACAGCAGCTGCTTCATCCTGATTGTTAGTGAATCGTTTTGGAGTTTCTGAAGGCTGTGCTGAAACCACACACAATATCAATTGCTGAGACATCTGCATCCCTGTAGAGAACTGTCGAAATGCTTTTTGAGGGAAGGAGGCACACATCACCCTCTGTCTGTCTCTTGTCTGTTAGCTGAGTGAAAATGGTAGAGAGAAAACTGGCGTTGGTTGCTATGCACTGTGTGAGGCGTGAGGACAACCCTTAGAAAGACGTTACAGTGAAATGATGCTATTTAATCTTTATTTTTCCATGATGGATAGCAAAATGTGAAGTATCGAGAGCCGTTTCTTCAGCTCAGCATGATCTTTTGCTTCGTAGTGGTGTATTTGCTCTATTGGCCTAATGCTGTGTTGAATTAGATGAGCTTGTGCATCCCACTTGTAGAGAAGTATCTGATTTTTATACACGTATATATGTGCCTGTGTACATGCACATACCTGTAAGCACTTAAAATAATGTTGGTTTATATCTAAATGAGAATCTAAACTTCTTTTTCCTCACTGCTTGCTATAATTTCTCAAATGAGAGATCTTTTTTGAGCAGACCGAACACAAGCATATGGCAGAAAATTCCTGCAAGATGTCTTTCTTGTTTCAAATTAGTGTCTTAAAATTTGTGCTTGCTTATGGAGTTAGAGTGGACTTTTCTGTTGGCAAATCTTACACAAATACGCTACAACCTCATAAATCAGTTAATCCTTTTTTCCTTTGAGGAGGAAAGCCTGAGCTTCATCTGACAGGTTTCTTCCTGCAGTGATTTTAATTCTCATGGATGAGTTAGAAAGGCTTGGAAGAGGGAGTTTATAATGGAAATGCTGACAGACCCCTAACTGTGGTCTAGGAGCTCTGGTAGTGGGCTTTTCTGCAGTAAGAGCTTTTTGATTAGACATAATGTGGTGATATACTGTATAACAAAATAGTAGGATCTTCTTTTTATGCTCTACAGTGCTGCAAATTCCTGCCCATCTAGCCCCCGCGGTGCAGGCTCTTCAGGGTACAAAATGAGTCGTGTAATACCATCTGACCTACATTTAATGGCTGACAATTCGCAGTCGGAAAACGACAAGGAAGCATCGGGTGGAGATAGCCCAAAGGTAACAGTGTTTGAAATCAAACCTGTAAATTATATCCAAAGCGAATGTAAGACTTCGGACATTATGTTTGCTAAAGTACGTGTGCTATGTCATAATTTAACATCGCAGACTTTGAAAAAAGCTTGTGGGTTTTTGTGATTAGAGGTGAAGTTTATTGTGAGCTCTCGTCCCTTCGGGCACGGGTCTGTCTGTATTTTCAGTTATTGATCTGCTCATCAGCAGTTGGAAATCCCATAGTGCTGTACATTTCTCCAGATTTTTAATGCTATCTTAAATTCCAACGATCAGAAGAGCAAAAGTGTCTTAATTCCTTTTTCTGCCCCAAGATTTTGGTTGTCCAAAAGTGCCTTAAACCAAGTTAATTATGTTTTGTAACTTTTAATTTGGAAAGGGGCGTTTCTTGATGCAAACTTTTCTTTTCCCCTTACAGGATGACTCTAAGCCACCTTACTCCTATGCACAGTTAATAGTACAAGCAATTACAATGGCACCTGATAAGCAGCTTACACTAAACGGAATTTATACGCACATAACTAAAAATTACCCATACTACAGGACGGCAGACAAGGGCTGGCAGGTAAACCTCATTTCTGGAATCATTTTGTTTAATTGTGAGTGATTCTGGCAGGTATAAATGGCCGTAAGACGTCAGTTGGTGAGCTGAACAGCTCTTCGTAAATAGAACTTGTCAAATTAGCTTGGTGTCTTTTTCCTGATTGTAAATTCTCCAGCAGAGTAGTCAGTTTACCAGTTTACATTGTTCTGTGTTTGAAGCACTGCTTTGTTGATGGAATGGTGTTGGCTAAAATACTAGGAGGGATATGTGCAGGCTTTTGCGGAAGGAAAGTTCAGCAGGCATTCTGGGTTTACACACGTGTGCTATCTAGGAATGTAGTTGTGTTCTGTAACTTGAAATTGTGCGTACATCAAGATACTAAATGCAGCATGTTTAGTTTTATTTGAAACCAGTGATCCTGGCCATGCAGTACAGCACAGGAACAAGTGTGTTTTCTCTGGCCTTACCTTGCACCGGTATGTGCCACACTCTGTGAACTCTGTTTCTACTCTATGTTAGACCAAACCCTTCAATTCTGTAGAATTAATTTCTGCTTTTTTTTTTTTCATGTTTAAAGAGACCAACTTTAATGTTTGCCAGGCTGACGAACCAAGCGTGAATCAGTCTAGCACGATCTCTCCAGGCCCACATAGAGGTTCAGCGCCTCTGCTGCTGTTTTTAGTTTCAGCAAAGGACAGAGGAGCACAATTCGCAGGGCTGGCCAGTTTGTCTGTATAGCATTCAGACTGCTCTGTCGATCACGGGGTATCAGTTTCACCGTGGTGCTGCTTAGCACAGTCAGGATCTCCAACAAAGGCACGCTCTGAAGTTATTTTCAGGGAAGTAAAATTTGGAGAGACTGGGGGAGGGGAAGGGCAAGGAAGTGCTCACACTCTACTTGCTGTACAAGTAGAAGGTGAGAGAATACACGCCTTCTCAGTAGAGGAATAGATCTTTAAACGTTAATCACATGTTTATTTGTCATAGGGCCTGTGTGAAAGTTGAGTCACTCTTAGAGCAATTCCAAGGTTAGTGGGGAATGTCACTGTACCAAGGTTTTTGCCACCAATTTCACTAGTGAAAGACTTTACTGCATTGTGGCAAGGGAGTGTCCAAGAATTTTGTTTCCCTTTCACACATAAACAATGCAGAATCCTGACTGCAGTCATACTAACAGATCTGTTTTAGCAACAAGGTTCTGTTTATAAAATGTTGTTGTGCTTTTCACTTCCTATTACGAAATACCTTGACTATATGTGTGTATAATGCTTATTTGTGTAACGTGTGCACACGTTGCAATATGTGGCTAAAGAATTCTGCCTTAGAGCAGCCTGTGTACCTCACAAAACCAAGGTGACAGGCACAGCAGACACAGTGAGTTCTGGAATAATTAACAGCTATTGATAAAAACACTTGGAAAAGCTGACTGCTGGGTGCTGTTCCATCACTGGTCACACACGGCATTGCTGTGACACCAGCGGTTGTGCCTCCTGTGTGAGCAGCTCTGCTGGTGTTTATCCATCAGGTTTTTAATTGCAGTTAGGGTGACATAGGAGAGTTATTTGAAATCATGTTTGAGGCCAAATATGTGCACATCATTCGAAACCTAGAGTATAGCATAGAAACCTAGTGCGTATAGCATCCAAATTCTATACCCTAATAAGGAATATTGAGGGATTTCTATGCTTCATTATGCAAAAGTCTCATTTTGTTGAGGGCTTGAAAACTCCTCTTTGTGAACTTGTTTGAGCAGGTACTTTTGGATCTACTCTTTTGTTCTAGCACATGGAGAAATAAATACAATTTATAAACATGTTCTTGGCATCTTTCTAGCTCTGTTTCAAATTTTGACAGGGGAAACCATTTCTGGTTTCATCAGTTAGCATTTAAGAAACCATACATGGTTATCATTGCTTTAAGTTTTACAAACTTGCCATCAGGGTCATGAACTCAAGACATTTGAGCAGGATTTGCATTTGATTTTGCAAATTTTGAAGAGGTTTTGTTAATGTAAAGCTTTCTCTTCTTTTTTTTCCCGTGATCCCCCCACAAGTATTTTCAGTATCAATGTTGATCTTTATTTTCTCCATGTTCAGTGATAACATTTAGAGAGATGTGCCCAAAGCCAAGCACAGATACAGCCACTTCAGGGTGTGAGGAGTCTGATCAGAGTTGTGTGCGCTACAGCAAAGTGAGGATGAAGTGCTCTGCAAACCAGAGCACAGTAATGAAGATCTCGATGAAGAGCTGGTTTAGGACCCGCTGCTATTTGTTGTTTTTCTAGACACACTAAACCCTTGGCTCCTTTGTTGGGGTAGACTGGGCTGGGTGAACTCCCAACAATCTGCATTTGGAACTTGTGTAATTTAACCTTTTCTTTCTGTATTGTGGAACAGTAACAGGGTTTTCATATAAGATCAGAATCAGTACATGCTGTATTTTACTGGCCCTCCTAGAATTACCTGACGTTATCTTTGACCCCTGGGGAAGGGTGGTGCATGGAGACTGATGATTCTTCTTTTTCTTTTCCACACTGCATTATGCTCAAGTGTTTGTAGTGTTCTAACAGTTGGTTGCAATCACCGTGTCTCTCATTAGAGAATTAAACTGAGTTCCTTTGAATGCCACATTAGCAATATTGGTTTGTTAATTGTTGGGAAAGATTTGAAAAATGCAGAGTCCTTCCAGGTTTATGGCACTGCCTTTGCAGTGCTCCCAGGGCTGAATTAAGGGATGAAAGAGCTGACCCCCGAGTCTCCTGGAGTGCGAACTGCTGCAGTGGGCCACGTTCTGACTTGGAAAAGTTATATGAATTCTACATATTTTTTTATGTTCCATAGAATTCAATACGTCACAATCTCTCTCTGAATCGTTATTTCATCAAAGTACCGCGTTCCCAGGAAGAACCAGGCAAAGGCTCATTCTGGAGGATAGACCCTGCCTCTGAAAGCAAATTAATAGAGCAGGCTTTTAGGAAAAGGCGGCCTAGGGGAGTACCTTGCTTTAGAACCCCTCTGGGACCACTCTCTTCTAGGTAAGGAAAAACAGATGAACACAAAGACTATGGCTGTTGTTTAATCTTCAGGCTGATACAGATGTGATAGCTTTGGATACAGTCACCAGTTTAGTAATTTAATTTCACCTAGATTCAGTATTTGAATCCTGTACGGTTTACTAGGAGGCTGCCCCATGCACTAGGCTTGGTTTGATTGCTTCTTTTTAGTGTTAAAGAACTGCCTCGGTTTGCATAACTAATATCAGGTCATTAATGTAAGCAAGCCTTGCTCTACCTGGGGGGGGGGGTTAATTTGAATTTGTAACTGGCACCTACTCCGTTTTAAAAGTGTTTGCAAAGGAAATTATCAAATACCAGCTACTGCTTTATTGAACTTAGCGATGACAATTATGTATTTAGTTCAATAATGTTCAATCAGAATTGATGATGGGGAAATATGTGGGTTGAAATAATTCCTTCTGTAAACTTACTGCCTTTCTGCTGGTATGGATCTTCTGTTACTCACCCTGTAGATTGAGATTGCACATCATTCTTCTCCACCAGAGGAAACATTCATGTTTCACCTGTTTAGACTCCCGAAGAAGGCATCCAACCACTTCTTCTCCATTAACTTACCTGATTTGCCTTTAAATTCTGTCCCTATTTGGCAGAAGCTTTATAAAAGCCGATCAGAGCTGCTGTGGGTTGTAGCTGTAGTTGCTGGGGGGCTGAGGTGCCCTCCTGTGGGTAGTGTGTGCTATGGTCACTGCTCAGAAGTTAAAACACATCAGCTGCTGCTTTCCTTTTTCAATACAGAAGTGCCCCAGCATCTCCTAATCACTCTGGAGTGTTGTCTGCACACTCCAGTGGCGTCCAGACCCCCGAGAGTCTGTCCAGGGAAGGATCTCCAGTCCCCATGGAACCTGAGCCCAGTGCTATCCAGCCAAAACTAGCAGTAATACAAGAAGCGCGATTTGCACAGAGTGCCCCAGGTGAGCAGTCCTGAAATAAACCTACGGAGGCTGGAGTGGGAGAGGGCTTGTATATAAATATGACCAAGATTTCACCTGTATGCCAAAAAAAAAAAAAAAGGTAAGTATTCAATGTTTTCACACTTAGAACAAAATATGCCAGGGAAATTCTGTTTGCATCCATATATGGACCATTATCTGCATACTGCTCCAGCACTCCTCGTGGCTTTGATACTGACCAGAGGTTATAATTCTGCCCTCTGAGGGAGTGGTCTGTCCTGTAACAGTTGTCACTTCCTTTCAAAATGTATTCGTTCTGGTTTACAAATTGAAAACTAAAGATTTTTGGGTAACAGGGGTTACAGAAGTAAGGCAGTGTCTTGTGTCCGTCTGTGGTCCTTTCAAAGCTGGGAATGAAACGGTAAATAAGGGAAAGAACAAATTTATGTGATAAGAATTCTCCAGTTTGAACAAAGCAAGCATACGAGATGGTGGGGTAGGGAAGTGTTTGATTACCTTAGCTTATATAATTCAGCTGTAGGTTTTCTTGGTGATGCTCTGATACTGCAGAAGTGCTGGTGGCCGTTCTGAGGCCAAGGCAAACATGACCCTGAGCAGAGACTCCAGGCCTTTCTCTGCCTCTGAAGCGGGTTTGTGCCCATGCAGACAGGCACCTGAAGCACATCTGTGTTCCCATCCGTAGTGGGAGTTCTACTAACCAAGTACTGTTTAGTTTTTGTACTAAACAAAACTTTGGGAATGAGGCTGCCTTGGGCAGGGCAGGTCTTTTCCCCCAAAAGGTGTATGGGTCTCGCTGAGCTAACGCAGCGCTTGCCTCGAGTATCTGCCTTGGCACAACTGTGTGGCATAGTCTTCATTATCCAGTTCAGTCTTCTGGATCATTCAGATATTGGTGGAGGTCGTTAATCCTCCATGGCTTTAGTGTTAAGTTTAAAAAAATGACTGACTTAAAAGAAATAGTAAAAATTGGCAGCCTAATTTTTATCTCTTTCCTTGGTAGGATCACCTCTATCTAGCCAACCGGTTTTAATTACTGTACAACGGCAGCTACCACAAACTATTAAACCCGTCACCTACACTGTTGCAACCCCTGTGACAACATCAACGTCCCAGCAGCCCGTAGTTCAGACAGTTCATGTTGTCCACCAGATACCAGCTGTGTCTGTCACCAACGTGACGGGATTAGCACCAGCAAACACCTACACTGTAGCTGGACAGGCAGTAGTCACGCAAGCTGCGATGGTGGCCCAGCCAAAGGCAGAACCTCAAGAAAATGGAGACCACAAAGAAGTAAAAGGTGAGAACCTGTGCGCTCAGTTGTTTTGCCTGCTTTTTTATACAGAAGGATTAGTGTTTGAAACTTGCTTCCAGATAACTCGCTTTTAGCCTGGAGAAGAGAAGGCTCCCGGGGGACCTTAGAGCAGCTTCCAGCACTGAAAGGGGCTGCAGGAAAGCTGGGGAGAGATTTTTTACAAAGGAGTAAGGGGGGATATTCAGATTAGACACTAGGAATACATTCTTCATGCTGAGGGTGGGGAGGCCCTGGCACAGGTTACCCAGAGACGTCGTGTCTGCCCCATCCCTGAAGGTGTTCAAGGCTGTGTTCAAGGTGTTCAGGTTGGATGGGGTTGGAGCCCCTGATCCAGTGGGAGGTGTCCCTGCCTGTGGCAGGGGGTGGGACTGGATGGGCTTTGAGGTCCCTTGCAACCCAAACCATTCCGTGATTCTGTGGTTCTGTGAGCTGAATCTGCAGATTTTGCATCCTAATGTCTCGGATACGTTTGGGCTGGGAATAAAACAACATACATTTTCACTGAGGGTTAGCTGAGTAAAACCAAATTGTTCTCGAATGCTTTCTGCTTTCTAACGGTGTTTTATTTCCTGATTTCCAGTTAAAGTGGAGCCTATACCCGCTATTAGCCATGCTACAATCGGAGCTGCTAGCCGTATCATTCAGACATCTCAGACCACACCCTTACAGACAGTGACTATAGTGCAACAGGCACCTCTAGGTCAACACCAGCTACCCATAAAAACTGTAACACAGAACGGAACGCACATAGTACCCATCACCACTGCGATACAAGGGCAGGGCAACACTGGTACGTATAGTGTCAAGATGTTCTGTGCTCTGTACGTCTTCAAACCTCAAGCTGGTCAGTGCTGAATTCTTATCTTCATGTCTTTTGTAATTGTACCGAAAACTGAATTCTACAAAAAAAATCCAATTACAGCCTTTTAAAGGACTGTTCCCTCCTTATTGGTAAGAACCAGTGTTTCTTTTTATTGATGATTACCTGAACAGCTATTTATTCTCTTTGTGGCCTTTATAGGGATGTACTTAATGGTGACAACCTGTCCTCCCTCCTCATTAAACCCAAGATATAAACAAGTTTTAAAAGAAATTCCTGTAAAACTTTGCCTTAGAATGGAAACTGCTGCTCTGGCAATCAGGAACCAACCAACAGGAAAACACGACAGAACATGCCTGTGGGTTGGCCGTTTGAACTGCTACTTTTTATTCTATTTTGACTGGACCTGTACTGAAAATGACAAAAATTGCATAAGGTTTTGAGATGATTCTTGTCTGAATGCCATCCGTCCCTTGTATGTGCAAGCTTGTGCAGTCTGAAAGCCAACAAATCCAGAGCAGTTACTGCTCTAACATTTTCTGTCTGTAGTAAGAAGGCGCTTTTGGATCTTATTCTCAGCAAAACAGTTCGGCAGCGCCTTTACCTCCTGTCAGTCTAACTGGAAGCTGTGAGGTCCAAAATGCACGCACGTCTCTTGTTGCAGAATAACATTATATAATCAGATAGCCTTTCAGTGTAGATTTCAAACATAGAATCATAGAATCACCAGGTTGGAAGAGACCCATCGGATCATCGAGTCCAACCATTCCTATCAAAACACTAAACCATGTCCCTCAGCACCTCGTCTACTCGTGCCTTAAACACCTCCAGCGAAGGCGAATCAACCACCTCCCTGGGCAGCATATTCCAATGCCCAATGACCCTTTCCGTAAAAAACTTCCTCCTAATCTCTAACCTAAATCTCCCTTGGCGGAGCTTGAGGCCATTCCCCCTCGTTCTGTTCCCTGTCACTTGGGATAAGATCCCAGCTCCCTCCTCTCTACAACCTCCTTTCAGGTAGCTGTAGAGAGCATTGTTCTGCTGTTCTTTCCCTGTGTTTGTGTATCAGTTGTGGCTGCAGCCAGCGAGTCTCTACTCAGCAGACCCCAGAGTGATAGTGCAACACATGTTGGCAGATGAGGAGTGAACTTCTTGTTGGTTAAATGAAAACACTAAATCTGCAGTAAGGCATTTTATAACCTCTGTGGCATCTGTTCAGAAATTGCACAAAGAATAGCTTTTCTAAGAGAAGCTGAATGACTGTAGAGAGGCAAGAACAGATTTTTACAGTGGCAGTGAAGCTTTTTGCATTGGGTAAATATTTTCTCAAGTATTTGTTCTACCAGTAAACACAAGGTACAAACAGTTTGGTTCCATGCAGAGGTGATGCTCCAGGTCTTCTCTAGGACACCTTGCTAAGTATACGTAAGTTTAAAAAATAAGAATTCCTTGCAGGCTTCATGTTTTTGAAGCTTCACTAGCAGGGAATGCTGTAACAATGTCAGCAAAGCAGTGGTGCTGGAGAGAGGAGCTCGTGCGTAAAACAGCAGGTGGTTTGGTAACGGTGAAGTAAATTTTCACAAAATGCAATCAACAAATAAATCATAGAATTATGAAATGGTTTGGGTTGAAAGGGACCTTAAAGATCATCCAGTTCCAGTCCCTCTGCCATGGCCAGGGACACCTTCCACTGGATCAGGCTGCCTATGTGTATTTTATTTTTGTGTGTGTATATATATATATTTTTAAAAAATTAGTATTTTGCGTTACTTGCAAAGACATTTGAATAGTCGATTTAGTAAAGCCAGGGTTGGTACTGAGAAACAGATGGAAAACAAGTAGAGTGAAGGAGCCTTTGGATGTCTTGGAAGGTTTAAAGGACCTGCTAGTGGTGGTTTACACTTTCTCTCCCATGGAATGGCAAAGACTAAAGTTGTGCATGGACTTGCAGTCCAAATACCCCATGCATAACTTTAGTCTTTGCCATACATTTCTGTTGATCTAATTCAGTTGTGCATTCAAATTAATAAAATACATCATTTAACATTACAGTGAAAGCCCTGCCTGTCCTTACAGTGGGGTTGATGCCTCATGGTCTGAGAGGAGCTCAAGCCGTCTGCATCTTACGGCAACATGAATTGCGTCACTGCTCTTCACTAACTTGGGGCTGCAGCGAGCGTTTCGCAGTGCGGTGCCGCTTCCAGGCCCACAAGATGCTCGGCAGCAATCAAACTGGAAAAAGGCATTGGAGCAAACTCATTATTTTGCTGTTCCACACCTGGAAAAATTACCTGCTGTAGTTCACACCTCGGGGTAGCAAATGTTGGCTGCTCCTTACTCTTCAGTGGTTGTTCCTTATGTGCTTAAAGGCGATGCCATGACCCTCAGTTAGTGGTTAAGCAGTGCTTTGAGGTGATAAGACACTGTCTACCTTCTAAATACTGTAATGTTTTCTTGTAACGTATTGTAGCAAGTACTTGCTCTGGTAGGCAGCAGCACACTCATGCTTCAGAAGTGAAATAATGTGGCACTTTGTGTCCCAGTGACACAAGAAAAGCAGGGAAATTCTTCCTCAGTCCTAAATTTACCATGTAAACACCTTGAGTGCATGGACAGCTCAGCTGAGAAAAGCAGCACAGACGTAACCAGGCTCTGCTGAGCGGGGATTTTGAATTCGCTTCCTTGTTCTGTCACAGATGATGGTGTAGGCTTCCAGTCACTTAGTATTTCACTGTGTCCAGCTCCCGTTCTCCCACCTTTCATGGAATCATAGAAAGGTTTGGGTTGGAAGGGACCT
The DNA here is from genome assembly GCA_013389865.1 of Piaya cayana. Lineage (NCBI taxonomy): Eukaryota > Metazoa > Chordata > Aves > Cuculiformes > Coccyzidae > Piaya > Piaya cayana. The sequence goes on from WAAB01015533.1 coordinate 574,588, forward strand.
TAAAAATCATCAATTTCTCCCCCCCTGCCATGGGCAGGAACACCTCCCACTGGATCAGGGGCTCCAAGCCCCATCCAACTTGGCCTTGAACCCCTCCAGGGATGGGGCAGCCACAGTTTCCCTCGTCCAGGGCCTCCCAACCCTCACAGTGAAAGTATTTTTTCATAATGAAGATGTTTGTCCAACTCTGTGTAGATGTTGAGTGATGGGGACAACGCCTTCGAGATTTGTAGAGGTTAAACAGCCTCTTGGGCTGTCGTTGCTAGCAGCCACGTGGTGCCAAGGAAGGACTTTGCCGTTTTAGTGGACACACACGTTTGCTTTTGGTGTCGTCTGTCCTGATGGCCGAGGGTGCTGACGGTGCTGTTCTCTCTTTACAGCTGCTGCGAGTCCCTTGCATATGTTAGCAACCCACGCCTCCGCATCGGCATCGCTTCCCACCAAGCGCCAGAACGGAGACCAGTCGGAACAGCAGGAACTCAAACGTATCAAAACAGAAGATGGAGAGAGCATAGTCATAGCTGTTAACGTGGACACCCCCGCTGTGGCAGTGAGCGATAAAGGCAGCCAGAACTAGAAACTTAGGGAGTTTTCTTTTTTTTTTTTTTTAAAAAAAAAAAAAAACAACACACAAACTCCGTGGTGCCAAAAGGAGACACTTAAACACAACACCTAAAACATTGGAACATGTTCTCACGCAGTGGGGAGAGGGGCCCTGTGATCAGACTTCAACTTTCAGCACTGAAAAAAAAAAAACAAAAACAAAACCCAACACAGGTGGCCTTAAAACTCAGTAATTTAAACTGCAAACCATCTTGTTCCAGGCTGTGACCCCGCTCCTCCCTGCCCCTGCGGAACTGCGTGCTGAGAAATGCAGCGTCGGGGAGGGCTGCAGCTTTAACGAATCTCTCTCAGATTATTGTAAGGACTGAGTATCCCAGTGTAACGGCAGCATGATAGCGCTTAGTGTGAACTGGTTTCAAACGATTGTATATTCCTCAAAGGGAACAGAGGCGAGGAGCCATTTCCTACATCTTGGCAGCTAAGCCTTTCCTAACGACCGACCCGATGCAGTTGTTGGTAGTTATGCAGTATTTTGTTGTTCACATGTGGAATTAGGAATTTTTGAGGTGTATTTTCATTTCTTTGCAAAACGATGGGGTCTTTGACATTTCAAATCACTCCATTTCTACTCCAGAAACTTTGGAATCACACAATACTTATCATGTGAAATTTTGTTTGGTAAAAAAAAAAAAAAACTGAATGTAGGGTTTTTTTAACCGACGGAATGATTTACTTTCGTCTGTCCTGTTAAAGTTCAGATAAAGCTACTTTATTACATCTGCAAATTTTCATATTTTAGCAGTTGCCTGATAAAATTTAATCAAATTTTATTACCATGTGTAGTGATCAAACGCTTCTTTGGGCTTGCATGTAACTGATTAGAAACTACGATGTAAATGAGCCGTTAACTGACGTAAAGAACTGCTATGAATTTGACCAGAGCTGCACTTACCTGTTTCTCTTTCTGCTACCTTTTGCTGTTTGTTACTTTGTGTTGACTTTGACTGTCCCTGGCATATTTTTCCAGTCTAAAGTAAAACAAGAGTCTCGCTTAATATTGTGTATGTTTAAGATAACAGACTGTTCTTCATTTAGACAGATGAAATTCTTTATCATGAGTCCTTTTAAAAAGAGAGTAAAATTATCTTGTCAGAGGTATATTCGATATTTTTAAGCGTAAGCACCCATTGGTAGGAAGGAATCCGACCAGTTTCTCCGTAACGCATCTGATGTCGGACAGGGGCCCTGGGTCTCGCTCAGAGAAGCTGTTGGGGTTTTCGAACAGTGGCTTCTGTGTTATTAGAACAACTCTTTAATTTTTTTTTTTTTAAGTGTGTGTTCTGCAGTTGAACATTTGAAAATGTATCGGTAACTTCTCACTTTATTGTGGTAATAGATTCCACTTTACATTTCAGAATTAAATTGTAACGTGAGGCTGCTGTTCAGTCTTTAATTCACGGAACGTCTTATTCCCTCGCACGGTAAGGGGAGAGAAAGCTCGAGGCTGCTTCATTCAAATCCGATTTTCATCATTTTCTGTAGTAACGATGCATTATTTATATTTCCTTTCCTGCTATGAAAGGAAAAAAAAACCCTCTATTCTCACGGTGGACTGAACAGTTTGAGTGGTTTATTTAGGCAGCTTTTGGGAACTATTTACCTAAAGACCAAATACGAGAAATCTGTACAAAGTTTTGTGTTCATCCACACAATGGAACTGTTACGATGTCTCTGCAGATAATACAGATTAAAAACGATGAAAACAAAAACTCTACACAAGCTGAATTTATAACAGGCGTTTAAAAAAAAAAAAGCATAACCTGAAAAGAAACATTTCTGTAAAACTGCAACGTTTTCTTTAGAGGTTTTAAAAATAAAAAAGTAAAGTTTTAACATACTTTTTTTAAGGAAAAAAAAATCCAGTACTAGTAATTTAATTTGATGTTGAATGAATTGACTAGAATGTGGTTTATTTTCAGAAGTGAGAATCTGTTCACAACTAGGGCTTAGGAGAACAATAGTGTATCAGAGTTTTTTAAATAAAATTAAATTTTATTCAGCAAATTAACTAAGTTGACATTCCTGCACGGTGTGTTCGACAGAGCGATGTCTGTGGGCGGTTACCATGCAGTTGGTGTTGGCAGCGCTGGAGGAAAGGGTGGCGGAGCCGGCCTCGCTGTCCCATGGGGAGAGGGGAGTGCGCTGGGGGCCCTGGGTCTGTCGGGGGGGTGGTTGATGCTTTGGTGCTCGTGGAATGTCACCCAGTGTCTCTGTTTGAGGGGTGATGGGAGAGAGCTGCTTACAGTCTGATAGAAACCGCCTGTGCTCTGCTGGGGAATGTGCCTGCAGGGTCCCCTCCAGGGCTGGTGGCTCACGTAGAGCTCTGTCCTGGACAGTGAGCGGCTCTGGTGTTGGAATGGAGCTGTTCCATTTGCTGCTGTTGGTGCAGTGATGGTTACACACGCCTGCAGAGGCTGGAGGAGGCGCCTGTTGCTTCTGTGACACCAACCACCTTGACTTGTGGTCAATGTAACTTTCCTTTGGAAAAGGCAGTTCAGGTGATGCTGTGCAGGGGGGGGTCTGACCTCTCTTCAGGAAAGGAATTAACCTTTCCCATCACTCGTCGTGTTCCATGGTGTGTGGAATCACTGCTTTTGTGCTCCTCCCAGGCTGCCTGTTCGGTTTCTTTCAGTTAAAGCCAGCTTTATGTCATTTTTAAAGTGACTTTGAAGAAAACTTGGAACTGTGACCTGCAGAAGACCAAAGCATGTGCTTACAGTGTCCATCTCTGCTGCCAGTGGGTCCTGTCCTTCCACAGGATCCCTCCTGCCTGTATCAGCTGTTTCTGACCCAGTGGTGGCAGCGCCGTATGTCGCAGCAGGGCTCAAAGGGGCTGATGTTCTCACCTTTGGCTGCGCTGGTTCTGCCTTTGTGCCGGCAGCAGGAACAGCAGCTACAGGGAATTGGGTGACCCAGCAAAGCGCCCTGAGCCTTCGCAGCAGGAGCAGGTGGAGCAGGGTGACGACTGGTTGTGTTTGGCATGATCGGTCTTGGCTCCGAGCTGCCACCTCCTTGGCCCTCACCAAGGGCCTGTGACACTGTTTGGCTGTTGCTGATTTAGGTAAATACCTGCACAGTGACTGCAGCCCAAAGGATTCCTGTGAAGGCAGCTCCTTTGGGATCCTCCGTGCAGGCTGGAGCGCAGCCAAGGCAAACTGGGGAAGGCTGTCGCACTAGCCAGGCAGGGCAAGGTGCTGGGCGTTAAAATTACTTAAAGCCAGCAGTGGAACGTGGCCGGTTCATCAGTCTCTGCTCAGGTCTGTGCTTTGTGTCTGGATTTAATTTCCCCTAGAAGGTAAATTTTAAGTGTGTGGAGGTCATTAATGCAGGATGAGTTACGGTATTGCATAGTGTGTGAGTTTTACACAGAATTTTATATAGATGTGATTGATATTCACCTAAAGATATGTATTTTACATTTAGATATATAAATGGGCACTAAACTGATTGCTGGTTTCTGCTGACCTGATTGACTCCTTCCTGCATGCAGGTCCTACCTGTGTTTAACCTTACTGAGAATCTCACATTGTGTCTGACGCAGAATTAATTCATTGCTGATGGGAACTCCTGAAGGCAGGTGGTTGTGTGGCTGCTTTTACCCATCAGATTCTTAATCATATGGATTAATCTTTATGTGTTATTTCTGCTCTTCTTGTTTCTCATCAGCACAGGGGAAAGGCTTTTGTCCAAAGTACCAGAAAACCATACTTGGAAGAGTCAGGAGGAATCAAAGGAGGCTCCGGCACCTCTGTAAAGGGCTGCAAGAGCTGAAGCTGAAAGCACAGAACTTGCCCTTTCACCAAAAGAATGGGCCAGCGTGTGGAATTCTGCAGGATTGCTCGCAGAGCAGCGCAGTCTCCAGCTTGTTTAAACACCTGCAGCCTTTGGGGAAGGAAAACACCTGCAGTAAGGCAGGAACGTGGAGATGGCTCGGTAAGGAGGGAGGGTGCCTGAGGCACCTGGGCTCTGTCCCTACGATGTTTTCGCTGTGGTGGCTCCACTGCCACAGCCCCTCTGGCCTGTGCCATTAAGAATGCATCTTCTGCCTCCCGTTTTCTAACTTCACAGATTTATCTCCTACTTTCTACCTTTATGTGAACAGGTGAAGGTTCTTAAAGCACCACTTGTGTTCAGCAGCTCCTACTGGCGGGTGCCCAGCCTTGCCCTGGGGCTCACTGCCCTCTGTCCCTTTTCTTCTCGGGATGGTGAGCGGTAACTGATGCCACAGAAGGAAACAGCAGAACAGGGGCAGAGGTTGGTTATTGTTCAGTACAGAAGTTTAACCCATACACTTAAATAGCTGCTGCTTTTCAAGAACAGTTGTATTTTAGCCTTGCTGCTGGCTAACCCACATTGGCACACTGGCCCCTCTCCATCCCAGTCCCGAGGGCGCTTTGCTGAGCAGGGCTGCCTCCCCACACCACCTGCCTCTAGCCAGGAGTCAAGACAATTGTATTTAAAAGAATCAATGCTGTTGGGCCTCCGGGCCGTAGCGCTCATCTTAATTGAGCAACTTGACATTGTAAAATCCACTATGTCCTCTTTTGTCCCATGAAGCAGACTGCTGGCAGCTGCCTTGCCTCCCTGTTACCCCACAGAGCATGGGGGCATGTTTGCACAGTGCCTAGTTGCTCAGTCTGGTCTTTCAGAGCCAGGAACACACTTGTAGTCTTGTTGGCCAAGTCCAGGGTAACTGTAATTGGGGCTTAGGGGTAACAGTACATGAAACCTCCAGAGCACTGTGAGAGCCTGCAGCTCGGTTAAAGCAGCGTCCATGGGAGTTTGAGTGAAGGCAGCTGCATGGAGCATAAGCAGCTGCACCAGAAGGGAGGTCACCCATGCTTGGAGATGGTTCCAGTGCTTTCCTGCACACACACTGCTCCAGGGAGAGGGCAGTTTCCAGTTGGTCACGTAGAGCTGTTAAAGGGAGGAAGCTTCAGAGGTGGAGCGAGGGGTGGGGTGAGCGATGCTGAACAGAACTGCTTAGCACAGGAGGTTGGTCTTGTTTTGATGTAAATACCAGCACTGGTGTCCAAGACAGCATCCAGCAGTCCTGTCCTCAGCCATGTCCTGGGTGCCTTGTCCTCTGTTCACTCTCTGTCCTTCAACCACCATCATTTACTCAGTTACGTGTTTACTCCCCAAAAACCTCTGGCAGGAGGAGCTCTGGCTGCAGCCAGCAGTGACTACAGCAAAATTAGTCACTTTTATTTAAAAGAAATAACATATTACAAATAAGTGTGCAAAACAATTTGTGATTAAATACACATAAAAGCAACATGCAACCTTGACATCAAAACCTGCGAAGAAGTTAGGGCTTAGTATGTTACGTGACACTAAAAGAAACTTGTTAAATTTAGAGTTTGCAGCTAACAACCCCAGAGGGAACGATCATGCCAGGTCTGAAGCGACAGTGAAGTTAAGTTTCAAAAGAGCCAGGCGGCCCCTGGATTAGTGTGTGTCTATTCCAGCTCCTGCTTTAGGATTTTGTGCCTTAGGCAGCAGGAACTATTGCTGGCCAGGTAACAATTATGGGAGAGCAGTTACAGGTCAGCTGGTTTAGGCCAAGAACACAGAGTGTGCAGCAGCTCCCTTTACAAAAAAAAGGAAAGGAAAGAAAAGTCTGCAAGTGTAAAGCCATTATGGAGATGTACACGTCGTGCCACCAGGTTCATTGATCATGCTGGATGTGCAGGTGGCCGGTCCAGTCCTCCCACTGAAGCACAGCAATGCTGGAAGCAGTCAGTGCGGTACCGAGGGCAGTTTGTAAACCCAGAAGGAATCACCTATACAGACCCAGGAGCTCCATGGGCCCAAGGGCCCTGGGGCTTGCCCCACACACTAAGGAGAAGCTGCCTGGGTTAGCCAGTGCCTCCAGCTGCTCTGTAGTTTGGCACCTCTGCTGATCAGGCTGCCCCCAGCCCCCTCTGCCAGCACAGAGGACAAGCACAGCTCAAAATACAGCCAGCTCTGGGGTCACACTCAGCCTCTCTGCTCCCATTATTTGTAAGGTGTGCTCAGGGGAGGAGAAAGTAGCATTCCTGCTCCCAGCCAAGCCCACAAAGGTTTATTTGATCATGATCCAGGGTGTTACCCCCTCCCAGCCACTCAGTGGAAGTAAAGCAATGCCTGGAATCTCTTTGCACATCCCTCTTCCTAAGGAAGCCCCCTGCAGATCGCTCAGTGCAGCAGGCACTCATGTTTCCTCTAAATTTCACAGTTTAGATTAAGAGAAACCCTATAGGCACAAGCTTGTTGAAAGCCACATCTTGAAAACTTGAGTTGATGACAGTAACCAAAAGAGATTTTAATGATGAATACTTGCAGAAATGAGAATAAACATATGTAGTCCACAACGTCAGCGCTGGTTCTGGTCGTGTCGGGCCAGGCTTCTCCATGAGGTCTGCTAAACTTTATCAGTATCAGACATTCAGAGACTGTCCTTCCAGAGGTGTGGAATTGCCAAGGCAGCACTTGGACCGGGGTGAGGGAGCACATGAGTCAAAGCTTGTCATCCGTCATTTCTAGAAACTGAGCATAGACGTCCCTTGAACATTCCCCTTTTTGGTTGAATAAGAACTTGTAGTAGCTGCCATCTGCACATATTGCTGGAACAGAAACAAAGTCGTTAGGTTCTGCTCTTCAGAGGTGCAGTTCTGTTCCCTCAGCTACAGCTGGTGCCATCCACTCCAGCTCTGGAGGAGCCCCAGGCAGGTCAGCCCTGCACAGCAACTGCCCAACGTGGCACCAGGCTCGCCTCCCTCTGCCCTGACACTGTTCGATCCTGTTCCCTCGTGGTGCGGAGCAGCCAGAGCTCCTGATCTCAGCTGACAGGGCCCTGCAACACAGCTCAGCTGAGCATTTCCTTTCAGTGTAGTTCCAAACCTGGTTCTCCAGACAGAACAGGGAAAGCCTCCAGCACTTACCTATGACAGCATTTGGCTCTGTTCCAAAGGCACAAATGCATGGAGAGCCTGAGGGAACCTGAAATTTGGAAAAACTCCATTTGGAACTGAAGTATTTGGGGAGAAAAGTTGCAGAGGCCAAACTGAAAAAGAAAAAAAAAAAAGCACAGCACTGTAGTAAAGTGTTGAGTAGAGCTGATGTAGAACAGCGACCCTGTTTAAACAAGTCACAGCGCACACACTAACTGCTCTTCTTGATTGGCTTTTTATTCTCTTCTACAAAGTATGAGGTAAAACGTAGTATTCTGCTTCTGTGGAAAAAGGAACCCTACAACTCAAAACATGAAGCCAGAAAGGTAGTTAAGTAACTGCAACAGCTGCCAAAAGGATTGATTTTAGCAGAGACTTCAGTATGTGAAGTGTCCACAAAGTACGTTCATGGTAAGAGAGACACTAAACCACCCCCAGTACCCTTCTGTGGGAGGCCTACAGCTCCACAAAGGACAGCAGAGACATGGCAGTTGCAGTACAGTCCTAAATCTGCAACTCCACTCAAGCACAACAGATTGACCTCACATCTCCCATAACAGGGGTAGCTGCTGCTGCTTAACAGGTCTAGTGTTGCAAATCCCATTAAAAAGGAAACCCCCGCCCCACTAAAGGCTTCAGAAGGGCTCAGACCCTACCTTGACTGCTTATTTCTTTTAGGGTCTTCTGCAGCAAAAATATGCACTGTGCCGTGGTCACTGGATACGCAGATTAGGGAGGCATCCTGATTGAAGTTAATGCTGCAGAGAACACAGACAGACGCAGCGTTTCTACCGGAACACACTCACAGCTTCTGCTGTACACAATGCTGCTTCTGCAGGTGCTGAGAGCAGCTACCAGCCTGGCACACAAGGTGCTAACAGCTCCTCTCTGCTGGAGGAGCAAGGATGCCTCCAATTCCACCTTCGCTGACAAGATGATCAGCCCCTTCAGTGGCAAAGACAGAGCAGAGAGCCTCATGTAACGGGACCAGCTACGCAGCAGACTGTCCCAACACAGGCACCACTAGAATGGGCCATGATTGCTGGAAGAACACACAGGATTTCTGCTCCAAGGAGTAGGAAGGTGTTGGATAAAATTTGCAACGCCCCAGAGTGATGGTCAGTAGAAGAATGGGAATTTCCCCACCCCTGAGAGCACACTTCCAGCAGCGGAGCAGAGTCACACTTCTGCCCTGCACTCTTGCACGCAGAGTGGCCCTAAAGCTTCCCTTGCCCCCAGGGGTTCTTCCTGGTCTCTTGGGAAGTGTCAGACTGCACCACTGCATCCCCCATATTTCCATGGGAAGTCAAGCACTCCCCCTGTAACCCACACTGGGCTCTGCACGGCTGCAGCTGCTGCTTTCCCCTCACTAGTACCAAGGAAGCACAGGCCCAGCACAGCCCCAGGACCTCAGGCTGCCAGGAGAGCTCTGCCGGGTGACCAGAGCAGTGTAACTGTCCTTGGCTTTCTGGAGGTGTCCTGGGGGCATTTACCAGGTGCCTCAGCACAACGCCCCCCACAAGAAGACGATGCAGCAGCCATTAAACATACCAGTATATATTGGCTGCCTGCGATCCTCTTCGGAGCTCCTGGATTAAATGCCCTGATGAAGTATCAAATATTCTTATGAGGGTCCCCTTGAAAAGAAATCAAGCATTACATTAGGAAGACAGAAGACTCTTCACATCTGTGAATTCATCCTAACAGTCTATCTGACCAGCATGCCCATTGCACCCTTGCAATTTTCAGCTTGGTAGATTTGAGAGAACCTTTCCACATTAACACTTGGGAAGAATATTGATTCCCCCCCAACCATAACCACAGTGCTTTGTTACCGAGTTACTCAACTAAAAATGTTTCTTCTAAATCACGTTCTAAAGCACTAGGGCAGCCCCAGCATCAGTTTGCAACCATTAGAATACACTCGTGTACAGCCCTTTGTGCCCAGGTTCTGGGAATCATTTCTTTCTTGCTCCCCAAAGGTCTGTTCTGATTGCTACTGTACCAGTTTTTTTCCACTAGGTATAATCAGGCTGTGGATGGTCTTGCCTCGCAATTAGCTCAGCTGAAGTAATCTAGAAGGATTAGTTTCACACGCTCATTATCTGCATTGATCCAAACCTGAGACACCCGAGATGAGCCAGGTTGCTGCATGGGGAACTACTTCATTCAGAACAAATTAAGCTTGACACCAGAGAGGCAAAGGAAGTTAGTGTATCCCAGATAAAGTGATCAACAATTCCCTAGTCCTTCCCCCGATTAAGGGTGGATACACATTGTTACCTATGACTCATATTGGACACCTAGGCAACAAATGAATGGTTTGGGTCAGAAGGGACCTTAAAGCCGGTCAGGTCCACCCCTGCCATGGGCAGGGACACCTCCCACTGCATCAGGGGCTCCAAGCCCCATCCAACCTGGCCTTGAACACCTCCAGGGATGAAGCAGCCACCACTGCTGTGGGCAGCCTGGGCCAGGGCCTCCGCACCCTCACAGGGAAACATCTCCCATCTTAAAACCATTCCCTCTCATCCTATCCCTGCACTCCCTGATAAAAAGCCCCTCCCCAGCTTTCCTGTAGGCAAATGCAAAATAAGCTTCCTCTCCTCTCAATTTTTAAGTGAGCAGCACTTGTTGGGCACATGAATTGTGAGCTGCTTAGGCCAGGTTTCATACTGAATGGTCTCTGTTACAGCCAGCTAAAACACAAATGCCATCGTGTCCAAGGTATTTGCACTGCCAGGTGGATATCCTTAAGGAACAGTAAAGACAGAGAAAGACAGAACAAAATTCCATGACAAATGTTCCAGTTGGGTATTTCAATGTCTTTCCTACAAAAGGAGGTGACTTCCCATTTCAGGAGGCGTTACTACACTAGAACGCACAGTAAATCAGACCTAGGAGGAGACGATTCTTACTTTTTCTGATGCTGTTGCAATCCTTGTTCCCTGCAGGTTCAGAGCTATACAGCTCAAGACTCCTTCATGAGCCAGTATGTCAACAGGAGGCTTTTCTGTATTAGCAAGATCCACTATCTGCACATGGCCAGTGTGCGTTCCAGGAAATGCAAGAAGAGAATTATTACTATTTGGACAAAGGACACACAGACCTAAAAGACAAAAAAAAAAAAAATTCTTAACTGTGTAGTTCAACATAACCTAATCAGGTTTTCAAACATAGTACATCAAGAACAAAATAAACTTGCTTCCACTCCCCAGCCCACACATACAACTCACCTTTAGGGTTGTAGCAGGTTTCAAAGACATGAAGCTGGTGGGGATTATGCGTGAATGTGAAAACTTTAATCATGGAGTCCAAGACTACGACAATTCTGAAACAGATAGGAAATTCCTATGACTTAGGGTGGGTAAAATAAGGACATAAATACTAATTCAGACCCGCAAAGGCTTTCAACTGATTTAATGTCTGTATATTCTTTCCTCCCTGCCCTCCCCCACTCACAGCCTTGCAAAACTCACACAGCTGTGAGCCTGCAAAGCACTTTCATCCAAAGCTGTCAGAGCAGAATCCCCCCGCCCACACAGATTCCAGCTGCTTACAGATGCTCTCGCCCTAGAGATCTGCTTGAATTCCCTTCTCGCTCCTCCATACCTAGAAAAACAGTCCACAGTAGCCAAAGGAGAACATTTCCTTACATTAGAGGTCCAGAGGTCTTACAGGCATTAAGTTTTCAGATACCAGTACACTTGAGCTGGGAGCTGCTAACACCTAATGCTAGCCCCCAGCAGCCTGTTCCACCTTTAATTGCTGGTGGTGTTTATCCAGGTGTTAAAGCAGGATCTTTTCTGTCTGCAAACAGCTGGAAATGAGTAAGAACAGCACGCAAAGCCAAGCTGTGCATTTGGAGTGTTTGTTGTACCCACCTATCCCTTCGCAGCTTAACTGCTTTGACTTCTGTAGAAAACTCTATTTCAATGACTGTCTTCTTCTTCAGGTCATCCCAGATCATTACTAGAACAGTGCAGAGATTGCATCAGGTCATCATGGCATATCTGAAGATCCACACCATTTCCATTAGAACAATGTCTAGCTTCCAAGAAGGCTAACCAAGAGGTGCATCCAACAGCTAAGCAGTTATAGATGGGCACCCTGCTCATGAGGCATCAAGCCACCACTCATTCTTTCACGCTCGGACTTGTGCAGTTAAGAGCTGGTAAACTCCAACTACAAAAGCTGACAATAAAAATCTGTTTTTCTAAAGACAAATAGGTTTTTTTTGCTTTGCTCTGAGGGTTACTGAAGAAATAAAGCCTCAGTCAAAGAAAAAAGTAGCATCTTGTCCTAGAAAGTTTGCCAGGCAGGGGCTTTTTCCCAGTCAGGTTGCTGAGACACAATGTCTCTGTGCAAAGTGAGCTGTGAGAAGTGCAGACACCATCACCAGGGCTCAGAGACAGCTCACAGGTACCTGTCTGTTACTTCTCAACAGGAGGGAGGCAACTCAATTCACCACATAACTTAAACCTGCTGCAACATCCCCTCCATCCAACGAGACCAAAGCTCAAGGTATGGGAGTTCTATGGGTAGTTTCACACAGACAGCAAAACAAATATTTTCAACATCTACTTCTCATGACTCACCTTTGTTAGGTGGGTACTTTGGCTTTTTTCCTCCACCTACCAGTGCTAAATAGTTGCAACGAAACAACATTTCGACATGGCCCACACCACCTTCTAGAAACTCTGGAAGACAAACATATTTTATTTAAGTGTCAGAATCTGTTAAAACACCATCTAATTTTTACCACTGTGACAAGAAAAGCTTGCATTATCTAGCACATCTTTCAGGCACGCAATCAGAACTGTGTCTTCCTATTCCTGTCAACCTTAAAAAAAAAAAAAAAGCAGAGAATCCTCTAAGAATGGGCGTAATGGACAAGACATCTCCACTAAAAGGGTGGAGGGTGACAGAGGTTTTTTGTTTGATCAATTTTATTTGTGCATCATCATGGCAACTTGATTATTAAATATGTTTACAAAGGCTGATCACAAATTCGTTCTCCTCTCACACACACATTTCAAGTCTGGTGCTGCTCTATGATGCGCGTGTCATGCATTTAGGAAAACACCAGTAATACCCATTAGTCCTGAACCTTCTTATTTGCAAGGGGATTTCTCTTTATAGATTTGGTGGCTTTGAGGAAAGAGGGCAAAAGGCTCAAATCTAACTCTAGTGGGATTTCTAGTCTGATCTCAGGAGCATGCCTGTAGCTGCTGGAATAGGCAAGAGGTGCCATCCAGCTCCAGACAGTCTCTGCATGATGATGCAGAAAACGGAGCAGAACTAATCAGCTGGTGCTGACAGTTTCTCATTTATAGTGAAAGGAAAAGGCTTTTTTCTTTTTAAGAAAGGCTTTTCTTAACTGCAGAGGAAGCAGATCATGCCATGCTTATGGTGCAAGTGGAGGAACTAAGAAATGGAAGATTTCGCAATAAAAACTTTTCTATTTGATGACATCTGAGTGGGGCCTTGGCATTGCTTAGGTAGCCTAGAGCAGAGAGAGGACAGCAAAAATATCTGAGGAGCCTGGAGGAAGCACCACTGTGGAAAGCAGCACACACAAGGACAGGACAAGAGAGATCCCATTAGACATTAAACAGCGCTGCAGTACATCCAGGTGAAGAATTTGTATTCCGACTTGGATACAGTACACTGAGACAGATGCCTGGAAAGATACTCATAGTGAGCCAGTAAAACCTTGGATTTCATACAGGTCCTTGTGGTTTCTTCAATAACACTTCCGGCTGCTGAGTTTCCTTCCTGGAGAGTTGTATTTGGACACTACTCCCTCCTACACCAGATCCACCTCTTAACTCCTTTAAGGTATTTACAGCATGACAGCAGTTTGCTACAGAGAAGTATTATGTCTGCAGCAACAGGTTTTAAAACTATTTATAAACGACAACCCCAAACAATTGAAGAATGTACAATGTGTTCTGGATCTGTGCTAGAACACTTCAATAATTATCTTTACGGTTCTGAAAGGTGATGCTTGGATCGAGAACTGCATGCAAGTCCTGAATATAAAAGACACAAGCCAGGGTGTACCAGTTAAAACTTGGTTTCATACTAGGTTAACAAAGTCACAGATGAAGCTGATTATGTCAAGTAGAGGCAAATATCCAGGGAAGGTGAACAAGATTCCTCTGTACCCATGCAGACAGTGCAGTCTAACATCTTGGGATCCACAGAGGAAAGGCAAACTGACTCAAATGTTTCACCACAGGAGTCCTGGAAGCATGTCCAGAGCTACTGGCAGGGAAAGCTTTGACAGGGAACTCAAAAGGACTTGAGCCTTCACTCTGATCCTCTTAGCACACTATCACAGATGACAGTCCTAAGACACAGCGCTTATGGAAGAACATACTATTAAGAATAGAAAACAGTTTGTCAGCTTTAGCCACAAGAACAGTGACTGAAATCTCTTACAGGACTAGAAAGTGAGAGTATGGCAAGTTTCACAGGAATTGCTATTTTAAATAGATTCTTCTTATTATTAAATCCTTCCTATCACCACAGGCTGGAAGTACTGGGAAACCTGTTTAGCATCGCACCTCTCTTCCTGTATTTGGGGTTAGAATCCCATGGGTAGGTTTCAGTTATGTTTGCTGCCTGATAAAGCACCCCATTACCTGTTAATACAGCTCATCTAGTAATTTCTGTTAACACAGGAGAGCAGGCTTACCGCTTTAAGATCCTCCCGAGTTTTTAAGCCTCCAGAGAACATAAAATGTAGAGTTTTAGAGGTCTGAGCTCAGTTCCTGCAAGCACTACTTGAAGCAAGTAGGAGAAACATTACATTCAGATCTCCAGTGAGAAGGCAGTGGTTTTATTGCTGTACCAGATCATCCAGACTGCCACACCAGAACAAAACAGCTTCTGATGGTACATGGCACGGCAGCAGCAAGCAGCTCTTCTCCCACTTGTGAAGAAGCAGACAACTTATCTCTTGTTTGGGACTACAACCATTACCAACAGCTAACATGACTCAGCCTCTGCCAGAAGGTGAGACAAATTAATCATTAGCCAGCTTTCTGCAAATTAATAGCATCCAGACATCCAACCAGGCAGTGGCACAAGTGAGAGTCCCTCTGGAAACAGCACAGGATTCCTTTCTTGCGGCTTTACTGAAAGCCTTCCAGTGATGGAACAGTGAAAGTTAAGCAAGAACCTCACAGAAAAAAACAACCGATGCGGCTGAGCTTGCAACAACACAGAACTAGCATGGTGTAATAAGTATGCATTTTACCTTGTTTCTCTTTTTCTTTGAGCGGATCTGCATTATAAACTCTGAATCCATTTTCCATTCCACATGCAAAGCATCCTGTGGTAAAAAGCACATATATATACACACATATATTGTAACCGTGAGATACGCTCCAGAACTAAGCACGAGCCAGAGGGTTAAGAGAGCATTACTCGATAATAGCATTGTTAAAGTCGAGCTAAAGACCACCTGCAGGCTTTGTAAGTGACTGCAAGTGAAAGCCCTTTAGAGAAGTTGTCCTCTAAGCTTGCCTCTAATGAGAGTGGAAAGTTCTCTATTTTCTTTTCAGGCAGGTGAAAAAACAATGAAAGGAAGGGAGAGCAATTCCCAACCCACCTGTATCCTATGCCTTGTACTACAGAGGGATGGAAACCTGTATTTTAACTTCTACAACAGTTGTTACTGAGCAAACACCCTCTTTTCTTATCAGATCTGCATTTACACCACAATTACAGCCCCTCCATCCATTTGTTCCCATTTCCACAGAAGAGAACTTCTCAAACACAGCTTTTAAGAATACTCTAAAGAGAACCTACTAAGTCAGATAACGACAACTACAGACTAAACCAGGGAATGAGTAGAAACCAGATTAAAATACTCTAGAAGATCATTCTAGTTACTCTTATATACAGAGTTGTGCAAGTGCCTTTTTAGTGGAACCCGTAAAACTACCAGTATCCTGTCCTGCTGTTTAACTTGCTAATGGTTGAATGTAGCTCCCAATATATAAAGAAATGCCCCTGTGAGGTTACGGCAATTACAAGTCATTAAGAAGCAGCCACCGTCGCTAGAGGCAGACTGACAGAAGATTAGTTGCTACACAATTTACGTGCACTGCATCCAAAATCCAGTTAGGATGCTCAAGGTACCAGTACAGAGATATTCCAATTAGTCTGGTTTTATTCTTATGCACTGAAATGGCTGCAACAATTTGAATTCTCCAAATAAAAACCAAGGAGCTACATCTAAGTGCATCTTTTCCCCAAAATCAATACCCAAACCCCACAGGCTGTGTGGGAGAAGGAAGTCTTCGTTTTTAACAGAAGGTCCCCAAAGCAATTGCTCCCAGCCACGTGACCCAGGATTTCCTGCACACCAGACTAGACTGGTTTGCTGTGGAGAGACGGCTCAGAAGCTGGCAAAAAGGCTCAGAATGCAAGATGCTGTTTCACGTCCTGCTGGTGTTACAGGTCACAAACAGTTTGTTGTGGTCCTCACACTGCAGGCAGCTGATGGTCTTTGTGGTTTGCATACTGTTAGCTTAATATAGGCTCAATTAAAAACTGTATATGCTCACTAAAGACCAAGTGAGCAACATTCAATACATGTATTCCACTGATGCAGGTTAAGATATCCAAAGAAACATAGTTGGGGACGTCTTTTTGTTGTTGTTGTCCTAACAATACAGAAACATATAATAAACTTGATCTTGACAACAGTATTAGTTTAAAACCTCCATGATTTGGGAAAAAATGCAGCCAAACTGAGATTCTTTCTAATATCTCAAGAGTTTCATTCCAAGTAAGACCACTTAACAAAACAAACAAACAAACAAACCCAAAACCAGAAAATCAACCAACCAAACACACAGTTCCCCAACCAAAGCCCAGCAGCAACAAGAAGACGGCATCACACACATCCTCTGCTTTACAGACCAGTATCTGATGGGATGAGGGGTGGATATCTAGAAGCATCCATAGGATTCCTGTTCACTGAACTCACAGAAATGAAGAATAACTACAACATCCACCTCTGTACCCTTTGAAACAGAAGGGAAACAGACCAACCCTCTTACTTTAAGTGCAGGTACTTGGAGCACTTACATGCCAGGCTGTTCTTACAGTACCACGGTTAAACACACACACAGAGCAGTTAACAAGAGCACAAAAACTATAGAAAGATTAGTAAATATATTGAAATAAATGCGTTTGAATTAACTATCCTCATTTCACCTCCTCAATGCATTGTCCTTTAATTTGCTCTGTGAATAAGAGTGTGCTGCACTGAAACCAGTAAGCTGCCACCTTGTGTAGGATACTTTGCTGGGATAACCAGAAAGCAAATTACAATGGAAACATTTGTCTCTACAGGAAGCACTTCTGTAAAGGATGAGAACCGATCTGTTGCTGGTAGCTGTAGCATGCATCTATAGAATTGTTTTTCCAGTGACATTTTTATGTCACCAAATTATATTTCCAGGCCAGAAAGAAAGGGATGCTGGGATGCTGAAACCATTCTGTAGTAACAAAGCACTGTGAAGTTTTACTTGGGTTAATACTAGCAGCTCACAGCAAACAAATGGGGCATTTCCAATGCAATAAAACACAGACATTACATTTCCTGTAGCACAGCTACAGCTTTTCTGCAGGGCCCTCCTTGTGACTAAGACACAGGCTGCTTTTAATGTCTTGGGAATATCCACACATTTAACTGCAGACAGAACTGAGGGAATGTGAGTAATGGTGATACCCCCACACAGTCGATCATTACTGGTAGAGATAGGAAGTTCTCAGTCATGGCATCCCCTGAGCCAAACAAAAGAAAAAACACACAGGGAGATTACTGCTACTCGTTCAATTCCATGATACAGGAAGAGCTTTGGAGCTCAGTGTTTCCCACGCAACTGATCCCAGCGTTCAGCGTGATCACAAATTGGCAGCTCAGCTGCAGTTCAGAAGCTCTTGCTATGTGACAGCAGCCAGAGTAGGGAACTGCTGCAGCAATAGGTGTGTTTCCTTCTACAGAAAGGTCACCTCTGGTTTACGAGGGGATGGACATGCTGTCAAAGAGTCACTGACAGAGGACAACTCAGATAATTAAATTCTTCTTTTTAAAGTGTTTACTTCAGATGCTCTGGGAAACTGCACCCACAGAGTGACTGCCCTTACACGCAGCTGCACTGTTCCCGCAGGAAATGCAGTTTGCCAACAGTCCCAGTGAGGCTCCACTGAGTTTTGATTGTTGCTCTAAAACCATGGGAAAATGAAGAGTTAAATTAACGCCTATCCAAGCAGATACCACAGGAGGAAGGGGGCATTGGAATAGGCAGGCTGGAGGGCACATATAGAAATTGCAACAGTGGAGTCCAGGGAAGCGACTCTGCAGGCTCCTAGCACCTTAGTTTTCCTCACTGCAGCAAGTGGTGTCTAAAGCCATAAAGGAGCCCAGAATCCTTCTAACACTCATGCGATTCTGTAGCTGAGCACTTCAGCCCACTAAACGAGAGCAAGTGAATGAGCCAAGTGATTTAACGCCAAAACAAGTCCATACCTGAGTTTTCAAACTTGCTCTAGACTACTACAGCAACCAAAGAGGGACTTGTCAGCAATTTACACAGATATTTTCTGGTGGGGTGATTTATTATGATGTGCCATCTACTCATCTCTGTAAAGCACGTTCATGACCTTCTGAAAGCATGAGAAAAGTGTCCAAAATCAGGAGTACACCAGCTTGAAATAAAGAACCTAAAGACAGAGTATTCCATCTTAAAACTGAGAACATCTGGCAATACAGTCCTTCCCTTTTGGGGAGTTATGGTGTTTCTTTATTTTCTTGTTTTATAGAAGTGCCAAAGGTATACAATATAAAAATACAGCCTTACACAAAAAAAAAAAAGATTGAGGGAAGGACACTTCAGAAAAACTGCCAATGCCAGTTTTATTACTTGTCAGTCAGGGAAGGCATGACTTGGACAGACTTATTAGCTCATTCCTCCCATCCTCCCACCATTATGGGAGGGGCTAGTCTTAAATTATTAAGAAATTAGGTTATTGTGACAATATATGCAGACACCCACACTACCAAGCTTCAGCACTCCCTCCAGTGACTCATATTTCTATTTCTGGTAGGAGCAACAAGGAAGAAGTGAGCTTTTCCTCTTACCTACTCTTCTTTGAACAGACAAAGTATCGCCTTTAATACTTTACTTGTTTAGGGTGTTTTTTTTAAAAGCTAGCATACTGTTCAGAAGCTCCTGGATCCTGAAAATGAAAGACAAACATGCTTTTTATTCAGGTTTCTCTTGTTATTCAATTGGCTGGCCAGGGTGGGTAGGGTGAATTATTGTTAGGATCAAGCTGCTCAGCTCACAGACTCCCAAAACAAATTCCTTAACACACTTTGGATGTGATATTATTTTTAAAAAAAAGTGTTTTTCTTGCATATACTAATACGAAATTTAAGGAAGCCTTGAAACAAAGAACAAGTTTTAAATTCCAAGACAATGTTCTGAGGGTATTCTGCAGAGGGTATTATGCAGTCCATAGCATCTTGGACATTCTCTTTCCAACCCAGCCCCATGACAGACCAAGCACCAAGTATCACCGCATCTACAGACCCCTACAGCTATGAAATGAAGCTCCTCCTTGCAGATCTTTGTCCCAGATCTGTTGCAAACACAAGATGAAGACAAGTGCTAACACAGTTGCTGAAAACCAAACTATTCTTACTGTCTCCAACTCAGCAGGACAGCACAAAGAGAGCTAGCAAAAGGCACACTTCATTAACAGCTTGATATACCACTGACAAACATCACCAGAGAGGTTAGACTCCAATCAACAGAACAATTAGTGCTTACACACAGCTTCAAAAGCATCAGCAACAGGTATGTGAACTGCAGTCTACTGTGACACAAGCTGCAAGGGTGTTTTAGGCAAGAGTGTTATTTGTTAAGACAAAAGGACATTACAAAATGATGACCTGCTGTTCCTTATTCCACAAAAATGACACTTACGCATAAGTCTGGTGCTATTTTTGTATCGCAAATGCAAGACAAGGCATATGCATCTCTATGCTCAGAAAGGCCTTCCCCTTTCTAAGCAAGGAGAGAAAGATAAAGGAAGCACAGAATTCGGAAGCTTCTCAGTCATCCATGGATCTATACTTGTCTGCCAATATGACAATTGCCTTTAACCATTCTATAAATATAAATGACGCCAAAAAATGAAGTTACACCACTACTTTTGATTGCTTGGTTCTTACACTAAGACAGCGACACTACGAACTACCTTTCAGCATGGTTGTTCCAGGAGCTCAGCCCTCTGAGGACAGGGTCTGAGGCAGCCCTGTAGCACCTCAGGAGGGAGCTGGCTAGTTCCCAGGCACCCAGACCAGCCCACAGCCTCTGTGAGCAGATGGATGCAGGGAGGCACCCCAAACAAGCAGGTAATGCACCCAAAACTGCCTTGCTCCCACTCCTTTTCCTCTCTGCTCTTATGAGGGCCCACCTGGAGCCCTGTGTCCACTTCTGGAATACTCCGCATAAGAAGGATAAGGGACTACTGGAACAGGTGCAGATGAGGCTACAAAGATGATGTGAGGGCTGGAGCACCTCTGCTATGAGGAGAGGCTGAGAGAGTTCAGGTTGTTCAGCCTGGGTAAGAGAAGGCTCTGGGGAAACCTTAGAGCAGCTTCCAGGACTGAAAGGGACTCCAGCAAAGCTAGGGAAAGACTTTTTACAAGGGCATGAAGTGATAGGATGAGAGGGAACGGTTTTAAATTAGAAGTGGGAAGATCTAGATTACACATCAATGAGAAATTCTTCACGATGAGGGTGGGACCAGGTTGCCCAGAAAAGTTGTGGCTGCCCCCTCCTTGGAGGTGTTCAAGGCCAGGTTGGATGGAGCTTTGAGCAACCCATCCAGTGGGAGTTGCCCCTGCCCATGGCAGGAGGTTGGAAATGGATGGGCTTTGATGTCCCTTCCAACCCAAACCATCCCATGACTCTACCATTCCTCTCCTGGCACCACGCAGCCACTGCTCTTCCGCAGCTAAACCAGGAGCATAACGCACACATCCCTACCTGTGAGCATGACCTGCCCCATTCCTCAAGGTTCCCCACTGCCTCCCACAGCAGCCACAACGCTCAGGCCACGGGTGGCCTGCCTTCTGCCACAGGGGCACGGAGCGCTCCTGCGGGACAGGCCCTCCCCTCTGCTTCCCATCCCATAGCCCAGACCCCCATACCTCAGCCACTGTTGCCCCCCAACCCCACTCCCCGGGTCCCTCCCTTCCCATCCCACAGCCTATTACCCCCCAACCCCAGTCCTGTCCCCCACACTCCACAACCCCCCAGCCTGTATCCTGGGTCCCTCCCAAGCCCACACCCCAGTCGCTTCCTCCCTCTCCCCTCAGCACCTCGGGTTCCCCCCAACCTCACAGCCCAAGCCCCCCAACCACACACGCCTGCTCCCCCCATTCCTGTTCTGCATCCCAGTTCCTCCTCAACCCCACAACCCCACTCCATCTCCCTCATTTTCCCACCCCACACCCCAAACTCACACCTGGGCTCCCCCCCAATCCCACACTCCAGCCTCCCCCTCTCCTCCCCTTTCCATTCTCCCCTCTTTTTCTATCCCACATCCCAGGTCTCCCTCAACCGTGCACACCAGCCCCCCTCCTCTCCACATCCCACACCCCGGGCTCCCCACAACTTCACAGCCCAGCCCCCCTTCCCCGCCCCCCAGCCTTCCTCTCCCCTTCTCTTTTCAGCTCCCTCATTCCCACCCCGCATCCCAGGCTCCCGCCAGTCCCGCACCACAACTCCCCCTCCCATCCCTTTTCCCATCCCACACCCCGGCCTCCCCAATCACGCACCTCAGCTTCCCTACCCCCATTCCCAGACCCCTTATTCCCATCCCAGCCCCCCCCAGTTCCCGTCAAACAGCCCGGGCACCCCCCTAATCCCATCCCGGATTCCCCTCAGTCCCAGCCCCCTCCAATCCCCGTCCCACAGCCCGGCCCCCGCCCCCCCCACCTCGGAGCCGAGCCAAGCCGGGCCGGGCCGCGCCGCCTCACCGTGGTCCTGGTTGAAGCCGGCGTAGAGCAGCCCGTTGCCGTGGGGGTTGGCTGGCAGCAGGTTCATGGCTCCTGCCTGGACGCGCCCGCCCGTCGCCCTTTAAACCATAGCGGCGCCCGCCCGCCTCAGCCCCGACGAGGGAGCCCGGGCCGGGCCGAGAGGAGCCAAGAAGAACCGAGTGGAGCCGAGCCCGGGCCGAGTGTCGCCGAGCAGAGGCGAACGAAGCCGAGCGGAGCCGAGCCTGGGCCGAGCGGCGCCGAACGGAGCCGAGCCGGACCGGTTGGCTGCTGCTTCCACCCCCGCCAGGGAGCGCCGCCGAGCGCAGAGATCATCCACCCGCCTCTGAGGAGCGCCGAGCAATCGAGCGGCGGCGGTGATGGAGGGGGGGGTATGGCGGGCGCTAGGCGAGGGCGGCGGGGATCCTTGGGGCTGAGGCACCAGGAGGGCCTGAGGTACTAGGAGGGCCTGGCAGGGCACGGCAGAGCCCCTGAGCCGAGAGAGCTGCCCCGGCGAGGGCAAACTGGGACAAAGAGAAGACATACATAAATGAGAAACAAAATAAACAAAGCACCTCCAAAAAACCCAAACCCAAAACAAATAAAATCCCCAAATCTCGCCATCCAAATGAGCCCTGAGAGTCAAATATTGAAACAGGGATCTACAAATGCTGGAGGTTTTCGAGAGCCAAGACTGTAGATCCAGTATGTGGAATATTTTGAAGTGGCATATTTTGATTTAAGCTAAAGTACAGTCGAGTTTTGTCTCTACAGTTGTGGTTTGAAAGTTAGACAGAATGTCCCTCGTACAGCACGATTTCTTTCTCTGAGAGCATGTTTTCCTTAAAACTGTGTTTTTCAGACAGAGTGATGATCTGTGCTGAACTGATGTCTCTTCTGTAATCACCTCTGCAGTGTTTTTCTAGCTCAAAGCCGAGGTCAGGCAGAGCTGGTTCCAAAGCTCCAAATAAGCAAGATTTTTGACTGTGGCAAAGTTTTGTAACATTGTAATTAGACCTTGGAAAGTAATGGAATATGTATAAGATTTCTGGGAAAAATGTATACACCTGAACATAAGTGGGGAATATATTCTGTAACAGCATTTGTCTCGTTGCACACAGTGGATGGAGATCATTCCCACATGTTGCCCAGCTCAGATAAAGGATGCTCGCTTTCTAAAACTCCAAAACAAGTCTTAGAGAGTTCTATTTACTGGCATTTTTGGTATCACCCTAAGCAACCTGATCCAAGTTCAACTGTGAATTCACAAGATCATAGAATGGTTTGGGTTGGAAGGGACCTTAAAGATCATCCATCATGGACCCGATGGCCAGAATTGTTTAGGTTGGAAAAGACCTTTAATTTCATCGAATCCAACCATAAACCTCACACTGTCAAGTGCCTAAGTGTGACATCCATGCATCTTTTAAGTTCCTTCACAAGTGTAGGATTAGCTGAAAGCCCAAACTCTGTGCACCTGCACGAAGGCCAGCTCTTCCCTGACCTTCGTGTACATTCAGTTCCTTTTCTGTACTTGCTCCGTGCCTTCCATGTCCATGGGTTGATGCTGTACTTCAGATTTGTGATCCCACTCTTTAGTGCAGACTTCTGTTAGGAAATTGCTCCAGCTTTTCAGTTTACCATGGGTCACCGCAAGCCAAGGACCACCTGCAGTGACCACTGGGTACAATATTCTTTGTGCACTCCTATATATGTATAACAGTTTGAGTCAGAAGGGACCTCAAAGATCATCTAGTTCCATATATATTTCTATGCTATATATTTATACATATATATAAAAATAATCACATTGCGTCTTTACAAGGTTTTGTGTCCTCAGGCAGTCAAGAGATTTAACACATGAAATTTAAAAAAAAAACCCAAAACAAAACAAGAAGAGCTTGTTAAGTCTTCTTTCCAACTACAGGCCCAGGTTTTACTCACTCCCCATGGGATTCCTGCAGGCATTACCAGAAGGGAGGAGCGGTGCTGCAGCCTCTCCTTCTCTTTGCTGGCAGGAGGAGCAGCAAATCTGACCTTGAGGACACACATTCATATTAATGTTCTCCCCAGCTGAACATTCTTACCACACAGCACACACAGAAAGAAAACAAACTAATGACCCAGTGTCTGAAGAGGTCAAGATTACAGTTTGGAAGGAGTTTATAGTCATGCACAGAGCCCAAACACTCCTGAAGTTGGCATGTCTGATCCAGGTTTAACCTCTTGTAGCTGCTGGCTGCTATCTACACTTCCTTCAGCTGTGGACAGGCAGTCTGCACAGTCTAACAGCTTCGCTCCAAGACCTGCAGCATACCAGCAGGTGGAGCCTGCTCATCACCCTGGGAGATCCCACAGGAATCCCTCCCAAGGTATTTTTTTTCGGTTTTAAACTACAAGACTTGTTCCCCACTGCACTTTTAAGTAGTGATGCCTTCATGAGTCCAGGTCCTGGCATAATGTCAGCATTTTACTGGCTTGGATTTTCACTGCTCCCTTGCTGAGGCTGTGGACATCTGTGCTCATCCAGAGGAATATCATAGAGACATAACTTGACAGTGTCTCACATTAGTGAAGACACCTGGGAGAAACTAGGATGAAGCTACACCATCCATTCCAAGGACTATTATTACTCAGAAGAGCACATCATACAGTTCCTTTGCAAACAGGAGGACTTGGAATGTGTTATTCTTCCATATTTCAGTTACCCATCTTGAAGACATGTTGTATCAATAGCTTTATATGACACTTTTAGGATGACCTCACATTCCTGGTTCCTTGTTCTTCAAAATCTTCTAAAGGAACAAACTTCCCTACTTAAAGAAAGCATAATAGGACTTCTCTTCCAGAAACATTTATTTATTTATTAAATAGTGTTCTTTCCTTATAAAGCAGCTCTTAAAGTCATGTTCCTTTTACCATAGTGTCTTTGGCATTTTCCTCCTAGAACATTCTTGTAGACTGGTATAAAAATGTATTTTTTTTCTTTTTACAGAAAAATAAGTATTTAAACCACAAAACCATTCCTCAAAGTATTAAATAACATACCAAAAACTTTATCAAATCTAGTACATACACTAATGGGACAAAACCTTGTGTATGTGCATAATTATATATACATTTTTAGCTTAGTTAAGTTAGTGCTTCAAAGCTATTGCAGAAGCTTTAAAAAAAAACCAGATGCACAATTGCAGCATTACTAGAATTTGTCCCACTCTTTGTAGAATTTAACAATGTACACGATACATCGTGTTTAAAAACCTCTGCCTGAATGGGCAAACCAAGGATTCATTTTTGTATTTTTGAACAGCTTGCAAAAATACAGGTTTTTATACAATTACACAGCAAGATTTCCAGATTTCAGGAAATTAAGAACTGAACAGAATTATAATTAACCCCTATGTGAAAACAAGGGTATCATGCAACTTGAACGCAGTATGAAAATCCAACAGCCAAATGCCACGTCCTTCCAGTCACACTGAACAAATCATTCATTCCAAAGCAGCATTACTGTGGGAAGCAAGCTCTGAAAAAAGACTCCTCTTCCTTATTTCTGTCTCTGCCATGTGATACATACACAGAGTGGGCTCAGTCATTAAACAAGGAGTCCTGGTGTTCGGTGCTTCGCACGAGGGGACTCCAGCCAGGTTCCCTTCCCCATAGGGAGCTTAAGCAATTTTACAACTGTTTCTTGTACAGTTTTTGGGTGGGCTCTGCGGAGGATGGATGATTTTAGCTTTCTTTAAGCTGTTCCTTTTATTGATGTTGCTGGATGTGAGGGAGTATGAGCGTCCATGCATCATCCCGGCGTTAAGGCCATTTGCCATAGAGAAAGATTTGAGGTGGCTTCTTAAGGCAACAGGGAGAGGGAGCTTGTCAACAAGATGCACGGGGGTACAGGAGACTATGGCACGGCAGCAAAGGTCCTGCAGACTCAGTACTTAAAAACAGACAGAAAACTTGCATTGTAATAGCAGCCATGTGTTAGCAGCACACCCAGCAGCACTCTGCATGCCCTCTGTCCTTCCAGGATGAATTCTTATTTCTCCTCCCACACCCTTTCCCACACACACATTATCCAAAAAATCTGCTGCTTCAGTTTCCTGTTTATGTCCTAATACTTCAATGACTGAACATCTAAGTTCTATGAAAGATGTTATTCCCTAAAAAAGTAGGAACAGTTTAACAACTGTAGATATATTTTCTGTTAGAAAGCAAATTCTACAGGATATCTGGTTGTTCTTTTTTGATGTTTTTGTATCAAAATTTCTTTAAAATATTTTATATAAATGAACCATAAGCTTTAGCTAGAACTGTATTTACACATTTTCAGTGCACATCACTTACCCTTGTTCAGCCTCCAGAGCCTGTCCATTCCATGTCTCATTAATACTATTCTTGCTAGCTCAGTGAAGGACTCTGTAATATTGAAATTACAAAGTGGACTGACTTCAAAAAAAGTCATGCCCATTCTCTCAGCGTAGGCTTGAGCTTGCTCAGTAGACACTTGGCGCTTGAAGGCTAAGTGGAGGCGATTTCCAACCAGGATTTTTGGTACACCAGGAGCATGCTGAGCAAAGAGAAGTAACAAACAATTAATATTTTGGCCTCCATTTTCCCCTTCCCTCAATTAAACCAAACAAAAGTTTTTCTCAAGACTTAAAGTCTAAGTGGCAGGTTGGACCAGATGATCTCTAGAGGTCACGTCCGGCTTAAGTTATTCTATGATTCTCTGATCTAAAACCATCTCTTCCTCAGGGAAGAGAGGCTTGCACAGATGATGTGGCAAATCTACAGCGAGTGCGACTACAATATGAAATCTTTGCCCTCCATATGGTTTCCATCAACACCTTTAAAGAAATCAGACACTTGAGCTGATACATTTCCAACTTTCTAGAATTATAAACAGAGTTCTAATCTTGGCATCCTGAGTAACTCTGTAGTAAGCACTGCCTGCAAATGCCAGGAGAACAGTAGGAAGTATTGCAAGCAGTTGGTTTTCATCATCTGTTAGAGACTAGGGACAGTCTGGAATTGTACCTTACCTCATCTATTTCTTTTATCCATCTATCAATTCCATCAAACGACCAACGATTTGTAATATCATACACTAGGATTACTCCCTGTACTAAAAAAATGTTAAAAGCTAAGTTTAACAGAGAATACAATCAGAGAATAACTCAAAGAATTTACCTGTAAAATCTTCAAGTCTGAAATAATCGTGTAAGATGCTGAGCAACTTCTCAATGAAGCAGAACCTCAGCATCCTGTGAAACCAAGCTCCATTACGCATCAGCCAAGGGGCAGAACACCTCGCTTTGGTTTGAGGTCTGATGTGTTGGTAAATATTTCTTTTTACAGTGGACAAGTTTGTATGATCATACACACATATGTCATAGCAAATAAATATTCTCAGCCACATTCAGTAGCTTAAAGGTTCAGTGCTTTGTGCAATTCTGGAACATAGCAGACGCAGCTTCTCCAAACCAATACATGCAATGAATTTCAGCAATACCTCAAAGTCTGAAGCTGTAGTCATTGCATTTCAGACTACGTTTGTATTATTTCACATTATTCCTGACAGTTTTATGTTATCAATTTCTCTTACTGGCTCTGCATTTTTTAAAGTAGTATTAGGGCATCTTTCTCATAGTAACTGAAGTATGTTAGCTTACTTTGCTTGAAGTAAGCAACAAGAAGGCATAAGAATATATATTGCTGTATTTTATCCTGATTCAAATTCAAACTCATGGATTTTCCTCCACAAAAGAAAATTCTGCCTCTTGTTATTTCCCACTTTCATTCATCCAGCAATCATTACAACTTTCTCAGGGATGAGTCCTTTGCTTACCTGAGCACCTCTTGAATAAGATCGAAATATGGTGCAGAATCTCCCTTGCCCTGATGTGTCCCTAAAGAAAGTAAGTATATATATATTTTTAAAAGTAATAGGTGGCCTCCCATGTTCAGTGTTCAACTGGATTAACCCGTCTGTGCTGATCACTATCAGCTCTTCTTCCTGTAAACAGGCAGTAGCAATCACTAACACATAAGAGCTCTTCTCACTCTCAGCGCTTTTCCCCTTTCCTCTACATTTCTCAGGTTTCTCAGGATAAGAGGACAAGAACTTCAAACTTTACTCTGGTCATCACCCTTGAAAAGCAGCGTCTGTTTACTCTAGGGTATGCCACTAGACTTTGCATTTAGTTCAGCTTGAAGAAAGATTCTGCTTTCGTGGTAAAAGAAAAGTGGGAGGAAACAATAGCTTTAACCAAAGAAACTAATGGAAAACCAGTGAATACTTGAATACAGCAGCAATAGTTCATCAAGAGTCCAGCAGGACAAAGGTATCCCAAGAGCCGTAGGCAGCACAGATTTTTAGTAAAGGGTGCACCAAAAAAAAGAAAATGCATAAAGGGTTTGGAACGAAAATCAAATTTATAGTGAAGGACATAAGCAGCAGAATTCCATAAAGACATTTTGAGGAAGATTACAGTTGATTGCTCTTCAAATGCAAGGCACATATTTCTGTATATGGGCAACTGTAGAAACATATCCAATCTCTTGTTTCAAGGACTCCAAAGAACATCTTTGCCCTTCACAAAAAGAATTAAAACATCTTCTTCCTGGCTGCTTCTCACATAAGATTTAGGTGGTGGTTCTGCTAAGCTATATAAAGTGGAAGACAGAAGGAGAAAGTAGGTGAACAAAATATCAAGCAATCGAGATACCATTTGGCAGAATACTATTATCCATCACTTCATTTAACATGTCAAACGTTTTGAAAAACATAAAGGCAAAACCAACCAATGAAGAATAAATTAAAAATAGCTTAGCTTTGACACACAGGCACCTAACTCCAGTAATAAGAAAAGTTTCAAACAAAAATAAACACCAAAATTAATTTTAAAGATAGAAATGGCACATGATTGTCTCTTTATAGGAGGAAAAGGATATAATCATCACTGGAGTTCATTTTCACCTCCAACTCTCTATCTGAACGCTGCTTGTTCCTAGAACCTGTGTCTCTAATTTTCCAGATTATGGTTCCTCAACAATCACATTCCATCTCCTTTTTCTCTGGCACTGATCTTACTTCTCCCTCTTCCATGCCACGAGTTTAGGGAAATAGAAAAGCAAAGAGCTTAGGAGGCAGTAACGCCGCTGCATTTTTGAAGTTAGATCACTTGCTGAGCATTTCTAAACGAACCAGAAGATGGCCACCTTCAACCAAAGCACCCTGAGAGATCAAATATTTGGCTCTACAGGGAAAACATTTGTTGTAAAATAATTTTATTTGTTCTTGATGTGTTTTTGTGAAGATCAAATCACATCAGATTGCAGATCAACTACATTATATGACCAGTAATGCCGCTTTTTGTTTTTTTAAATGAGACCATGGATATTTAGCCAACCATGACTAGTAATAGATTGAACAAAGAGATGCTTCCATATGATTGCATACTTTCTAGGGTACTTCCACAGCTCTCATTACCCATGTATTTTATAGCCTTTGAAGGCACTTCAAATCTAGCTTGAGGGCACTTGTAATCTTTTGTGTCGCTCCACGTTACGCATCTCTCACGCTGAGAAACTGCAGGGCCACCTGTTTTACATGAACGAGATGCAAAATAGGGTGAAAAGAAAGCACAGCTTATTAATATTTCTGAAGCACAAGGGAACTCCTGCCCTGAAGATCTTCAGTTTTGTTTCTCTGCCATATAAACGATAAGGAAAGGTGGAGCAGATGCTTACCAAAGCTGCAGCTTGATTTGTCGGCCATCCAGAAGAATCATTGTAGTCTTACAATCGATACCTGTGGGGAAGAGAGTCATACAAACCTTAGAGCAGCCTGCAGGTGTACAGCATACACACACAGAGAACAGACTTCAAGGAAGATAACTTTAAAATAAGTATTTGTCATTAGTACTCTATTAAGTGCATAGAGTTGTTCATATAAGGTTACAAAGACCTTTCCTATTACTTAAGCTCAGTCCATTCAAAGCAGATGTCTCAGGCTCTCTTCAGGTTGATGAATGATCTGTTTTCATCATTGTGACAACATGTATGCTCAAAGAGTCTTTCTTTCCAACAAAAGAGCATAGAACAAGTATTTTGCCTTTTCTCTCTCTAAACACTGTTTTCCTCCTTTGTTCTCTAGCTTTACTGCCACCATTATGTCTTCCTTCTTTATCACCTCTGACTCATGGATGACTCTCATATCAGATACTCAGGTCCCTCTTTTGTAAAAGCAGCAGATGGTGCAAGAAGCAGCTTGCCTTTTGTCTTCCAGCCTTTCCCATTGCCACAGAGAACAGCCTTCTCAGCCCACAAGGCCTATGCAGCTGGTGTCCAACAGAACACAAGCAGGTTCCATTTATTCCTTCCCTTCCCATTCCCAGGCTTTGGGGCTGAGCTACAATATCTCTTTGAGATGGGCTGTAGAGGTAAGGCAGTGTTTAAGGGAAGTATGTGTTCTCAATGTGTATACACAGTTATCCTTGTGTACACACACAGAGCTTAGCTCACATCTTCACTGTACATTTTGTAGTCTTTGCAAACATTCTTCGGTGCTATATAGTGTTACTTTTTTACTGCTAACCTGACATGCTCCAGAAAGCAATTAAACTACATAAAAATAAGCTCAGGTCTAGCTTTACTGTTTTCTTCATCAAAAAAAGGTGTAAAATTAATAAGGTAAAACTAATCAGAAGTGGTTGTGCAGCTGCAGCTGACCCTTGAAAATACCCACCACCACGCCAGGGTCAATGGCTCTGAACACTGCGCTTCAGTCCTGCATCCACAATTTGCATCATTATAAACATTAAAATAAAGAGAAGCCTTTATTTTATCAGATGTTATTTAAAAAGTGTGGATTCAGTGTTCACACTGTGCAGCCAAGCAACACAGTTTCACTGGTAAATGCATTTCTTTCATGTTTTCTTTGCTGTGTCACAGTAAACTTCTTGAATTGAATGTTTGTTCACAGAGTCCTCCAAATGACCTTTATAAAGCATGGAAACTGGCTTAAAAATGTACCGAAAGGTAATGAGACTCATACTGAAAAAGAGAGACATGCTTTATTTTCTGAGCATAAGCAAAACAAGGGGGTGAGGAAAATACATTGCCATGGAAAAACAAATGCCTGCAGATGGTGCCCTAATTACTACTTACGATTTCAACACGTCTTTACCATAGGAGTAGGGATGACAGTGTTGAAGATGATCCTGTACAAGAGGACTAGTTTCATCATTCAGAAATTCCTGGAAACACCTAACACACAGAACAAACCCTGCACAACACTATGGAATTCATTCCAGCATCCCCTGCTACTGCTGACATTTCCCGCAGGGGGAAATACCTCCATTAGTTTATCTGAAGTTAATGAAGAGGCACAGATGATGTTTAGCAAACACTGACAAATGCCACACAGCAAATGGACACCCATCCCTCAGTTACAAGACTTAGCAAGTGTATAAATCAGCACCGCACAGCTAGAGAATACTCAGCTGAATCAACCTGGCACTGTGCTTTGCACCACAGACAGACCACAGGCTGCTGCAAGCTGCTCGTGTTTGGCCACACATACAATAAAAAATGTGGCATTTTTTTCATATGACGTGCATGAGACAAGCCTGAAAAACACACCATTACCAGCTGCTGTTTATGAAAGCATCTCATGGGCTTCTCAAAAGTGATGGATTCAGAAAATTCCTATTTTCCAGCGGTTATATAGATAGCAGCCGTTGGTAACATAACCTGAACATCTCTCTCATTAGCATTTGCCATTGATTAAGAATCAAAACAAAAAGCCTTTTACCACAAATCATCAGGAACAGCATGAAACCATAACAATGAGACCAACAGATGTGGATTGTGCTGTTGCAGAAATCAAATGTCCTTCCAGAACATTATTCACTCATTTAGTAAGACAGAATAGCTTTGTTTGCATACGCAACTAAAATGTATCTCTATACAAGAACAGGAATATAAGGGCTGCTAAATCAAAAAAAAACCAACTTTGATGTAAAACAGAAAAACCTCCAAGTGCTTAATACTTTCACATGGATTTTTTAAATAAAAATTATTTGCCTAAAGCCACAAATTGAAACTGAAGAACACGAAATGAGCCACTCCCCTTCCTGGAGGGTTTGGATTGCTTCAATCTAATTGATTTTGTTCTTCTCGAACACAGAGTTAACAGATAGAAAACTGAAAGAAGTATTACTGAAGGCAGGAATGTGGTAAGATTCCCAAAAGTGCATTCAGCTGTTTGGTAATAACTGCAGTAAACAGGAAGCCATCAGCCTTTCTGTATCAATGCTCTGCAGCCATGACCACACTGAGCTATGCTTCACTGACCACACTAATTCTGTAAACAAAAGTTATTTTAAGGCTTCCTGGGAATTTCTGCTTCTCTCGAAGCTTATAGCAGCGTATCAAAATATCTGGATTTGTGATGGGTCACTTTAGGGTAGAATCCTTCAGTTATTTAAGTTGCTCATTTTTTGGTCCAACAAAGGCAACATTATTTACACCAAAAATCTTTTCTCTCGGGTTTAGTAATTGTGATTCCATGATTTACAGAATTAACAGCCAGTCTTTCACCTTCGCAGCCCTGAAAAACAGACTGACACACTTGAATGAAGCCTGAATGCAATCGACTACAGACATCACACTGCAGATACAAGCCCTGCAGTAAAACTGGGCTGTATCTGTTTATCTGTAAGCACAAAGTTAGGTTATGTGATGGTTGGATTTGCCTCTGCTTGCCATCTCAGAATAATCATATTTCCAAATTCCATTTTTCCCCCATCACACTTAATCACTGCACAAAAAAGCGCCATGTTTGAAAAACACAGATTGCCTGTTCAGATTGAAATAGACACTATATTTTTAGATCAAGACTGTATTCCTCACCTCATTAATCAAGCCGTAAACCACAACTACAAAGCCTCACAGATAATTCAGCTATTTCAATGATGTGAGAATTTTCCCATTTTTAAAGTGAAGCTGTTTGTCAAAACTCAGCTTCAGATTTAGCTTTACGGTCAGTACCACAGGGTATCCTTCAGCACACCTGCATGGCTCTAAGTGTTTAAAGGAGTTACATTTACAAGGAATCTACCCCTTAAGAAAACAAAAGTGCTTCTTAAAAGTAACACAGAAACATTTCCTAGTCATAGATTTTTAAGGCGTTGGGTTAAAATCTGACAGTCTCAGGGCGCTCCTAGTTGGCTCTTGTCCAGGCCGTTGTACTTGGAACCAAAGCACATAGTTTGGAAGCAAGAATCACGGTGTACTTCCTATACTAATTTCAAAACAAACCCACTGAAACTCCCAAACCCATAAAAGCCCTACAAAATTAATTAGCCTGCTAATTTACAGAAGTGGTAACCCACTAAGTTTCTGTTCATCTCCTTACCGACAGTATCAGTAAGTAAATAAGCCAGCCCTTTGCGCATAAAACTCACATTCTTCCCTAAAAGAACATGCAAACGCTGTAGTTACCTTTTGTTTTCATCGTGCTTTGGCTTGCAGCATTTCTGCTAAGGTGGCCAAAGAACTCAGCGTTCAAGGCAGGTGATTGGAAAGAAAACTATTTGACATCAGCCAATAAGCAGCTTTGTACCAAAGCTAGTGAATGATCCTTTCAATTCGAGTTAAGAGGAAAGGAAATGAGATATGATCTTAGGATCTTTATTCTCCTCTGTCTTAACACTCGCTTGTTCAAAACGAAATGGCCCAACACATTGGATAAAACTTAATCCTGGCCCAGGCAAACACAATTTTGGTTAGACCAAAGCAGCTTAAAAGGACTCAGTTACTTTGAAGTCTGACCTGGGCTTTGTCTGTCTTGTACACTTGTCTGGGAGCCTCAAGGTAATTCTATTTTCACAGCCACTTTCCCTCAGATCTATGGAAAAAACTGGGGCAGGAGGGAAGACACCAGTAGCCCAAGGGCAACTGAGTCAGCATGAATGAATCTGCACAAGGAAGACAAAGGAAGAGGGGAATTATTGTTGTAGTCTTTTTTGCTACAACAATTATGGTGTTATTTGTAGAAAGCAGATCTCCAGTTCAGAGAAGCAGGTTGGTTTCA
The DNA here is from genome assembly GCA_013389865.1 of Piaya cayana. Lineage (NCBI taxonomy): Eukaryota > Metazoa > Chordata > Aves > Cuculiformes > Coccyzidae > Piaya > Piaya cayana. The sequence continues at coordinate 608,327 of WAAB01015533.1, forward strand.
GGCAGGAATCTGAAAAACATTCACATGATGTTAATATTTTAAGGCTCCTTCATTCTGAAACTGTACAATACAATGTGCTTGACCAAAAATTAGGTGTTTTCTTTATCTGGTCTTCTGTGATTGAACAGGCTTTGTTAAGAAACACCAAGACCAGGTGTTGGAAAAGGCCACGGTAAGAAAATGTGTGGTTTGAATATGTGTGTGCATACAGTAAAACAAAGAAATATTATGATCACTATGGCTGAGTAGAAGAAAGTGTGCAATAAAGCAGAACTAATTTTATGAAAGGTCCAAAGAAACATATGAAAACCCACACACTGCCAAGCAGGCCTAGGAGTTCCCTTGCTCCATTAAACCAAACAAGACAAATATTCATTGTTTGAACAGATGCGCAGGATCAGTTAACAAATACAAACCCCAGTTCTGATGGGCTGATCTGATAGGAAACACTGCAATATCCTTTACCACAGTGACTATGAAGAACACGGAAAAAGAGGTAAAAAGGCATCACTCAGCCACACTGCCATGTATCAGAGAATAAAACACAACACGCTGCTCTCATGAGACCAGCAACTCTTGGCATGACGAATTAACAGAATAGGTAGCGTAAAGTTCCAAACTTGAGATCTGGGGATGAGGGAAAGGCACACAAATGGAACTAAAGAATAAACCAAATCTGAATTAGATAATTATTTTACAGAATGGAAAGTACTTGTCATAAGTACAGCAAGAATAAAGGGGATCAGGTTAAGCCATGATCCATGTTTTCAGCTTGCAGCTCATGCGCTCCCACCAGGAAGAGACAAAATGCAGTGGAAAAAAGGGAGAATATTTTAATTTTTCTCTTTTAAACACAGTGAAAGGAGAAGAGCAAGTACTGAGCAGCGACCTCTGTTCAACAAACTTTCTTCACATGCAGTATATCATACAATTTAAAATTAACATCATCTGTCAGCAGCAAGCACAGCTCTGATAAGACAGCACGTTAAGGGGTCGTCATAGCTAACATTTAGAGTAGGATCTATTACCACTTTACAGACTCATCCCAAAATAGGCTAGATGCCCTATTTGAAGCAGCTATTTCTTCCCACCAATGCACAGAAACCTACAGTAATGAGCTAAGAAACTAGATGTCTTCTAGGGACTTAAACTTGGTGTATGAAATTAAACCTTACCAGCTTTTCCTCGTACAAGGATGCAGTTTATTCCTCTTAAACTGAGATCAATGGATGTACAACTGAATTTTAACAAAATGCAAGGGAGGGGAAATCGCTCCTATTCAACCTTTTAGGAAAAGTTACTTCATGACAGCTAAGGATGCATCCAATGCAGCCAGGCTCAAATGATGGAGGAAAGGCTGAGGATACAGGCAGAGAAGGGATATCTTGTACAGACCATCAAAGAAACTGAGTGATATGCAGTGTTCAAAGTATGTAGAGTGTGCTACATTCAAGAACACTATAAACTGAGGACTGAGTAAATATTTGTTATGAACTTTCACAGTTGAAATCCTTCCTTAAGACAGACTAGAGTATATGTGTAAACATGGAGGCTCAGTAGGTACAAAAATCTTTAGTTATGACAGAAGTTGCATAAAAATAAACCCCAGATTATTATATTCCTTTCCCCATTTTATTGCTGTGCCATGTGTTTATATCTGCCCTGCTGTTGTAACTCGTATCCCTCTCTTCAGACCTGCTCATCTTCTCGGGGGCAAGAACTTCTATCAGCCACTGTGGAACAGCAACCTTTGCAGAGCACAGTTTGCGGGGCCCTGAATTACTGTACTGGGCAAACCTTATGCCGCTCAGGCTGATAAACACCCTGGTGAAAAGATGACTATCCGTGAAATAGCCCATAAAACTTACAACCCTGTATGCGCACATTTTAGAGTCATCAGTTGCGCTGAAGAATTTCTAAGCTGGCTGGAATAATTTAGAAAGACTATTTGTATTTCGTGGCTGTCAAGAAATCAGTTCACAGAGTTATTGTGCTAGCCACACAACCAAAATGTTTTTAAGAGTAAAACCACGGGATTACATGCAAAAGTCCAAAGGAAGTCTGCTAAGTTCAGGAGCTGGTCAAAAATTCTCTCTCAAGTTATATCAAGACACATCACAGAATGAAGTTCCCCTTCAGAGTGAGAGTTTATAACCTTGTTTGTGTGTACGGAACAGAGCTGCCCCAGGAACCCTGTCCCCAAATCTCTGTCCTTCCTCTTCATCCCTCTTAGGAGCACAAAGACCAAACACACTGCAGCGCCCCGAGGAGTCATTTAGCAAAACTATTAAGCAAACACCTGAAAATGTACAGATGCCTTCAAGGTACATTGACTCGTAAGGAATGGCACAGAGAACTCTCATTCCTCCCTCCCTCCCTACCGTTCTTTCATGTGAATCAGAACTACAAACTCAATGTAATAACACGTCTTGCAAAGTGAATTAAGTAGTCACACAACTGGCACTAAATTAAAGCAATGGGTAATCTGACAAGATAATTTGCCTTTTAATGTGCCACATGATATATAAGCATTAGGGAAAAAACAAAGCGAAATTTGTACGCAGAGTATGTTCTAGGCAAACAAGATCAGGGGAGTGAAATGAGAATGGGAGGGAAGGAAAAGAGAAATCCCTGTTTTCACAACCCATTATCTTAGTTTTAGATCAGTCTGAAATGTTCACAGCTCCCTGTCCTGCAGACAGAACATACCTCACGTGGATGAGGCTCTTCAGACTTGCCCTTTAAACAGCTTAAGTGAAAGAACACCCTACAAACACGAACCTTGATCTTAAAGGGCTACAAACATGACGGTGAAAAAAAAGAGAAGAAAAAAATTCTCCTCTTCTGGTCTTTCAGTGAAAGCAATTTCACAGCAAAAAACTTTGCTGTTTAACTAAGATCCTTTACTAGAAAAACATCTTCGTTAGTATTTCCCTGACAACAGAAAAGCAACAGCTGAGGAAGATAAACCCTGACCGCTACATTAACCCTGACCGCTACATTCTGTGGTTTAACAATGCAGCTTTGCACACAGGATCCTCTCTGTGGGATTTTAAACCCCAACTCCCTCTCCTTTCTGAAAACCACCTAATAGCAACTACAGCACATCTTTCCTACGCCCCTTTCCCCTTTTGTACTGACAGAAGTCCCTCTGAGAGCACGTTTCCTTTCAACCAGTGTATTTTTCAGACAATGTCCATTCTTCAAAGATGATAACATCTTGTGTTCA
>WAAB01015534.1:0-27546 GCA_013389865.1 Piaya cayana
TGCTTCTCTAACTCCTGCAGATGTGCAAACACGGAACAACTTTCCTTACTATAAAAGGGTGAGGCAAAGAAGGCATTACCTCCCCTAGAGACAGTCTGGTCTCCTAGAGACAGCTTGGGGTGAACATATAACCCTGACTCAGGGTATCATAGAATCATAAAATATCCTAAGCTGGAAGGGACCCACAAGGATCATTGAGCCCAGCTCCTGTCCCTGAATAGGACAACCCCAACATTCCCACCAATGTCCAAATGCTTCTGGAATATCGTCAGACCTGGTGCCATGACTGCTTCCCTGGGTAGACTAATCCAGTGCTCCACCACCCTCTGAGTGAACAAACTCTTCTTAATATCCAACCTAAACCTCCTCTGTCACATCTTACTGCCATTCCCTTGGATAATATCATTGGTTACCAGAGTCAACATCAGCACCTGCTCCTCCTCCTCCCCTTGTGAGGAGGCAGTAAACTGTGATGAGGTCTGCCCCCAGTCTCCTCTTCTTCAGGCTGAACAGACCAAGTGACTTCAGCCACTCCTCATATGGCTTCTCCTCTAAACCCTTCACTGATTTAATGATCCCACTCTGGACAATCTCCATGGCTTCACATCCTTTTTATCCTGTGGTTCCTAAAACTGTACACAGTACTCAAGTACGTTGTTTGACTGTTTACACCACAGTGGCTAAAACTTTACAGCTGCTTCTAGCAAAGGGATTTGAAGAGCAATAGCCTAAATTTGCTGATTCTTCAATCTTTCCCACATGGCAGGGGGCTTGGAACTAGATGATCTCTAAGGTCCTTTCCAAACGATTCTATGATTTTATGACAGTATGGAGAGACCCATTACCAGCAGCTTCTCCAAGGAAAAGAAGGGTACATCCAAACCCAGCCCACCGTAACCAACCTGGGAGAAACCCAGGAAATGCGCTGAGGACTTGGGAGTCATAGTCCCTAGTGCCTGGAGCAGAGGAAGGCTGAAGGGCAATGGACTGCCCACAGTTCAAGATGCAACATTCAACAACATCCCAAGAGGATGTGGTGGTGGGGATAAGCCTCTTTTGTTCATATTTCTGTAACTAGTGGAAAGCTATCCTTGGATATAAAATTGGACATGAAATTGCTTTTACCTCTGAGTCATTCCTGAAATCTCTCCCATTGCTATTTGTCAAACACAATCATTCCACAAATAGCAAGCAGTGGCAGAAGCAGCAGCTGTGGCCCAGGGAATACACTGTAGACTTCAGGAAAGTGGTGTCTGTAATGTGCCCAACTGATGCAGAATTAATCAGGTTTGAAAAAAGAACACAGCTCTTGCACCCTGGGGGACTGTAGCTAAAAATTCCTGCCTATGCGGATCTTCCTGTCGTGCTCCTTGACATAACTTCTAAGAGAAATAAATGAGTTTATCTCCCGCATTGCCCGCAGACCTTTCACATGGAAATAGTGGGATTAAGGAGATTAAGATTTAGCTTCAACTTGGATAAAGAACAACAAAGAAGAATGATTAACACTTGAAATGGTTCCCAGTCATTAGATCTGAAGTCCAGTCTCTGTACATTGCCTTCAGTGAGAGCTTTTCTGTTGTGTTCATTGCTGTCACATCTGATCCCATAAGGGAGCAGGAGTAAACCAAATGGTTCCCTACCCGGGGGTGGGCTCTAAAATATCAATGGTTTGGGCCTTGGAGGTTGTAGAAGAGAAAAAAGAGGCTGGTGAGGATTATGAGGTGGATGTAGGAAAGATTTTTCTTGAAGAGGACAGACAATCAGGGAGAACAGGATCAAGGAGGTGGAGAACAGGATCAAGGAGGTGGAGAGCAGTATCTAAGGGCTGGGATCTTGGTTTGAGATGAGCAGGAAGAAGAAGGTAGGAGGCCATAGGCTTGGAGGAGATATAGCTCAGGATGGAGGACAAGACCATAGGAGAAGTTTGACGTGAAGTCACTTGCATCTTGGTATTGACGGTCAATACACAGGGGTGAGAAGTGGCCATAGATTATGTACCTTGTTGTGGATCTGTCCCAGACAGCTGATGAGGTTGGTCTTAAGGAAAACAAGGACATAGGTCTGCAGTAATGCAGATGAGAGAGTATATGTTGGGAGAGACAGTGGTGCAAGGTTCAGAATACTGCCTGAGACTTTAAGCAATGATTGTATGTCTGGCTGGGAGGAAGGGAAGGAAGGAAGGAGATTTCTCCATGTCCCTGATTCTTGTTCAAGCTCTTTTATCTTGGTTGTGATATCAGCGGTGCTTTGGAACATCCAAATTTGATTCAGAGGAAGCAATAACTCTTTTGAACAGTTCCTATTCTCACTGAAACTGAATGAGGGATTTCACAGTGATATCTGAGACGTTTGGGTCATTTTCTCTGGCCACTTTCACCACATGTGGCCAGGTATTTGGACATCCAATATGAAGACTCCAAAGTAAGGTTTTCAGCAACAGCAGCTGAAAGTCAAAGCTGAAATGCTCTGCTGGGTTTTTGGAAGTCCTTAGGTTCCCTGGGTCCATGAGTCTCAATATCAAATCCAACTCAGCTCCCAGCAATCTGGGGAGCTTTCAGCTTTTCTCACTTGGAACACTCAACATAAATTGGACCTTGCTAGTTCTAGAGGAGACAACATCATGAAGTTCACTAGAAAGAGGTTTCTTTCCCCCTCAGTGTCCATCAAACTGCCTGAGGGAGACCCTTGGCTATGTTTTGGCTGTGTGTATCCATGTTGACCTGCAAGTGAAGGACACGAGGCACCATGTGACACCCGTGTGTGAAAGCAGAAGTGTCCAGCCCCACAAAGAGTCAAACGTTGCCACCAGGAAGTGATTTCCCCTTTAGTCCAGGCTGTTTCATTCCCAGCAGCAGTATCTGAGACAGCCTACCAGATGTCTTTGAAGGCTGCAGCAATTCATTGCCACCAAGATCCTTCTGTTGCTGGTTTGGAGGCACCTTTTGAAACTGGAATTTCTGCTCTGGAATTATCCTTCCCTCAAGGCCTGGATCGTGTTGCCAAGCCATCAAGAGATGACATCCCTTGGAGTGGAAGTTCTTGTTTCATCTGCAGAATTGTGTCGCTGGCTGGCTGACTCAAGGGCAGGGAGACAAGCAGGGTATTAGAGCTCTTGGAAAAGCAGGAGACAGGCTGGCAATGAGTAGAGGCAGCGAGTACCACACTGGTCTGTTTTAGCAGGTTCAGTGATGGACTTTTAGCACTATACAAAGTTTGATGTCTCTGAAGATTTTCCCATGTACACAGGGATGTGTCAGTCTTCCTTGGTCCTGGAGGTGTTACAGGCTCAGATCCAGTGGATGTGTAGGTTCAATGTTCAACAGAGCTGGGCTGTCCACAGCTTCATTACCTGGACTGATGAGTGGAAGGAGGCAGGGGTTTGCTCAGTGGGATCTCCAGATCAGCTCTTTGCCTGCATGAACAGGACAGGGCAAGGTTGTGCAGTCTCTGTCCTTTGAGGTTTTCAAGATGAGGCTGAGTAAATCCTGGAAGAATCTGGTCTGATGCCCATAGTAGACCTTGTATTGAATTGGAGGTTGGGTAACATTCTGGTTAGAATGTAGTAGGATACTTCTAGGCTAAGTCTTCCCAACAGATACCCATCATTGACAGTGGTGACACTAGTGAGCCGAAGCCAGCTGGCCTCTTTGGCTGTTGCAAAGCCAGAGCTCCAATCAGAGGTACCCAGATGCTAAATGGCCATGGTTAGCATGATATCCAGGCTCCCAGACTCCAAAGTGGCTCAACTATACCCCAGCAGGGCATTTTTCAGTTAGCTGGGTTATGACTAACTCCAGTTTCCAGGTTCACCCGTAAAGCTGGTGTGACCGGAAACATGTTGGAGGCTGGGGGTTCATGGCCAGCACACGATTGCTGGATTGTTCTAAATTGCACTCCATGGTGCAACTGGGCAAGCCATGTCCCAGGGCAAATGAAGTCCCTACTACCAACTGTGCCTTTTTGAGAACAGCCTTATAACACATCATCACTTAGCTCTAAGGACATGGAGCAAGATCTCAGTTGTCTACAGCAACATTCTGCTCACTCTGCTTTCTCCATCTGAGAGAGCAGTCAAACTGCTCTGAACGTATTTAGCAGGTGCCACTGCTGATTCTCCTGGCTGGTTGAATATAGAAGCCCTTCTTGCTGGCAGAATTAGCATGCAGATCTTCCTGGACTCCTTGCAGTCTTGGTTCAGTGACTGTTTGGACTTGAAGATTTCAGAGGAGATCCTACTCCTGCCCTGCAGGATTCCATATTCCTTACTGAATCCAGGCTTGCTTCCGGAGCAGCTGGCTGCTTACAAGTTGTAGTGCTCAGTATCTCTGACTTGGATCCAGCATATAAAGTCACAAAAGGGCACATATTCTCTGCTCCAGGTCTTTCATACATTTTAATGGTACTCTAGAGACTGCAGAGCAGTGCAAACCAGCTTGAAGCCTTCCGCCCCTTGGCCTACTCAGCAGGTCATTGATGGTTTCTTTACAGAATAACTTGGTCCGTTTTTATGCTGCACCACATGTTAGATGAGACACAGATGTTTGCTCTTACAATGAGTCATTACCACAGCTGTAGCTGTCAAGAAAGCTGGTGGGTTTTGCAGCTGGATCATGGAGAGTCAAAGCCTTTAGCATACTTAAAACCACAGAGGTTCACATGCTTTTTTAGGAGTCTGGAGTCCCAGCAAAGGAATTCCTCTCTGTGGCCAGTGCCTGATTATCCTTTGGTTTTAGGCTGAAAGAGGGTAGATTTAAGTTAGATAATAGAAGAAATCATTTATTGTGAGAGTGGTGAGACATTGGCACAGGTTGCCCCTAGAAGTCATGGATGCTCCATGTTCAAGACCAGGTTGGATGAGGCTTTGAGCAACCTTATCCAGTGGAAGGTGTCCCTGCTGATGGCAGGAGATTAGAACTGGATGATATTTAAGGTCCCTTCCAACCCAAACCATTCTATATTTCTATGATTCTCTGTGTCTCCATATCACAGCACAATGGGGCCTTGCTGACTTCTGAGGTCTCCAGCTCCCACTGAAATAGCAGTTCTGGGTTCCCCCTGGTGTTTTGAGTTGTATTTTCACATACATAGAGGGAAAGGGAGTGACATTCTCCCTAGAAAAACAATTTGTGCTAAAGGCTTTTATGATATGGTGGTTTATCTGCAGGATTTGACCTTCATGCCCGTCGTTGCATACAGTTGTTGCTCACTCTCAAACCAGCTGGGTTATCATTTCCTGTTTCTATGTCTTCTTGACACTCACTGGTGTTCTGGAGTTTACAACTGTATGTCAAAATAGTAATATTTGTGGACAATCGAAGATAATTCATGAGCTTTTAAGCAGAGTAGGCTCTACCAGCGCAGAGAGACGCTCTCTGCCTTTGTAACTCAGAGCCAGGCAAAGGCAGTGGCAGGCAGCATGGGAAGAAATGGGAAAAATGGCAAGAAGCAGCAAAAAAATCTGGATGGCTTTAGCAGAAGTAAATTTCCTGGTCCATTGCTGTAGTGCCGTCTAGCAGTTCCAGATGTGGTTGCTCTTAGGGAAGGAATGGAGCTCCTAGAACATTTTCTCCTGGAGCACTTTCTCCTCTTGCCCTGAAAACAAACAGAAAAATGCTCTGGAACTTTCAGGGATTTTGTGTTTGTCATTTAGAGGAACAATAGAGGATACAAGCAACGTTGCTCCTCTCTCCTACGGGCATGCACTGAGAGCTCATGCTCTCATACAAATATTAGGAGCCCCTTAGTAAGGTGAGGATCTAGAGAAAAACATTTGAACATAAGCCAACAGGGTACCCTGGCAGCCAGGAGGGCCAACCATGTCCTGAGGTGCATCAAGCACAGCATTGCTCACCAGTCAAGGGAAGTGATTTCCCGTTCTTCTCCACAATGATGTGGCCCTACCTTGCGTACTGCATGCAGTTTTGGGTGCCACAGTAGAAAAAGGATATCAAGCTACTGGAGTGTCCAGAGGAGGCCACAAAGTTGGTGAAGACTTTAGAGAAGCTGTATGAGGATCAACTAAAGTCACTTAAATTGTTTGGCCAGCCTGGAGAAGACGAGACTGAGGGGGGACCTCATTGCAGTCTCCAGCCTCCTCACAAGGGAAGGAGAAGGAGCTGGCACCGATCTCTCCTCTCAGGTGACCAATGATAGGACCTGATGGAATGGCAGGAAGATGTACCAGGGAGATTTAGGTAGGATAATAGGAAAAGGTTCTTCACTCAGGGAGTGGTTGAGCACTGGAACAGGCTCCCTAGGGTAACAGTCCTGGTGCCAAGACTGACAATATTCAAGAAGCATTTGGACAACACCCTCAGAAACACGATGTGAATGTTGAGGTTGTCCTATGCAGGGACAGAAGCTGGACTCTATGATCCTTGTGGGCCTCTTCCAACACAAGACATTCTATAATTTTTATGAAAAAGAAAGACAGGTAGAAGTATTGAGTTAAACTTTTGTATGTCATGGTAGAAAACGGAGAAAGTGCCCTTTTAAGGAGGATATAGAGATCTCCAAGGTCAAATCACTTCTGCAGAGCACGGGGAAAACAGCACATACCCCCAAGGGATGTTGTGTTCAGCTCTCCTGGAGAAATAGCCACCATAAACCTAAAGAAGGGAAGTTATTCATAACCTAGAAAATAGAGGGAAATATTTTCCGTGCTGCTCTGGGACACCAGGAAGTTATTTTTGGTTTCTGTAGTGCAGTGAGTGTCATCAGGACCATGAGCAACAACATAGTTTTCAGCAGCTTCCATTGTATTTGCTCCTATTGACTTTATCACTAATAAAAGCAGGATGTGAATTATAACAGCACAGATGTAATCGGAGAGGCCTGGAGACAGCTCGTCTGCTAGGGATGAGCAGTTGCCATGACAGAGGCTCTCACATTGCTCCTTTTCAAGTGGAATGTCAGGTAAAACAAGGACTCTGCCGCTACTCTTGACTTCAGTATAATTTAGAGGACGACTGACTTCACTGTTTCCCTGGATGTGGGAGGTGAGGACATTTTTATAATTATGAAGGATACAGAAAGTCATGTTATTGCACTTCTGGTGAAATACTTTCATATTCTGTAGAGCACTCAGACTGGGAGACTATGTTATTTTCAGCTATTGCTTAATTAATCACAAGGCATTAAGGGATGCATCAGAGGCAAAGGATCCAGATCCTTCCTTATTTACAGTAGCTTAAACAACTTTGGTGGTGCTATACAAATTTATAGCACATCTGAGTCACCTTTCCATGAGGTGTAGCACCAAGAGTTTAAACCCTAGAGATATTATATCAGATGATATAGAATCATCAAAATGGTTTGAGTTGGAAGAGACCTTAAAGACCATTCTGTTCCAACAACTCTGCCATGGGCAGGGACACCTCCCACAAGACCAGGCTGCTCAAGGCCCCATCCAACCTGGTCTTGAACACTTCCAGGGTTGGGGCATCCACAACTTCCCTGGGCAACCTGTTCCACTGTCTCACTACCCTCATCATGAAGAATTTACTCATTATATCTGGTCTAAATCTGCCCCTCTCCAATTTACAGCCATTCCTCCTAGTCCTATCACTACCTGCCTTTATAAAAAAATCCCTCCCCAGCTTTCTTGTAGCCCCCTTCAGATAATGGAAGGTTGCTATGAGGTCTCCTTGGAGATTTCTGTTCTCTAGGCTGAATGAACCCAGCTCTCTTAGCCTGTCCTTGTATGGGAGGTTCTCCTGATTGTCTTTGTAGCCCCCCTCTGGACCCACTCCAACAGTTCTATGTCCTTCTTAGGTTGAGGATTCCAGAACGGGACGCAATACTCCAGGTGAGGTCTCACAAGAGAGGAATAATGGGGCAGAATCACCTCCCTTGCCCTGCTGGCCATGATTCTTTTGATGCAGCCCAGGATACAGTTGGCTTTTGGGCTGTGAGATATGATCACACTGGTTTTGTAGGGGTAAACCAAGCAGCATAGATGAGTAGCGGTGTAAACCCTGCATTTTTCTTGTGCCACCTGGCCTGCCAAGGTGGAATGGAATTGCTTGGCCAGGTGCAGTTGGTGCAGAGGGCTTCTGAAGGGCTTGGAGACACTCAGATCTTCCAGATGCCTCCGCCTGACTTATGCTGGTTGTAAGTTTTTTGGTCTGGGAAGGGTAGAGAAAGTAGTCTCTGGAAGTTTCTATGAGTGTGTCCTTTTCTTCCATCTTCCTGTTTTGTCTCTACTGTGAAAACATCTTTGAAACAACAGGGACTACCACTGGCTGTGGGGACATACAGCAGGCTAAGGGAAGAAGCTCTGGCTGGTGACAGTCTCTGATCTCTAGAGACAGCTGGTCTGAAATTTAGCAGCAGCGATGGGTATAGAAATTGTTCTAGGTCATAATGGCTTGAGAAGAAAAATGTGGAAAACATACCTTGTAATGATACATGTGGGTAACAAACTTGGGTTTTTTTGGAGGATACATCAAAAAATAGGAAAGTAGCATTACAGTCTGCAAGCGTCTGTGTGTCCAGGACAGTGGGAAAAGGAAGCGACTAAAAAGGGATGGGATCAGCAGGCAGAAATAGTCTTATTGTCAAATATATTGATAACAATAAGTCTTGTTTTAAAAACAAGGGATGCATTGTCGTTTTAAGATTTTATTTCTTGACAGTACCTGATTCACAGTACCCGGATCCAAGAGGCCAGACTTTTACATGAACATGAGAATCAGCACAAAGGAGATTTTTTCCAAAATACTAAAGAAACAGAAATGATGAAGGGAACTGAGGATTTCAGACCTTGTGCACTTGAAAAAACCCAACTCCTAACCTCTCATTTTGACCTGAGAAATGCAGTTCAACTACCAGATGAGTGGACCAGGTAAACAAATTGCAGGCATCTTCCTGTGTCTTTGCCAAGACCTCACAGTATTTCACAAACAACACAAGATCTTGAGGTGGACCTGGCTGCTGTTTTGTAAAGGGAGAGACAAAAGAGGATTTTGTCTGGCTCCTGGTCTAAGCCATCTGCTACAGCTCAGCCTGTGCTCTCCTATGAGCCAGATTTCTGTCACCTCCTCCAGCCACCATTCAGTTTGTATTACTTTCATGGACTACTAACATTTGCACAATGGGTATTATCCCCAAAAGAGCAGAAAGATCACTAGTGCCTCTCAGCAGATCTTGTTCTCCATGTAAACAACCTTCCACTTTTGGCCTGTGTCTGGGTTCCTATAGCCAGATCCGAAGAAGCTTTGCCATTTTTTCAAGTTTTGTAACACATCTTTGGTGACAGGAAGGCTGTGCTGCTGCAGAGCTTTGTGAGGTGAAGCACAGCATGTTGTGTAGAACAACAAAGCAAAGTTCTGGAGATATAGAAAGGCACAGGGTATGAGTTTGTTCGTGACTGCAGTACAGCTCTGTGGTTTTCTCTGTGTTTTCTTACATGTGCTCATCTGAGCAAAATATTGCTCCCTGGCTTAGGGCACTAAGGAAGCAGATTTAACCACGATACACACATACCTCTCTTTTGCAAGAATGAAGAGTTTTTGACGTTGCTATTTAGGGTGTAGGACAACTCTCCATGGCCAACTCTCCATGGGCCAACTCTACATGGTCAACTCTCTTTGGGGACAACTCTCTGGGGGAAACCCCTAAACCTCCCCACACAGTGTTGTCCCTGCAGGGTCAGCCATGTAGAGTTGTCCTGTGGAGAGTTGTTTGCTGTGCAGAGTTGGCTGTGGAGAGTCGTCCCTTTCCCTGAACGTATTAATTTTTTTATTTGCATGATATGCCCTCCCCAATGCATCCAATACCAGAATAACTGCCAGGCCAGTGTTTGTGTTGCTGGATCAAGCTGCTTTATGATTTGTGCTAACAGGATGGTTCATGGCCTGTGGAGTGTAGAAGACCTCATCACAGTAAAGTAATGAGGACAAGGATGGATAGATTCTCATGTCATTCCCTGTTTTGCCCGAGAAGGGATCCTCCTTCACAGCCACAGTGACGACATTGGCAAAGATTTAATTCATGGCCTTTAGCAGTGGAAACAGGTGATCTTTTTTGCTTTAGTGAGGGCAGAGTCCATAGAACAAACTCTAGTGACCTTCAGCAGACCTCCATCTTTTGCAGCATAGAGCAAGAATTATTCTGTGCTTGGGCTGGTCTTAGTTGTCTCCTTTGACCTCCTACTGGGTCAGGTTGTGCAACAGAGGGTGGGGTTTACACATCCTAACACAATGGCTAAGCTCCCCATAGAGCCTAACTCACTTTCAAGCACCAAAAAATACCTTAAGATGACTCGTGTTGATCTGGAAAAAAACTCAAGGTCTTTGAAAACCTCAGTGTTTGAGATCTGATACAGCAGTTTGCATGCATTATCAGGCTCTCCTCAACAACATGGTGCAACATGAGAAAATCCCAGGAGCAAAGTTTGTATAAACAAGCTGCATTGCCAACTGCTGGCACCGGATGCAATGAACCAAACTCCCAGGCTCTCTAGAACACCACTGAATTTTCTGCCTCTCTGCCCCTCCCGGAGGGGAAGGCAATGGGACTCAGTGGTTGAAACTAGATCCAGGAATACAGCCTATTGTGACATCTGTCCCTCAAAATGCTGGGAATGGTGAGAGTGAAGGGGATAATTTGCAAGTATTTTCACTTTTCACCTATAGTAACCATTTGTCATGTGTGAATACAATCTCTATGCATGTATAAGGTCTTGTACTGTGGATGGAAGGGCTTGCAAACAGCATGATTTAATGTAGGCTGAATCTGAGTTTTGCGGGCACAGCAGCAGACTGATTTTTATTCCCATGGCATTAGTATTCTAGAAATGCTGTGCCTATATATTTTCACCACTTGTGTTTTAAAAGGCCGTCAGAAACACTCCTCAGCAATTTCCATAGAATCATAGGATCACAGAATAACCAGCTTGGAAGAGACCCACCGGATCATCGAGTCCAACCATTCCTACCAAACACTAAATCATGCCCCTCAGTGACTCGTTCACCTGTCCCTCAGCCTGTTCCACTGCCCAATGACCCTTTCTGTGAAAATTTTTNGTCTCATCAGTGCTGAGTACAGAGGGAGAATAACCTCCCTGGACCTGCTGGTCACACCGTTTCTGATACAAACCAGGATGCCATTGGCCTTCTTGGCCACCTGGGCACACTGCTGGCTCATGTTCAGTCGACTGTCAACAAACACCCCCAGGTCCCTCTCCTCCAGGCAGCTTTCTAGCCAGACTTCTCCTGTCTGTGGAAATAGGAGGAAGGAAAGGAAGCTGATCGTAAATGCTCATGTGTCTGTTGTCTGGATAAACTTTATGAGCTAAAACTCAAATGCAAATTCATGGTGCTTGATCCAGTGCCAAGGGAAAGCTTGAGTTCAATTGCTTCAAGGCGCGTCTGTGTAGACATAGGCAATTTGAGGTTAACTGAGATGAAGCCACTGCTAATTTCACTTATTGGTTATAACCTTGGGCAGACTTGAACATTCTCCAGAGCCAGAATGTCAGCTGAAACACAGTGGCTGCCTTTACTGCAGCTGAAGGGTGAACTCTCAGAGGAAATTTCCCCAGCTGGGGGGATTTCAGAAAAGTTAGTGGTTTCAGTGCACAAAAGCTTCCTTCAAATGATGAAGCACTTGCTTGATTTAATTACAACTAGGCTTTTAAGGAGATACAGATCAGCTTAGACGTTCCTGAGAGTGTAGTTTCCAATCCATGGGAAATCTGATCTAAATGTACAAGCAGAGGCACAATTTACACTTGAGAAACTACAATAACTCCTTCCTTCTTACTGGAGCTTCTCTTTACATGCTTGATAGTCCTCCTGAAGACATCCATCACATTCCCTGCGTTGGTAGTGTTCTACATGTAATATAGTCAGGCTTTGCTGTCTCCTGTACTGTCAACAAACAAGATTGTTCGGGTTGCAGCTGGACCTCTTGACAAAAGCTAGTGGTGCATTTTCCTCTTCCTCAGCTGAGGTCCTCCTCTTCTAATGAGGTTGACTTTGATGTTGTCTCCTTTGGGAGTGAAGGAGTAGCCCCTCCATCCTGTTTCTGTGTATACAAATGATGGGCTAGGAGTTTCAAATGAAGTCTGAGCTAGGCTGTGAAGTGCTATTGCTGTCTGTGCCTTTAGCACTCTTCTCTTTTCAACTGCCATGGCCTGAGACTTGCCAACAAACCCACAGCCTCAGGGAGACATTCTGTCTACCTAACACTCCTGCCCCATTCATTCTGCTCCTGCCAGCTGGTGCCAGCTCTTCTCCCAGGATCGGTGCAGTTGTATTTGCCCTGCTCCACATGTCTCTCTGCCCTCCCATGTTATGGCTTTGGTATCACCTCGGATCTAAAGGGTTAGGCTCAGCTCACCAGATGGGCATGACTGAGAAGAGGAAGCAAGTGCAGGGGAGAATAAATACAGTCAACACTTATGTTGAAATCTTCTCTATCTAGGAAGTAGATAGCACCCTGCAAGTACTAACCAGGTTAATCTTTCCTGCTGGGGTTTTCAGACCTTCCACCTCCAAAATCAGGACAAACTTAAGTGCAGAGAAGCCTGTGCTGTGTAACAAAGAAGTAGCATGGAGCAGTTATAGGGGAACTCATCACTGCAGAGACTTCTGTGCAAGTTAAACTGGACTACCCAAAGGAGTGAATTTAAAAGTGTGCTCATTAAACCAGGTCAAAGCGAATGAAGCTATGCAGAAATAAGATTACTTTTATTCTTGCATTGTCAGCACAGAGGTTTAATGTGATCTAAGCAAGAACATGTCAGTAGACTGAAAACCACTGAGGGTTTTAAAAACAGGGTAATATTTTAAGGTAGAGGGCATAAAGGGACTCAGGCCCTTGATGAAGAACAGTGCTGAGGTGGTATCTATCACGTTTTTGACTGTGATGCTTCATCATATTTGTCTACATTGACTTGTCACTCTGAAAGAGATCAAATCACCAGTCAGGTGAGCTCCTCGCCTCAGTAGGCTGGGTTGTAAAAGAGGCGGCTTATGTCAGAGCCTTGCTCTGTTTTGGGCTTGGGTGAATTGCTGTGTCACCGTTCCATTGTGGCTCTGTGTTTTCAAACAGGCTCTGCAGCTGCCACTCCTTCTGTTTTATTTGGAGAGAGGTAGGGGAGAGTCATCATGGGCCATTTTGAATGTTCTTCCTTTGTGGCAGTTTGCCTGAGAATGAGATGAGTCACAGGCAGGTTACGTGCCCTGTCCGCGTGAGTTTAAATTAGAGGGAAGGCTACAGGATTACTGGCGATTGTCTCCCTGAGCCCACCAAATCGTGCATTTTACGGGGCTAGAGGCTGCGATGGCCTCCTAGTCCTTTGGGTCCTACTTAAAGGGGGGATGAGCTATTCTTTTCTGTTTTGCCAGCTGGTAGCAAAACCTGTTAGGTCTGCCTGACCTGTCAAATTGTTAGGGTTCAAATGGATTAGGAAAGGAACGTCAAAAAATGTTCCCAGCACATGGATGCATGATGGCCTTCCAGCAAGCTGTGTGTCACGGTATGTGCAATCAGGGGTAGGAGGAAGGTAACAGAAATATTGGCTTCCTTGCTGCATTTTGAGCCATTGACATTTCTGTGCCTAGGTAAAACCAAGGAGGAATTAAGCACTGGGGTTTTCAATCTAGTCTCCAGAGTGTTGCACACAGCATCAGGGAGTTCAGACTGTTCTCTGGATGATCAGGGAAAGGAAGGATGTGAGAAAAGCATATGGATTGCTAGGACACCTGAGACTAAATGATACTCTTTGTAAGCAAAGCAAAAGCAGTTTTGGGGCAGAAGTATTTGTGTTAAATATGTTGCAGCAAAAGAGGTATTTATGTTAAAAGACCATAAAATCATAGAATTGTTAGGTTGGAAAAGACCTTTGAGATCATTGAGTTCAACTGCACCTGTCCACTACTAAATCATATCCCTGAGCACCTCATCTCCCTGTCTTTTAAATACCTCCAGGGATGGTTGACTCAGCCACCTCCCTGGGCAGCCTGTTTCACTGCCTGATGGAGGATGAAATGGGAATAAATTGGACACAGGTATCTTCAGCTTGAGAAGGACAGTAACATTTCTAAGCCTCTGAGCTATTTTAGGAAACCCTTCTGAAGAAAGGGTTCAAGCCTGTTTCATTGTGCAACAAGTAAAGTTGAGGAAGGGACTGTACAGGTGAGGTGCCAACGTTTAGGTAGGGGTGAGAAAAGCCTGGCTGAGGATGTGGGATGTGTTGATATCCTCAGGAAGGCATTGGAAGGAGATGACCATTGCTGTTCCCAGTTTGTTGCATGCTATTTTGACTGTTGTTAAATTATTCACATGTTTTGAGGATTCTGCTAGGAGGAGGAAACCTTTCCTCCTTGACCAGAAGCTGGCTGTGGATTTGATTGTTTTGGGGGCTTTTTCCCTCTTCTTTCCCAGTTAGCACTGCACTTGCCCAATTAAAAACCAGTTAAGCGATGGAGTGGGGGAGATGAGGGGCAGGCACTCCACTCGTCCTTTTAGAAGGAGAAAGAAATGTTTTGAGTGTCCATCTCATCCACACACCCAGAATTTATCCCAGAGTCAGACTTAACACCAGGGAGGAACTGGGCTGGGTCCTTCCTTCTCTGTAATGCGGGAGGGGCATGTGACATCATTTGCTTTGGACCCATGACCTTGGCAATGCATTTGTGGTCTCCTGGCTTTTTGCAACACCACATTGTCCCTGGAGGTTTTTAAGTCCTTTGTATTTGAAGTCTCTCCTTGTTTGCAAAATGCTTGGGATGCACGTGGAGGGTAGTGATTAAGCAAGGTTCTGAACAGGGCTTTCTGGGGGGCTCTTTCAGACATGCAGCTAATGGCTCAGGAAAATGCATAAGGTGACTATACGCATCTGTTCTGGAGCTCTGCACTCCAACATAAGTGGTTCGTGGGAGTGATGTGTGGTGACTTATTCCTGATGCAAGTCTTGCCTAACCAGGACCAACTTGTGTTTGGGAATGGAAGAGATAAGTCATAGGGTTTTTTTTAGTTTTTCACCTCTGTTTTACTAGCAATCTGAGAAGATGACAAATAAAACACAGCATCAGACAGGAAACTGTTGTAGAGCCTAGTGCAATGTGGAACTGTTCATGTTTGTACTGGAGCTGAAGTGTTTCCACACATGCTGACTACGATATGACCAACCCAGAGCATTTCTATGTCCTGGATCCAGCAGGGCACCCAAGCCAACTGCTAAGTGCTTCATTTGGAGGCCCGGACCTGGACCAGTTGTCTCTGAGGCGGATGAGCTGCAGATGACTATAGCAGCTCTAGCCAGGTGTTTCTAAGACATTGTATAGAGCCTGGCAAAAAGTCCAGACACAGACAGTCACCCTCTTCATGTATCTATAGGATGAAAAGGGTCATTTAGATCTGACCTGGGCTACAGCATAGTAAGGAAGGACTTGAAGAAGGAAGGTTATCCCAGGGTTATCCTGGGGTCACCAATGCAACAGTATGCCAAGGCAAGACCAGGGGAACCCTTCTTGTAGAGATGCCAGGGACACCCAGAGACAAGCAGGGTCTGCAGCAGGCTAGCATCCCTTCCATGTGCTTAGTTAGAGAAGATACCCCTGCACAGCACCATCTAAAGACAATTTCCAACTGTGAACTTATCCCATGCATGGCAGCTATTGGCTTGGGAGCATTTGGGCAGTTCAGTACCCAAAGTGGCTGAGCAAATGGGGCCAAACCTCAGCTACATTACATGCCAGGACAGACAAAAGAGAGGAGCATTTCCCCTTTCCTCATTTGACAGACTGAGGGTTGTAGGGCATACCTGGAGCAATATTTAGGCTCCCTCCATTGCTGAACCCGAGTCCCTTACTGCAGCCATGGTCACAGAACTGTAGAATTATAGAATTGTTTAGGTTGGAAAAGACTCTTAGGACCATCAAGTCCAACTCTTAACCTACAACTGCTAGCTCCATCACTAAATCATGTCCCTAAGCACCACATCCACACATGTTTTAAATACCCAGCGATGGTGACTCTACCACTTCCCTGGGCAGACCAACACCCCCAGCCCCTTTTCCACTGGCCAAATTTCCAGCCACTCTTCACAAGCCTGTAGCATTGCAAGGGGTCGTTGTGGTTCAAGTGCAGGACATGACCTTGGCCTCAGGTTGTATGAGGGTATGTGCAGACTGGAAATTAGAAAAAAAAAATCTCTTCACCAAAAGGACTGTTGGACACTAGAACAGATTTCCCAGAGAGGTGGTTGAGTCACCATCCCTGGAGGTATTTAAAAAACGGATAGATGAGGTGCTTAGAGATATGGTTTAGTAGTGGACAGGTACAGTTGGACTCGATGATCATGGAATCATAGCATCATAGAATGGCTTTGGTTGGAAGGCGATCTTAAAGATCATCCAGTTCCAATACCCCTGCCATGGGTAGGGACACCTCCCACTAGATCAGGCTGCTCAAGGCCCCATCTCAAAAGTCTTTTCCAACCAAGCAATTCTATGATTCTATGATTCTATGATTCTATGATTCTATGTCACTGAGCCTTGTTGAACCCCATGCTGTTGACCTCAGCCCATCCATCCAGCCTCCTCAAATCCCTGCTCCCAGTGGTCCTCCCATTGCCCAGGGCAGTCAAAGGGGCAATGCCCCAAACCCTCCGGGATCATGGAAGACATGGAGCTGAGGGTCCAGCCTTTGAGAGGACGATGTCTGATCCCTGCCACGGAGGGACCGGGGCTCCTGTGACTGAAGGGATGCTGATGTCCACCCTCCTCCGTCCCCACCGCCTCGAGCCCCCCGGTCGCCATGGTAGCCCTCAGCCTTTCCCCGAGCGCCATCTAGCGGCGAGAGGCTCCTCTCCCCTCATCACTCTCCCTTCTCCCTTTTCCTCCCTCCCTCAGCCTCCCCCAGGTTCGCCCTGCAGCCAGAAATCAGTTCTGAGCTGGCAACATGGGCAAAGGCGAGGGAAAACGATGAGGGAGACGTGTTCAGCCCATGTTTGGGTCCCTGACAGGGATGCTGAGGAGCCCCAGGGGAGGACCCGCTGCCCTCTGCCACTGCCCTCCTGCCTGATGAGGGTGAACATCAATTCCTCCCAACTCCCACCCCTAGGTGCTGCCCTAAAGATCCTTTGCTGTTGAGCTCTGACACAATTTCTTAACAAAATCACGGACTGACTTGAGTTGGAAGGGACCCAGAAGGATCATTGAGTCAGCAGAGGGCAGTGCTTGGTTTGGTCACTTCTTGACTGGCAACATTAGACCTCTTAAACCACTGCCATGGACTTTGCTATTTGCTGAGCTCATTCTGCTGTCGAATACCTGAAAGAGCTGTGGAAAGGGCTTGTGCAAGCAGATTCTCCCTGCCTTGCATCAGTGAAATGTAGAGGTAATGGTGAGGTCTCTTGGGGAAATTCAGCCAACCTCCCTCTCCCCACTCTGTGCCAGTTTACAGAATGAAAAAGAATTTCTGAAGAAAAAAATATGATTCCTTGACCAGTTTGTTTTCAAAACTGCTGGCAATTTTTTATCTGCAAGCATTTAACTGAAATACTAACACTAAGAAGACTACTACTACTGATAGTAATAATAAAAGCAGTAATAATAATCCCTTAAACTTGCTGTATATGTTTATAAAATTTCCCTAAACAGTATATGTAACCAATACTGCTCATGAGAGAGAAGAATGCCACACCTTGTCATCTGGGCATCCTCTTCTGGTGGGAAGAGGAGATGTGGGAAAACAGAAGAATTCCTGCAACACAAGGATACCAGCCACCTGGCCAGGGAAATGGTGGCCTTGGAAAGTTACTTTTGCAGGGCAAAATGGGCATGGAGATGCTCTATACTGCTCCAGGAAGCCTGGGAAGGGAATACTGGGGTAAACTCCTGTTATGGTCCCTCCATGTGGCTGCTGACATACCAGATGTTTCTGTGGAAGGAAGCCAAGACCAGGAATTCCCAACTAATTTCTCCATAAGGGGCTGATGACAGCCGTCATGACATAGAACTTGGTGCAGAGCAACCTTGGGGTTGCCTTAGGATCCTCTCTTTGTGCTGGAAGAGTTGGATTCCAGTTCACTGCTGCTGGGTGCACTGGTGTGAGAAAAGGTGGATGAGAGGAGAGGGGAGAATGACTGTAACATAAATATAAAGGTGGATCGGAGCTTGTGAAGAATCAGACAGATTGGGAGGGCTGAGAATGAAGTTAAAAAATAAAATCAAGCACTTCACCAGAACCTGCCTGCCCAGCTTGGGTCCTTCATCTCACCATGTGGCTACCATGGCCCTGTACCCTTCCCCACATAGATGTGTAGGTTTTGCAAACGTGAAACCTAGGTTGAAATCCTACTCCACATTCAGTGCTGACTTCTCTGTGACCAGGAAGAGCCCAACAAGGTTACTCTCATGGTACAGAGTGGATATTTGCTGATGGCACAAGTGAGCGTCTCGCTTTGGCTTATAGAAACGAGCCAGGGGATAGCAACTATTTGAGCAATTCTATCCACTAGCAGGATTGATCTTTGAAGACAGGGATTAGGGCTAAAGAATGGCTCAGGAAAAATTATCTGTATATGCTAATTATAATTAATGTGTTATATTTCATACGTGCTCCAGTTGGGACATACTATGAAAACCTGGAAAGATGGAGGGGCCCGGTGCAAATGGGAGACCCATTCTGGTGTAATGCCTGGAACAGATGTAATGCCCGTCCTGCCTGATGCTGAGCACACTCTGTTCCTGCTGCAGGCAAAACGGATGAGCCACTTCCTAGGATGAGGCCCACGTATAAAAAGAGCAGGTAGGATATTTATACCTGCATTACAGCAGCTTTATCTTTCTTCCAGTTGCTGGAAAGACCTCAGGCAGGCTGTTTCCTATGCATTTACAACCCACTAGCTGGGCAAGGAGATCTCCCTGGAGAGCCATTAAAACACATTTAATCTGTGAAGGTTTGTTGCTGATGGTGGGGGAAAACATTGTACCTTGCCATGTATGGGAAAGTAATTCTGTCCTTGAGGGGCCTGGAGAGACAGTGAAGGGTTCTTCTTACCCTTTGACCTTGCATTGAAAAGTTAACCCCTCCCAAAAATTGTCTTGTGTTTTTGAACTGCTCATGTAGTCTGGTGGTTCCCATGCTTCTGGCTGCTCTCCTCTCACAGACATGACTCATGGGAAGGGAAAACTCCACAGACCCCTTAAGATGCCCCTTGGATGTGGTGTAGGTAATAAACTCCTTACATCTTTCATTACAGACTACATGCAGAGATTGTGCCTCAGTCTGCCGCTTGCTTTTACCCCACACTGCCCTGCTGTGCTCATTCTCTTGTCTCCTTGTGTCTTCAAGGTTTCTATCTTCATGATAGGGCTCTGCAAGTCTTTTTCCCAGCCCCATAAAAATGTTCCTTTCTCTCTTCACATGCACACATGCATGGACACATCATTGCGCAGACCTGTCCCTTTTGGATTTATGGTGCATTTGCTTTCACTGCTTCTCAGGGTGTTTATGTCCTTGGGTGTTCAGCTGAGTGCTCAGCTCTCTCAGACCCCAGGGGCAGGGGATCAAGGGTGATTTTTCTTGCCATGAACTGGTCATGAACTGCACCACAGCACAGGAGCTGCAAGTGAGAAAGACTTCCAGGAACAGCCCAGAACCCAGACTCCTCCAGTGAAATCCTTCCTGGCTGCTAGTGGGTACTGGATTGGGGTTTGGGTAATGTTTGGTTTGCATCACGCAACAGGAATTTGCTGGTGTATTAAACAGTCCACAGGCTCCTGCTGCCTGCCATGGGTAAGAGGACTTCCCTGCCTGCAGCTGTCTCTGCCAGGTTCCTTGTCCTCTATTTTTTCTATCACACAGTTATAATTGCAAACGCACATTGTGCTTTGCCAACCACACTTACTCCATGAGGCCTCTGTGCAGATGTCCTACCCTGTTTAGTGCATACTCTCCAGCTCCCTTGTTCAGTATTGCTAACAAATGACCCTCCAGGATACTATTGGCAGAACCCGTTGATTTTTCTTGCCTCCCAGGATCTTGCAGAACAAACAGCTGCTCTATTGATTGTGAACATAAAGTTGCAAATAACATCCCCATTCCCTGTACTGGCAGCTGATATTAAACACAGCAGCTGTAAAGACAACATGCAGAGAACACACTCCCCCCTTTCCAATTCTCATGGGCTTGGAAGAGCTACACATATGCCTGCCAAATGCAGAGTTCATGGACTCTGTTAAGCAGGTCTGGCCAGGTAGTGTAGGGGCTGAAAGGAAGTAAAAAATATTAAGGATACACATTGTTGCTGGTGGACTTGGAGCTCTAGGTCATGGGTAGAGAGGCACCATGCTCACATGGTCCTTGAGAGTCAGCTGTGTCCCAGCATCCATCTGTATCACATCCCACCTGCCCCAGTGTAAAGAAATGGTCAATGGAAAGCTTGATATTAGCTGGCAATGTGTGCTTGCAGCCCAGAAAGACAGTTGGATCCTGGGCTGCAGCAAAAGAAGTGTGACCAGCAGGTCAAGGGAGGTGATTCTGTCCCTTTGCTCTGGTCTCATGATGCCTCGCCTGGAGTCCTGGTTCCGTTCTGTTGTCTTCAGCAGAGGAAGGACATGGACCTGTTAGAGCTAGTCCAGAGAAGGTCATGAAGATGATCAGAGAGCTGACTTACTCCTCATAAGAGGACATGATGAGAGAGTTGGGGTTGTTTAGCTTGGGGAAGAGACGCTGCTGGGAGACCTAACAGCAGACTTCCAGTACCTAAAGGGGGCCTACAGGAAAGCTGGGGAGTGTCTCTTTATCAGAGATTGCAGGGGTAGGAGGAGGAGGAATGGTTTTATGCTGAAAGAGGGGACATTTAGATTAGATATTAGGAAGAAATATTTTCCTGTGAGGGTGACAAGGCACAGGCACAGGTTGCCCAGAGGAGCTGTGGATGTCCCATCCCTGAGGTGTTCAAGGCCAGGCCGGTTTGGGCTTTGAGCAAACAGACCTGGTGGATGATGTCCTTGCTCATGGCAGGGTGGTTGGAATTGGATGATCTTTAATCTCCCTTCCAACCCAAAAGAACAAGCCTATGATTAATTATATCATTAATTAAATAATTTTAAGAATTAAAACATTAAATCAATGGATAGACTAATACTCCCCTGTCCGTGATCTTTTGATGATGCCCCTACCTGGAAGAGGCAGTTGAAACATCTGAGGCAGCTCAGCAAATAAACACCAGAAAGTCTGACCTTGGGAATATGCTTTGTAAAAAAGAGACAGAGTAATTTCATTTTTTTCTGAGTGCTGGAATGGAGTGTTGTTTACAAATACCTTTGCTAGGAGCAAAAATATGTGGCATCTGGGGGTGTAGTAATCTGTTAGACAAAGACAGAGCAAATATCCATGTCTTGGAGCATAACTCTGCAAATACAAAGAAGGCTCTTTATATTCTCTAAACCTCAAAGAGACATTACAGCAAAAGTGCAGGCTTTTCTGAAAGAGGGGCTCCAGTTTAAATGGGTTGATGCTGGGATGACTGAGTGAAGCTTTCTCATTCATCTCTGTTATGCATGTAGTAACCTTGGGAAGAAATTCTGCTGGCTTCTGAGACCTTACAGCCTTGGGAAGAAGCAAGGTTGTTGAGCCTGGTTTGATATTGCATGGGTTAATATACCCTAAGGGGATTGCTGAAGCCTCTGCAGCCAGGTAAAATTCTAGCAGTGGCAGAACTGTTAGGATTGTATAGATAAACCATCCAATATTTTGCTTTAATTATGACAATACCAATCTGTTTGCTTTATGCAGTGTTTATCATAAGATGAAGCATGGTTGCCAAAATTATCATGTAGACTTCTCTGTGTATAATAGTAGGTCAAGGGGTTAGAAGAGGAAGGGTTTCCGGGTTGGGTAGGAGGCACAAAGTAAAGCTACCAGATAAACAAGCCATAACTTCTGTCAAGAACCTATCAACAGATTCCCACCACATGCACTGCGAATGGGCAGCTATGTGGAGAAGTCCATCTTGAGAAACACCACGTTTTCCAAGCAATGCTGGCAGGGTGGCATTTCTAACTCTAAATAATATCAATCAAGAGACGCCTCCCCTGGGAAGCCAGGATTTGGGCAGTCGCTGAGCTGTCCAAACCGTCAAGGGGTTGGATACTGAGCTTTGGTCTAGGCTTCTGTCTAATGAGTTTCACAAGTGAATTTATAGGGGTCCTTCTCTGGCTGGAGAGATGCTGCCTGTGAGATCAAAGGAAGGATGAGCCAATGGCTGGGCTCTGACCCAAGGCTTTCATGCTGTGCTCTACTCCGATACAGACTTCCCCTGGGCAAGTCTCTTGGGGGAATCTGTTTAACTAACCTACAGCCATGTCTGCTTTTCTCCATCTGTACAGAAAAACAATCACTTCTAAACGTGTTTTAGAGGCCTCTCTTGGAGGAGATGGAAGTAAAGCTGTTCTGAGTAAAATCTTGGCTGTTATTTTACTCCCGGGTGCTTGATCCCCAGAGAAGGAATTCTGTTTGGTTGCTTTAAGGTTATGTTAGGAAAGTCCTGTTAGAGTCCACTGAAGGGAAAAAAGAGAACTGGAGGGGTCTTCTGCAAGGGTGAGACAAGATGTCCAGGGTATCCTCAAGAATTTGGGGCTGGAGCTCAGCTCAGTACTTGCTCTTTGGCTGTTCCTGCTGAAAAAGTGAAGGTGAGGTTGTTGGAGAGGATACGTTTGGATTGGAGCTCTTGATTGATATTTTGACAAAATAAAACATGTTGTGGCAGATCTACATGTTCGTGGAGCATTTATTTTGACTGGGAGCCAGATGATGCTCAAATATATGTCCCTCCATGACCCATATGAGAGCAAAACTCTGGACCACATTTGCCCACTGAAGCATGGTGCTACAGCCTATTCTGACCTTTGCCCACAGTTATCTTTCAATGAGCGGCTTTAAGTCATGTCCTCCAGTGGGGAGATCACTCTTGTCCCTTTCCTGGGCCTCACCATGGAAAGGGGATAAAGTGCTCTGCTTTTAGGCTTTTTCTTCCTAAAATGGGAGTCTTTCAGCTCTGATCCAAGCACTGGAACCCTCCCTAGAGCTCCTGTTTTGGGACTAATGAAGCCCAGAGGGGGAAAAGTGAGCCAAGCCTTCTCTTGTTTTCCTGTGTCATCCATTGCTGGATATCAGGTCCTTGTGTTCCCTGGCTGCTTTCCCGTATATTAGCTTCCTCATCCTTGGTCTCACCAGCCCTCCCCTCTGTGGAGCTCCACTTGTTGTTTAACCCGTTGGCTCCTTCTCTTTTTCCTTCCTCTGTTCTTACTTTGTCCGGGGCTCTGGTTCCTCTGCAATGTCTTCCTCTTCTTCCCCTACCCCAGAGCTACTGACAGCCCTAACGTGGACAATTCCACTTTCTTCAGCCTTTCTGCAAGTCAACCCTACACTTGCTAACAGTGCTTATTAATGCGGATTAGGCTGACTAATGAGACTCGTGTGCACACATCTGAGGGACAGCAAAGCCCAGAGGGACGAGGAAGGAAGAAATTGCCTTTGTACATGGCTGTGTTGTTTCCTCTTTGCAGTTATTAGGATGGTTGTGAAGGGAGGGCAGCTTTGCTCAGAGCACTGGAGGAAGGTAGTCTGGCAGACAAGCCCACATGTGGAGTCAGAGGCTTCTTTTTCTGATGCAGAACTGGGGATTTTCAGCTTTGCTTGGCCCAGATATATTTGCAATATGACTGAGGGCTGGCTGTTCTGCACCTCTGCTCATTATAGGTTTCTGGGCTCTAATAGGAAACACCTTGCAAAGACAGAGGTGCTTTCAAGGGCTGTGCTCAGTGCAATGCAGGTGGGACACAGCAAGGAGAGGAAGAAGCAACATTTTATTCCTGGATACCTGCCCCCTGGCATGCCAAAAGGGGATGCCTGCAAACATCTGTGTGTTGTGACTCAGGCAAATGAGCTCGTGGTTAGCAGAGGGCTCCTGTCGCAGGAATGGCTGAGATCCCAAGAAATACATGTGGGATTTTGCACCCATCTTTTTTTGCTAACCTCTGGGCAGCTGGTAGAAGATGATGTTTCTAATTTGCTTTATGGGATTTTAGATGCACAAGAGAACCACAGCACATCAAAGAGGAATGGATGCTGTATTCCCCCTGAAAGGTCGAGTCTTTTTACAGAGATTTCACTGCTCTTAAGCTCTTTAGGGAACGCTGTATTCTGTCTACTGCAGACTTGGTGGTGATAGCATGATATGCAATATCCATCCATCCCTGCTACTATTTCAGCCTCTGAGTAGTGATCGAGTTCCTCAAAAGCTGTTAAGTGCCTGATTTTTTTTTGAAATCATTGGGAATTTGGCATCTAAATCTTTAAATATGCTACATAAAAGGCTGCCCTGAAAAAAGCTGACTTGTATGTGCTTTACCTTATCATTCTCTGCATGTATTTAATGATGTGTGGAGTTACTTGCACCACCCTTGGAGGTTTCTCTATTGTGTTGCGTGTGTCTGTTCTCATTGAAGAAAGGGCAGGTTGCGTAGGAGCAGGATGATTACAATCCCTGTTGGTGATCACTAAGAAGCAACCCAAGGAGACAGCCTGAACAGAGCAATAGTGCCGATTGAGGGGTGAGAGATCTCACCTTGATCTCCAGACACACAAAGAATTGAAGGAGGCTTCAGCAGCAATGAGAACTGGTAGATGGCGTGTGCCCACCAAAACTGTGCCATTTGGAAGAGTATTTCTGATGACAGCAGAGTTTTCAGTACTGATTTTCATTATTGTGCCCCGAGCAGAAGTGGATAATTTTAAATAGGGCAGAAGCTTAGCAAGTGCTGCACCCTGAGGAAAAGCAAGATGTGCAAACATTATGGATTAAACAGAGAGCAGAAAAAAACCCCGCTGAAAAATAGGCTAGTTTCTGAATGATTTAGTCTCTTTCCAATTTTTGGAGACTGTGTCTTAGAGAAGGGACCAGAAACTGCTTTGGAGCTGGTATAAAAAAAAGAAGGGCAGCTGAAAGCTACGGATAAGGTGGTAGGCATTATCAAATAAAGAGAATTATCCAGTGATCAGGCCCAGTCAACATGGTTTTATGAACAGCAGGTCCTGCCAAACGTGCCTGATCTCCTTCTGACAAGGTGACCCACTTAATGGACAAGGGAAAGGCTGTGGATCTATTGTACCTGGACTTCAGTAAAGCCTTTGTCACCTATTCTCACAGTATTTGGCTTGAGAAATGGGTTGCTGCTGGCATGGACAGGCACACTCTCTGCTGGGTAAAAAAATGTCAGGATGGATGGGGCCAAAGGCTTAAGGTAAATAGAGTTCAAACCAGTTGGAGATTGGTCACAAGTGGTGTTCCCAAGGACTCTGTGCTGGGTCCAGTTCTGTTCAATGTCTTTATCAATGACCTTGATGAGGGGATTGAGTGCTCCCTCAGTAAGTTTATGGTTAACAATAAGCTCGGTAGGAGAGTCAATCTGCTTGAGGGTAGGGAGGATCTACAGTGGGATCTGAACAGGCTGCATTGATGGACTGAGACCAATGGTGTGAGGTTCAACAAGGCTAAGTGCCAAATCCTGCACTTGAGATGCAACCACCCCATGCAGCAGTCCAGGCTTGGGAAAAAGTGGCTGGAAAATTGCCTGGGAGAGAAGGATCTCTGTGTGCTGGGTGACAACAGCTGAATATGAGCCAGCAGTGTGCTCAGGTGGCCAAGAAGGCCAATAGCATCTTGACCTGTATCAGAAACTGTGTGGCCAGCAGGACCAGGGAAGTCATTCTTCCCCTGTGTTTGGTGATGCTAAGGCTGCATCTCAAATCCTGTGTTTGGTTTTGGGGCTCACTACAAGAAAGACATTGAGACACTGGAGCACGTTAGGAGAAGGGCAACAAAGCTGAAGCACAAGCCTTTTGAGGAGTGGTTGAGGGAACTGGGGTTGTTTAGGCTGGAGAAAAGGAGGCTAAGGAGAGACATTATCACTGTCTACAAATCCCTGAAAGGAGGGATTCACTTCTCCCAAGTAACAGGTGATGGGATGAGAGGAAATGGTCTCAAGTTGCACCAGGGAAGGTTTAGATTAGACATTAGGAAAAAAATCTTCACCAAAACTATTCAGGCACTGGAAGAGGCTGCCCAGGTAGGTAGTGGAGTCCTCATCCCTAGAATTATTTAAAAGACAGGTAGATGAGGTGCTTCGGGATATGATTTAGTAGTGGACAGGTGCAGTTGGACTCAATGATCTCAAAAGTCTTTTCCAACAAAGCAATTCTATGACTCTATGACCTTTATGGGAAATGAAAGATACATGGATAATATAGGGAATTTACACTATTACACATTATAATTGCAACAGAAAGACAGAGCTTCAACTGAAACACTATTTAGGAACTTAAAAACCTAAGTAAATAATCTTTAGAGATATTTTACTGACCTAAAATGAGGTACTGTACTAAAACCAATGTTAAGATGTGTCTGTATATGGCAAAAATACTGTTGACGGGAAAAGAAAGGGAGGTGTGAAACTGTAGCTTGTTGGAACAGAGAAACTAAAATAAGCTATGCACTGAGCCTGCACTTCTCCTCCTGTTTTTCTGAAGTAGTTTTGGCAAAAGACAGCACTTTTAACAGCTCTGTATACACCACACATATTTTCATTACAAACAGTGTAGGTGGCATGGAAAGATCTGAGACTGTGTTATGGGCTAATGGGCTGGAGGTTTTGGAGTTTGCAGGTAAGTCCAGACCTTTGAGGAGTAAGGTATTTTCTCCAGATGAGAGGCTGGTGGAAAACGGTGAAGTGGTCCACCTGGTTGAGAAGTCAGAACCTAATTCACGTGTACTCATGCATCATTTAACAGAGAGCTGTCAATAAGCTGTCATCAGCTGTTAGGTGCCTATATCAATGAGATGCAAATGAGTAAGGAAAGAGATGAGGCAAAAGGAAAACATAGTACAACTGGGCCCTGGGAAGACTCACCATGTTCATGGTCATGTCTACAATGAGAAAAAAAAGACCAAGATAAGAGTCTTGCATCCTGTGGGCTAGTGCCATGGTGTTGGTGGTCCTCATCACAAATTCATGGAAGGAAAATCTTCTACAAAGGAATAGAGCCCCCAGCGAAAGGGCACCGAGTCAGCTGTGCTCCTTGGGAAAGACTCAAAGACGACACATATCCAGCAACGGCAGTCACTGTGCCTTAGGACAATCAAGTGAGTTAATTAATCAACTGCAGCTAATGGTGTCATGCTGATATTCTGGGTGAGACCTGCAGGCCCCTGCAGCAGCCAACTGAACACTGCCCATTTGTAGATCCCAGATATGTAATTTCATTTCAGGCACAAGGCCTCAGCTGCCCAAGCAGAATTGAATGCTATAGGATATGTGAGGGTAGGGCCATTGGAACAGAGCAGAACTTGCAGGAGAACCACAATATTGTGCTGTGGGGGCTAGAGGTGTGGTGACACCTCATCATGCCTACTGTGGTGTTAGGCACTGGTCTGTCAGTAACTGAGTCCTTCTCTTGGCGAGCTTTGGTGCTGTATCAGGAGGCATGTACAAAAGTATCTCCATCTGTACTCGGCACTGG
>WAAB01015535.1:0-10809 GCA_013389865.1 Piaya cayana
GATTCTGTGATTCTGTGAGGGAAGGTGCAGCAAGAACCTTCGTGAAATAAGGGAGAAATTATGCAGGATAACAGGTACTGAGCTGGAAATGGGCTTGCAGACCATTCTCTGCATATACAGGCCTGCTCTGATTTATTCCTTCTTTGTCCTGGAGAGGCATTTCACTCAGGAGATAGTCTGACTATATCCTTGCTTTTCTTATTCTGGTTTCCCAGGAGTAGCCCACAGATGATAGGTAAAACCCCATGATGGAGATTCCATTTAGCAGCCCCAATATTGACTGAGGATGCTCACTTGCTGTTTATTAAGAGGTGACACTACAATCATAGAATCATAGACTCCTAGAATCATGAGGTTGGAAAAGACTTGAGAGGTCATCAGCTCCAACTGTACCTGTCTACTCATGTCCCCAAGAACCAAATCTACCTGCCTTTTAAACACCTCCAGGGAATGACTCAAACACTTCCCTGGGCAGTCTGTTCCAGTGCCCAATAATCCTTTCTGTGAAGAATTTTTTCCTAATGTTCAATCTAAACTTCCCCTCACATAACTTGAGGCTATTCCCTCTTGTTCCGTCACCTGTCCCTTGGGAGACCAACACCCACCTCGCTGCACCCTCGTTTCAGGCAATTGTAGACAGTGGTAAGGTCTCCCCTCAGCCTCCTCTTCTCTAGGTTAAATTACCCCAGTTCCCTCAGCCACTCCTCATAAGACTTGTTCTCCAGCCCATTCATCAGCTTTGTTGCCCTTCTAGACATGCTTCAGGACCCCAACGTCTTTCTTATAGTAAGGGACCCCAAACTAAACACAGTATTCAGGTGCAGCCTCACCAACAGTCCGTACAGGGGGAGGATCACTTCTCTGGTCCTCCTGGGCATGCTGTTTCTGATACAAACCAAGATTCCATTGGCCTTCTTGACTACCTGAACACACTGCTGACTCATGTTCAGTCAGATGTCAGCCAACACCTTCAGGTCTTTCTCTGTGAGGCCACTCTTCCTCAAGCCTGTAGTGCTGCAAGGGATTGTTGTGTCCCAAGTGCAGGACTCTGCATTTGGCCTTTTTAAAACTCATCCCTTTGGCATCAGCCCATGGATCCAGCCTGTTCAGATCCCTTTGCAGAGCCTCCCTATCCTACAGCAGATTGACACTTCCTCCCAGTCTACTGTTGTCTGCAAACTTGCTAGGGGTGCACTCAATCCCCCCATCCAGGTTGCTGATATTGATACAAGACTGGACCCAGCACAGAGCCCTGGTGACTGCTTGGACTCAGCTGCAAAAGTTTACTTCAGAATTATTAGTTGTCCTTAGTTTGTGGAAAATCCTGTTAAATTTTCAGTTTTATCTCTCTACATGAATGGTAAGTGTGTTTGCCGTGTTTCAGTTAGGATTAGTAACACTTTATGCTTTCAACCAAAATAAATCTGAGTTTTTTTAGTCTATCAGTGGTTAAATGATTGTCCAGTTTTAGTAATGTCTCTTATTGTTCATATTTTGAAAGATGACAGAGATGATTCCTTTTCTTATTTTTGCACATTTCTGCCTCTGAATTTCAGCCAGTGAGTAGTAAAGGTCAAAATGCCAGTGAGATTCAAACTGATATTTGAGTTCACATGTACGTATGCTGAACTTTCATTTAGTTCTATTTTCAGAATTAGGATGAATGCCTGTGTGCAAAGGCCAGCTAGGAAGTATCAAACAATGAATATATGTATTTAAATGAGTGAATACCCACTTGTATACCAAAGATCTGCTTGTATATTTCACATACAGTTTTAGGGGCAAGAGTACCAGCACTGAAAATAGAACCTTAAAGTACTCAGAAGTGGTAAGACGCTGCAGACGACTAGATGTGATGACTGTGAAGAACTGCAGAGCCATCTGAAACAGCATGATACCAAAGTTGACTTGCAGAAGAGTAAGCAATGACAAAATTACTGAGGGTAATGAATTCCAAGTTTTTAATGCTGTATGATTCATGGAATATAGTATTACATGGTCAAAGGCATTTGATATGAACAGCAGTTAAATCTTACGGCCCTTGAAGCACACTCAGTATTAGAGATGCAACGTGCCAAATCTGTCACTGAATGTTATGCTAATCAACTCTTGACTTTAGTGGCAGTTCCACTTTGGCCAAGGGCTCTGAGGCAGGTGGCAGTGTGCCAAAGAAACATTAGAAATGAAAAAAATCAGAAATTTTTGTTACCAAGCAACTTTCAGCATGTTGGGATTCAAATCCTGCTGCTAATCAGTTAATGGGTGTTTGAGAGAAATACTCTGGGAAGTACTTCATCTTCAGTTTTAAGAATCTGCAACAATGTAAAGCAAGAAAACCTAAGAGTCTGAAAAGATTTTTGTAGATGACACTGAATATATTGATGGAAAAGAACCCAGAACATTGAAACTTAAGTACAGCACTCCTGAAGTGAGGGGGGGGGGAGAGTATCTGAGAAAACCTCACAGGCCAGGGAATGAAATAGGACTTGTCTTTTCATCACTGCATCCAGGAAGTTTGTGAGATCTGCCTGGGAAGTATCTTCTCTGAAGCCTTACAGAATGAAGGCCCTTCTTCAAGTGCTATCTTGAACAAGCAGGTCAAGAAGAGGCAGGCAGTGACTCAAAGAATGTGCACAGACAATCTACGCAAGCACACACACAAGTTGTCCTTGATCTATCCTCCTCCCCATGAATCTATTTGTTTAGGTAAATTGTTTAATCCTGTTATTGGTGGGAAAACATTGACCCTGAATACTGCATAGTTTGTGCATTTATAGGAAGAGCTAGGATTAAGCCAGAGAAAGAACATTTTCATCTGTCTGTGGTAGTTACTGTTGTTTCCTTTCAGATCTCTTCTTCATCCAGCAGCAAACTGTTCTCCCTGGATTTGAGCTAGAGGGTAATGATGTAACACAAAATAATAATGATAAAGTATTCCTAAGTGTAGATGAAGCAAAGCTAAATAATTCCAACAAGAAAACAAATGAACAAACAAGAAAGTACTATTTTCCAAGGAGTTCTTATACTTCTTGTCCTCCTAGTAAGGGCTAGTGACCTCTGTGTGAGGGTATCTTTGCTCTGTATAGCACAATGTGCTTGCTTCTTACATTAGGAAATTGCTTCTTCTTTATCCCAGAAGAACTTCTTGAAGAAAGAGGAATTAAGAGATTTATGACTTCAGTGTGGCTGTGACAGCAGGGTGAACTTGACTGGGAATTTTTATTCCTAGCTGCTTTGCAGTATTTTTGGGATGGATTCTCTGCTGCATTAGAGCTTTCCCAGGACACTGGGTGAACAGCATCCTCACACACTTACATGGTACTCCAGGAACTGGCCAGGGTCCAGTCTTGTATCCCAAAGAACCCCAGAAAAGCACTGCCTGGAGGTGTTACTCAGATTTTCAAACCCTTTCTAGCCCACTGGGTGCACATCCAGAGAGCTTGTGATATACTATGCATCAGGCATCACTTAGTATTTGTTCTTGATAGTCTGTTGTTACCAGTAGCCGAGCTTCAATGGAGGTCGTGGCAAGGGGAAGAAAGACTTCTGTCTAGCCTGGTTGCAGCTGTGGGATGAATGAAAGGGGACAGCCAGAGGAGTGTTCAGCCTCTGGGGTCTCCTGCACTCCCAGACATGTGCAGGTTATTGTGTATGTGTGTGGCAACGCAAAGCATGCCCTCATACTCTTGTATCTCTCCCTCCTTATCTTGCAGAACAAAGGACATGCATGACTTCAGGCATACAGCCAATTAGAGGGTGGAGAAAAAGAGATATCTTTGGAAGGCTGTAGAATAAAATGTGTCAAATACAGAAGATCAATATGCAATGGGAAAAACACACATATAAGACTGCAATTTTTCTTATCTTTAAAACCACACGGCAACTTTAAGAAGTTGGTATACTTCATACAAGATGCAGGCAAACAAGCTTGCTCCTGATTTTTCTTTTTTTATTTTTTTGTAAATGAGATGGTTTCTGTGCTACAGAAGCTACTTTGAAGTTAATCAAACTGAATATAAAAGGCTGGCACACATTTAAATTTAATATGCTACTCTATTCTATATTTACTGCAGCTTCACATGCAGTAGGCAGGATGCTGTTCTCATTTTTACCAGTATGAATCCAGAAAAATTTCACTGACTTTGATGTCAACACATGGCAATGAGATTCTGTCAGCACAGTGTGCTTATTTATTTCCCTGCTGTCACCTATGAATTGTTGAGCACATGCTCCTAAAGTATTGTTTAACCTTAACAAGAGCAGCATAGTGATACAAAATCAATCGTATGGCCTTGAGCCCATATTTTGCATATGCAATCTTGTCTGCATGCAGCAGTACCTCTGATGGGACCTCTGTGCCTACACAGAACTGCCTCATGAGCTTTTCAGTGGTAGCCAGCTTTGGGTAGCATATCAGATTCAGTTGTCCTACCCACAGCAGGCTCATTGGCCCTGCCTACTGCGGGTGATGCAACTAGCATCAGAGCAAAAGCTAAGCACTTGCTGCAGGACAACTTTCAAGGTGTTTTGTTTGGGTTTTTTTGAGGGGTGGGGGGTATGTATGGAGATGAGATGGCACCACTGAGTAGAAAAGGCTCCTTTCCAAAGATGAAGAGATTTTAACATAGCAGACAGCTACAATGCATATTATCTTGTCTGTTGGTTTGAAAGGCCATGCTTATCTGAAGCCCTTAAATTCTTAAGAACAAGACTCAGTGAGGTCTTCAGAAATATCTGTCACTTCAGAGCCCTTGAGAACCTCTTCCTAAAATTGTAGCAGGTGAGTTTTCTCTGTCTGATATCCCAAACTATGCTGACCCATTTCTGGCATCTCAGAGTAATCTCACAACAGCATCACAAAGTGGAAACTGCACTGTTTCTTGTTTCATGAATAAAAATTTGACAAGCAGTGTAAATATTAGGACCAAATCCAGCCCTGTCGTAATTTCTTCGTGAAATTTCTGATGTGACTGTAGTGAACTTGGTCTGTGTGTGCAATCAAATTATGCCTACTCAAGTGATGGGATTAATAAATTTGTATAGGTCAATGCAATGCCTTTTGAAAGCAATGCCCAGTCTCACACTGATGCAATTGGCTCTCGACAATAAGACAGTGGCAGTGTTATTTCTGACAGAAGAAAGACTGCTCTGTAATTCTGCTCCCGGTGTTTCATTCTGGTGCATCCAAATGCTTGCCAGCCCCCTCCTGCATCCACTGCAAGCAAAGTTTTTATACATAATGAATAAATAAAAGTTCTGGCCAATATTCTGGAACACATATATTTCGTTTATTTTCTATTACTTTAATCCAGAAGTACAGCCCAGAAGCTATAGCTGCTGTGAAACAGCGTGTTGTTACTGTGATATTAAATGTAAGTGTCTACACTTTGAAGAAAGCACCTCTCCTTTGTAGTTTTTTCCTTTGCTATTTGTAGCATTTTTTAAAAAGACTTTTTATCACCCATGCATTGAATATGAAAGGTAAATGCAATTTATCAGTAAAATACAATATGATTTTTCATTTTGACAGCCAATGGATATCTCTTATTTTTAGGAAGATGTCTATATGCATTTAACTTCTTTTACTATTGCATTCCCAGCATTGCCAGCTGAGCCAGTAATGTGAACCCCAGTGAAATGAAGAAGTCTGGTTTTTTGCAAATCAAGTGAAAGACTCTGCTACATTGGTAGCAGATCAGGAATTATGCTTTTTAAATGTCTGTGTTAATGGACTATTCTTAAGTGAAGGAAAGCAAAGTCCATAAGGCAATGATTGAAGACATAAGAATGAAATAAATACTAACAGTTCATTATGATTCAAAGTTATCATTAACCACCTCTGCGAGCTGTTTGTTGTGTGAGTTAACAAGCACCACATACACCAATTATAGCACAGATATGCAAGAAAATGCTCAATGACATACAAAAATTCAGCTGAAATGACAGTGCAAAGGTCATGATTTGATCTTAAAGGGAAAGAAAAAAAGGAACCTGTTAACACAGACATATGGAGGTCTTTCTTTCCAGGACATTGGATCATAAGCTCATGACTACAGGTATAAATATCAAAATTGCAAGGACTGATGTGCCATAACCATAAGAAATCCTGTCTTCAGTCTCCTGGGATACCATTATATGGATTGAGGACAAGATCATAACGGTCTGGATAGTCATTTTCAGAGTTACACTGATGGTACCCAACCAAGAGCTCCAGGATCACCCAGGTTGCATATTAAAGGGAAGTTGTCAAAAAAACACCTTATGGCATCTGTTTTGTGTTAGAAGTCTATACTTACACAAAGTGAATTTTATGTCACTTTTTTTTTTTTTGCTATTATACACACATATCAAGCATGCAGACAGCCCTAAACCATATTTTAGCCCAGCCATCACCAGCATATCCCATTATTTTTTTGTTTCAGTGGAACAGAGGGAGTAATGAGTATGATGGCTTTAAGTGAAGGCTTGGTCATATGTATGGTGTATGCCTTTTGTTTGGTAGATGCAGTTTTGGCAAAATAAAGAATGGAATATTTCTTCTATATTTATATCGCTACTGTATTTTCCACTTTCAGATGCCAGCAGTGAGAGGTAGATTACTGAATTACAATTTTGGATACCGTGTGCCCTTATTACCAAATACTGTATTTGGGTAAGTGATTCTAAAGTCATAAAGTGGAAAATAGAAGTGAACACACATTTAAAACAATGCAGAAACCATTCTGGTCATTAATCCCATAAAATCATTTCAGTTAATGCCCCTTTGCAATGTTCCTGCCAAATAATTTTCATGCAAAATAAAATAATTCCATTTATCACCATGGCTTTGCTCTTTTCACTAATGGACCTGTGGATAGCTCTGTTCCTCATCTATAGCTGTACTTACCCAAGCCTGCAAGAACTGTTACAAATACTCCAAGCTATTATTTCACTAAAGTCGATTCTTAGCCAAAAGTTGATTCATGAAAATGTTTGTTGTACTTTGAATAGGAAAAGATGAGACCCAGTAATGAAACAATACAAGAAGAGAGATAAGAATTAACGGTATTTGTCCAGGTAACAATAGTATTTGTTCTTTTGGGGGGATTAAAGTCTTCAAGATAATATGTAAAAAAGACGCTGTATGGCTCTTACTTTATGTCTGTTATCACCATCCTCAACATTTTGGCATAATTTGGCCCTAAATTATGTATTAAGTGCAAGAGGCTACAGGAGCATTACCAAAGAGAGGTATATGGCCCTAAACAGATAGGATATTCCTAAGCAAAGGGTTTTGAGGTTTTATGCATTTATTTTGGGGGTGCATAGATTTGACACTGTTTAGCCTGTTGCAGGGTTGCTTGTAATCCACAGTTTTGTGTGAAATATTCTTTATTGTTGCTTAGTAGCATGTGAAGCCATGCAATGTCAAAGCTTTGTGGTGCTTCCTTAGGTATAAAGTGATGTTCATGTCCCATCTTAGGGCTGTTTCATGTGAGGCAGCCCAAGAGCAATGATACTGTTTCATGAATTGTACAGGCTGTGTGCTTCATCAAGGAGTTGTTGGAATGATTCTTTCTGAGCTAGCTGCAATAAAATAAATAAAGGCATTCAGACTGGAAGCATATGTGAGATATGAGGATGCACAATAATGGGTTTCACAGAACAGCACAACAGTGTTGGGCTGGAATTTCTAACGCAACTGGGGACTGTTGAAAACGAGAGAGTAAACTGTTTTCAGTGAAATAATAAAAGAAAATGTGATAATTGTTCAAGCTACAGGGCAAACAAGGAACCACCTTTACTATCAGGCTCTGTGAATGCTCTTTGCCAAAACTCACACAGTTTGAATTACCAGAGGAGCCCCTTTTGACAGTGACCCTGATGTCAGGATTGCTTTGATTTTTTTTAAATAAAAAGACAATATTCTTGTCTGCTAGTGTCTACAAATGAGATATAAGTTTGAACAAGCCTTCTCAAAAGCCCTTTGGCCAACTTCTGCTTTAGAAAACTACATTGAATTAAAAAATTGGGAAAAAAAAATTATTTTATTTTCACTTGGTACCTTTAGTCTTTCCTCCAAACTTCAGCTAATTAGTTGGCTTTAACAATTTCTGCATTGCTCTGAAAGTGGCATTTCTGTTCTCATGCTTACTGGTAACCTTACACTTAGAGTTACCCTTACCTTTATTTTATCAGCTTGACAGTCTGCTGTGTTTAGAAGTAGCCCAGGGACTACTTGTCCAGTCTCAGATCCCTTCAATACTCTGGTGGATGTGTTAAAATTTACCACTCCTGTAGCACTTCTCAGAGTTCTTTACAAAATGTGAACTAAAGTAGCAGCACTGAAAATGATGACATTTGACAAATCCAAGGAAAGGGCTAGAGAAATTGGCTCTTGCAGGAGAAAATATATATGTAATGGCACAGCCTTTTATTCAAAGTACGGGATACTGGGAATTTAATTATCATCTAGGATTCATCTAAATGCTTTTACCTTAATAGCTCATTTCACACAGGTGGATATGTGATCTTTGAATGCAGATGAATTTTAGATTGATTCCTGTGCGATAAATATAGCGCAGGAAAAGGGATTGTAAGACAATCATAGTCTGTTGTTCATCAACTACTTACATTTTTAAGGGCTATGAAAACTGTTTCTCTCTGTTGTACCTCAGAAAAAGGCTGAAACATGACTTATTGTTTCACCTTTCATGTTAAAAATAAATGCTGATGGTAATTAGCAGACAGTGGGTGACTTCTGAGCATGCCTGGTGAGGAGGTTTGTTTTTCTTCCAAAGCACAGTTTCTATCTTGAGGAGAGAAGGAGGGAGCTGAGTTGTGCTGCTTCACTCTCCTTGCAATCTGTTCTGGCACAACTCCCTGTGCTGTGCAAAGGAGTTCAGCCATCCTCCAGCATTACCTTTGGATAGGAGTTATGACTGATGAAGACTGAGAACTAAAGCACTGCAGTAGAAAGAGCTGAAAATATTGACATGGTTTTAGGAGATGAAGGATTAAAATATTGTAGTAGATAATCCCTTGTGCTGCTTGAGGTTGTTACTGGAATGTAATACTAACCTATGTTTTTAGCGCGGTACACATGAGAAGTTCAAGGTCCTCTATTTATCTGGCCCAGATAGAATGCAAGGAAAGGAAGCAATACAAACAAATTCTTCAGCGCTGTTGTTTGAAACAAGCATTTTTCCTTGCCTGCATCAAGAAGACTACTCTCTGCCTACCTTAGCCGATTGTAAGCTTTGCTTTATCATCACTGCTGAGCCTCCAGTTGGATGGGGTCCTAGAGCTAAAAGCCTGAAATTTCCAGAGAAGGAGGGCATTTGGCATGAGTTGCTGATGTTATAGCACCTTTCACGGCAATTTGCTTCTAAGCAAGCAATGCTGCAATTCTTCAGAACCTGGTGGTACAGACTGCACTTGTCTCCTGCAGCTATCTACAGAGCTCTGGTTTTAAATCACCCATCAAGGAAAGTAGCACAGTGGAAAAATCTTCACTTGTCTTCTTTTTTTCCCCACTTCATTCCCCATTCATGCTTTCTGGAAAACTTCATGGATGCACATTCTCTTGGGCTCACAATAGCAAATTAAAACTTAAAGCAGGGGTTTGCTTTGTTATTCTGTGCTCTCCAGTGTTACACACCATGATAAACATTTTGATAACATGAAGAGGAAGCCCTACTGGGCTGGTAACAGTATAGTCGAGTCACAGGCTACATTTCTTCTAAACTTCCAGGGAAGCATGAGGCATTTTATCCTAGGCAGGGCTGAAGCTAGGAAAAGGAGAGCTGTGATAATTCCACTTATCTTGTGCAGTTCTGCTCTTGGAAACACAGTTCACAAGTCTCTGGTGACAGTGTTACTATAGAGACCATGCCCTGTGTCACTCGCCCTTCCACTGCAGTCAGCAACTTGCATGAATAAAGCCTGGGAATGACTTCTGCTAAGTGTTTTCTCTAAGACAACGGGTTTATAGAACACGTAAATGCACATTCAGATACCTCTCCTTATTAAAAAATACACAGAAATTTTGTAGGTTTCCAATTTCCCAAAGCAGCATGTCAGCTGTGCTTGATTTTTTTTTTTTTTCCAAAATTTATTTGAATTGCAGGTTAATACTGTACTACCCTAACCTGTGTATTGGTTAAAAATTCTCTGCCTAAACAAACTTACCTATTCTTACCACAGCCAAATTATTTATCACAGTAATGCTGATGTTTTTTTCAGGGGGAGACAGGTAATAATTTTACTAAGTGCTGTGAGTATGATACAAGCAAACCAACAGACCATATGATTACATGTAAGAAACTAAATGGCATCTTCTCTCCCCAGCTGGTTCTGCTGTAATCCACCTGACCAAGGTGTGTGCAAGAGCAAGCCACCTAAACCAGTCTGCTGCTCTGCCAGGCAACTAAAATTACCATTTAATGTTATGGATTCCCTCCTGTGTTACACCAAATCACAGTGACACGTAGAATTTGAGCAGTGTTTCCAAAGGCATGGGACTGCTGTGATCACACTGTCTGTCTGCTTCTCTCCTTCCTCCTCCCTGTGACATCTGGACTTATGGACAGGTTTCAAGCAAGTTTGAGAGAACGGATGATCACAGAATCACAGAATCACAGAACGACCGGGTTGGAAGAGACCCACCGGATCATCGAGTCCAACCATTCCTATCAAACACTAAACCATGTCCCTCAGGACCCCGTCCACCCGTAACTTAAACACCTCCAGGGAAGGCGAATCAACCACCTCCCTGGGCAGCATATTCCAGTGCCTAATGACCCTTTCCGTAAAAAACTTCTTCCTAAT
>WAAB01015535.1:11237-52270 GCA_013389865.1 Piaya cayana
CATCTGCAAACTTACTAAGGGTGCACTCGATGCCTTCATCCAGGTCGTTGATGAAGACATTGAACAGGGTTGGACCCAGCACTGAGCCCTGGGGGACCCCACTTGTGACTGGCCTCCAGCTGGATTTAACTCCATTTACCACCACTCTCTGGGCCCGGTCAGCCAACCAGTTCTCCACCCAGGAGAGTGTTACAAATATAATTGAGGATGTTACAAATATAATTAAGTTCTTGCTCACAAGTATTAGCAGCAGGATAGATAGAGATAAATTAGTCTTCCTGTCTCAGAGAAAGTCAGTAAAATGTTTATACACCATTTGGCAGTAATCTGTGGCTAGCCCATGACTGTATCCTGCTCAGCTGATGTGTAACACTTGGCTAGGCTCAGTAGGCATATATAGATGGCATTACTGCAGAAAGTATGGTGAGGCAAAGCTGGGCTCATTGTAGCACAATTGAAATAAGGGGGGCAAAATATGTCAACAGCAGCTGAAATAATCTTTCTTAGAATATTTAGCACCTTGTAAAGGGAAGTTCCTACTCCTGCAGTCCTGTGAGCCTGAGACTCAGGTTTTGTTTACCAACAATTTCTGGCTTAAATGTTTTATTGAGAAAAGCTTAGAAACAAGGCCAATGAATTTCAAAAGGCAAAATAAGATAAACTAACAATCCCAAAAAAACTTTAAAAGTTTCTCTTTTAAAATCTTATAATATGTTAAAAAAATCTCCTGATCTGGGGTGAGAGGACAGAACATATTCCTAATGTGGTAAATATGCTTGTTTTAACTTTAAAGACAAGATCTCTATCTAATGCTTTGCTGAGTATGATAACACATGCAATCAAACTGTCCATTTACTTCCTTAAACGTGCTATCCTGTGTGATGCTCCACAAGTGGAATAGTTGACATCCATGGACCTGATAGTATCAGAAATAAAATTTAAAGCAAATAATAACTTTGTTTTCCAGACAGTGTGTTTCTTCTAAAAAAAAAAAAAGCTTAATGGTGAGAAAGCAAGTCAATAAACATTATACACAAAATAATGGCACTTAATTGATTGGTTAAGGTTAAAAAATACCATGTATAGATGTCTCTGTCTTCAGGACTACACCTTTCAAAATCTCTTCCTCATGTTCCGAGAGTTTAACACAGGCCTGACTCACACTAGCTTATAGCAATATTTTCAGAGAGCATGGCCCTTTTTACACTGATATGAACACGCAGTAAATCCTCTCAGTGCACACATGTCTATAAGTGTTCACACATATATTTGCACTTAGATATGCTCACCATTTTCCTTATCCTGTGCACAAAGCTCAGAGGACAGGAGTAGGTGCCAAGATAAGCTTTCAGCCAAGCGCCCTCTCTTCACAAAGCTTCTGTCTCCCACCTCATTGTGAGTGTGTGCTCAGACCCATGTGACAACAGGCTGATTAGTGAGGTTGGACCCATCTGGCACTGAGGTCCCAGGGCTGGAGACAGCTGGGGACACTGTGCCTGGAACAAAAACCTTACATAAAGTAGGTGAAATATTCCCGGGAAATACACCTAAAATGCTTCGGTGCTTGTGACTGCATCTGAATGCAACTCTATTGGCCTGAGACTGAATAGGAATTAAACTTTGTATGTACAGTCTGAAATATATTAACGTTTTATTGTGACCTTGGACTATGCAAGTGTAATAGGACTAGCCAGCAGGACTCTCAGGATAAAAATATAAAAAGAAAGTTGCAATGAGGATGAAAGATCTTCCCACAAACTCTTGGGAATTTGTTCAAAGATGACTTGTTGGATAGCTGATCTAAAGGGCTTGACTTGACTTCCTGTGAAGTTCAGAAAAGAGATGGTGAACTTGAAGGTAAGGAGCAAGAAACTGCAAAGATAAATTTTTGCTGTGTGAAATGTGACTAATTTGTAAGAGTTGTTTGGAAGTTTTTTCAGGAATTACACAGCCTGTCTAGAGGCTTCGCTCCTCTCTTATATCCTGCTCCATTCCAATCATCAGGGTGATCAATACATTGTTTTAAGGAATCTACTGTGTTCACCATAAACTTCAGACTGCAAAAGAAATAACATCTATACAGGACCCAGTGAAACCTCCTGGGTACAAATGATCACTGCTCTCATTTAGCACTTAGCATAAAAATAGGAAAAGGGCAGGACAGGTTTCCTGAAGAGGTAACATTGTGGAAGGGAGAAGAAGCTGAGTTGTGGCTGTTTGCCTAATCATGAACACCGTTAATCTATAAAACATCTTCATCCTAATTTTAGTTAGAAATGGTTTTAAAGAAAAACAAACCTTGTTTATAACCAGCATATAGTAATTTGTGTTAATGCATTTACTGAATTTGCATTCTGAAGCACAGAAGTAGTAGTACAAAATTATGTCCCAGAGGCAATGCAAGGCAAAGCTGCTCATAGGCCCTTGACTTTTTAAGAACAGAAAATCAAATTTCCTTCAAACACCTTGTTGGACAGTACTTGTAAGTATTCGAGTGATGGCATTATTAATGGTT
Source organism: Piaya cayana (assembly GCA_013389865.1). Lineage (NCBI taxonomy): Eukaryota > Metazoa > Chordata > Aves > Cuculiformes > Coccyzidae > Piaya > Piaya cayana. The sequence goes on from WAAB01015535.1 coordinate 13,753, forward strand.
TTGTACTGTGACTCACTGGTTCATTGCACAGGTCAGGAGAGAGCTGAAAGATTAGTAAAGTCCCATCAAGCTTTATTTCATTAAGAGAGTAAAAATGCATGGTACAATGTCCTTCATTTCTGAAACTGGCTAACTTTGGTTTTCATGCTCCAAGACAAGGATTTTTAGAAATCCAACATAATTTGCATACTGCTTAGTACATATTCAGTGAAGGTATTTATAACAACAGGCCATTGTTAAAAGGTTTGCCCTTCTCACCTTCCCATGCAGTCAATGAGGTGAAGGGCAATGGAGTTCTACCAGAGTTCAATTCAACTTCCTCACTTTCCCAGCTGCAAATAAGACTTACATAAGTAACCTTTCCTGCTACTCTGATTGTCCAATACACTGTAATGACGACAGAGTGGTGGTGCAGAACCTACCTTGAAAACAGGAAGAACTAAACTGCAGTGCTAGTATGTTTGAGGGAAAAAGGTATTGATGCTGTAATGAATTATTCAGTCATTATTTGCACATTTGAGGTACCATCCATTATGTCATTACATTTCAGTTTTGATACCAGTGAGACTTATTTGATGGAAAACAAACCTTTTACAGAATGGCATGTATTACAAAATGACTGGGATATCTCTATGCTTCTAGAGAACCATGTGATATCAGGTGAAAACAAACCCAAATCAATATTACAGGATGAGGTTACAGGTCAGTGTCTATCAATATGATATGGAGGCAGAGGAAAAATGCAAAGTAAATAAGCTTTCTTTCATCTACAGCATGCACCAAGGTTTCTTCCCTCAGAATATCCTCGTGGTCAATGAATATTTCAAGAAGCAAAATAAAAAGGTCCATCTCCATTCATTTAATTAGCTACCTATTTATTTGGACACTTAAGTTTAGATGAAACACAGCAAGGAGACCACTGAACAAGTGACAAAGCTTTAATTCAAAGTTTTTTTCTAAGAACCAATGACTTGCCATTAGCTGAGAACACAGAACTACTTAAGCCTTCATTCAAAACTAGCAACTCAGTCTCTTGCCATATCCACTATAAAATTTTAACATTATAAGCTTAAGTTAACACAGTTAATTTTTTAGGTATCTAGTCTAGTGCCTTGAATGAAAAGGTTCAGCATCCTCAGTCCCTGCTGCAATGAGTGGAGGGGAGAGAGTTCACAGCTCTCCAGTTGGGGGTCATACTCTGAATATCATCTTGTACTCTATTGACAATACAGGGAGCAAAAAGGGTTTTCCTTCCTAACCTAGAAACCCAAGTTTAGTGTCTTCCTTAGAGAGCATGACTGTTCTAAATATTCATAGTGCAGTTTTCAAACTCAACTTATAATGGCTGTTATTGAAAAATCCTGACATGATCATTACCCAAGACATATTTATGCAGATAACTAGTTAAGCACAAGGACAAGCAGTTATGGTTTTAAGGCTGCAATGAAGATAAGAGATGCAGTTATCATGTTCTGGACTACAGAAATGCTACAAATTTTATCCTGCTAGGGTCCTGAAGCTGCAAAGAAACTGAGCATTGGTTCTCATCCCATGAAAACAATGGAGATTTTTGCAGTGATTTCACTATGCCCTACATTAGACATTGCAAACTAAGTCTTAGAAAGCTGCACAAACAAATTTGAAAATGAAGGCAATGGCTGGTTAAACTGATGTCAGAGGATTAAGTGTCAATATTGAGGATATCAAATTTTCTGGAAATGTAATCTTTTTGGACAAGTTAAGTCAATTAATGTAAAACTACTAAGTACCTCAAAAAAAGAAGACTAGAGGCTATTTGGGTCAATTTACACATTATTACAGCCCCTATGAAATGCTGAGCCCATATTTAAAATGTGTGGTTTATGCACACCATATTCCTTCAGCATACTCTACACTTACCCAAAGGTGCTGCATTTTTCTGGCCCTTCCTCCAAACCTGAAACACCTGGAGTCATCTCAGTTTTTAATAACACAGCTGCATTTTGGTGCTCTGCTTGGGTACTAAGGGTCTATTCTTATGCCTTGGGCCATGTGTTTATCCCCATCAGTCATTAAACCAGCAGCAATTTCACTCTTGATCATTATTACTTACGTCAATACCAGTCTAGTTACCAAGCAGATGAGCTCTTACCAAGGTGATTAGGATATGATAACTGCATAGTTGCAATCAAATCAGATCATTCCCTACCACTATCTATGATATGTGTAAAAAACCTAATTCTTCCAGGTGGTTCAAAGCAGTTGGCCATGTGCCTAACAACTCACCTACTCATTCTGGGATTGCATAATAAAATACTCGTTGTCATGCCTTATTGCTTAATTATTGTTATCAGCTTCCAGAATTTTGGTGAACTGGGTGTACTGCATAATGAGATTTTACTAAGCCAGAGACATTGTATCACAAGTACAAAGAGAGCTATACTACTATATTGTACTGGATATACTATCACCCCAACAGAGCAAACTTCCCATCTCTTCAGTTTTGTTTAAGGGAAAAAGAAACTCACAACATTTTATAGTAGACTTTTCTTCAGTGTGTCTGGATCTTAAGTTCTTTGAGAATGATAAATTCTCTGACACAATAAACTCTTTTAAAATTATCTCAGCATGCTTAAAATATATCTAGGGAATAGATGAGGAGATCAGCAAATGGAAAGCTAGGAGACAGCAAAATGGAAAGCAAAAGGAGATCATCCTCTCATGTTATGAAATTTCACCTTCACTCATTTCCATAGTGACATCTCCTTGCTTTTTGAACCAATGACATCAAAACTATAAATGATTAAGGTTAAAAACAACTGAGTAACATTAGGAGAAAACTCCTTAAAAATAAAATAAAAATGTAGGAAATTGAGTAGAATAAAACAAATGTAAACAAAAATCCAGACAAGAAATACATCTAGTGTTGCTGTTCTCTAAGAACTTATATCTACTATTTCTCCTATGTATTTCAAACAGCTTTTGAAAACCAAGTAAATCTGCTGTTTATACATGAGAAAAAAGGAGAATAAGGGAGGTCAAATACATCATTTAATATAAATACATCAATATGATGAATGTAGAATATTGTTTCCCTTGGCAAGTGGACTCCTCTCATTCTTTCAGAATTACCTAAGCTTACTACCCTCACTAAAATAAAATTTTACTAATTTTTACTGCCATTAGCAGTAGAGAACAAATTCAGCTCTTAGAAGATGAGCTGGATTTTATTCTGGTGTTTTTTTCTATCATCAAAAGGACTGTTAATTAAATTCTCATTGCAAAATATCACTGTAGATGCATCACCAAAAATAACTCAGCTCAGCTTTCAGTGTTTATTAGATTCTAATGTATGTTTTCCTGCTAATGCTCAGGACAAAAAAATACACCCCCCCCAAAAAAAAAGCTTTTAAATGGGAAGTTGTCTAGAAGACACTTGAAAACAAATCTCATGGAATGTAAATTTTAGTGGTTACCCCTGATCAGTCAGCAAGGCAACAGCAAGCTGGAGATAGATTAGACACTCATGATTAATCCTTGTGCACTTGCTTTTGGTGTAATAGTGGATTGACAGGCCAAGCCACCAGTGGCACAATGCAGAGACAAAGGGAGGCAGGAGTCTGCAAGCAATCTTGAAAAATTTTTCCCCAAAGACACAAAACTCAGAGCGATCATAATGCACTCAGTCTGGAAAATGCTTACTCATGAGAGCATCCCATTAGCTTTTGGACTTGAAGCCAGAGTACATTGGCACTGTTTGAAAAGATGTTGAAGAGCAGCATGCTGTATGACAGTCCTGTGATGTGACAATGTGCCCCTGCTTTAGACAAACTGTCCTGTTGATTACAGCAAGGCTTTCGGTGTGGTCTGAAGATGCAGGGGAATCCAGGTACCCTCTCAGGAGCTGTAGAAGGAAACTTATAAAATCAAGACTGTCATCAACAGATTTAAGTTCTCACTGGGATAATATGCACCTCCATGGGACAGCCCATAAATTTGGTAAAGGCTGAAATTGGATTAAAACCATAAGAAGTTGTTTACTCAGTCTTAACACCCTAGAGGCAGCTAGTGAGTGTTGTTAGCATCAGTCACCTTTCGTAAGTGCCCAGAGGAGAAAAATAAAAGCTGTTGCAAGGATCCTGAGAATCAGGAGAGAGCAGAGATGCTGACTGCACGGCTGGTGTTCTGCTCCACAGGGAATGCAGACAACCACTGCTGCAAGAAATTTTTCTGCTTGTCTGAGGAGATGAAATGACTCCTTTGGCCAGTACACGTCTTGACTTAAGCTTTGTGCAATGCCTTTGATTTTGCACGGTTGAGGCTGAAGGAAAATTTTGTCAGAATAACCCTCCCCCTCTTTCTTTTCCCCAAATGATTAATTCCTAGCCCACATCTGGCTCACCCATTCTTCGAGCAGAGCACGTGGGAAGAGAAGCGTTCAGGTTTAATGTTAGTTTGGATCTATCCAAATTATATTCCTACAGCTGCCCATCCTTTATTTATGCAATTAATTAACAAATTCAATTAACAACACCATAGCCTTCCTACTTTTTCCACAGTGCCCACTACTAATAGGTATTTTTACAGAATGTTTCACAGTGCCTGGGGCATCTTTCTCAGCCAAAACAAACATGATTTTTTCTTGATTTCTTGTTTTTCTTGGTCAGAAACTTTCCCTTTTAAAATTTTCACAGTCTTTGATATTTTCCTTTTTCTGTGCTAGATGCTAATGGGACGTGGGTTTTGCCAGTCAGCCATGCCCTTCAGAGCCAGATTGGCCCACTAACCACCTAACTCAACTTTATCAAAAGACAATGGCACAAAAAGCTTCTCATCAACTCTAATCATGCTTGGAGCATAAAACCAAAAACTAGTCTTCAGAGAGTATTTCTGGTGGAGAAAATACCTCTTTGTCAATTTTTTTATAAGTTCGCTGGTGCCCTTTGTACTTTGTCTACCAGTCTTCTCTTCTTCCATTCATGACTCTTCTCTCTATTTTGCATCATAAGGTGCATAAGGTAGTGTCACAGTTTAGCTCCAACCCTGGCTTGATCGGCAGCTAAACACAAGCAGTTGTAGTCCCAGATCCCCCAGGGAAAGATGAAAGGGAAATAAGAGAAAGAGACTTGTGCATCAGCTTTAATGAAACAACAACAATAATAGTAGTAATAACAATAATAACAATAACAATAATGAAGGTACTAACAATAATAAAATAGAATCATAGAAACCTTAGGTCGGAAAAGACCTTTCAGATCATCACGTCTGAATGTACCTGTCCACTACTAAATCATATCCCTAAGTACTTAATCTGCCTGCCTTTTAAATACCTGCAGGGATTGTGACTCCATCACTTCCCTGGGCAACCTGTTCCAGTGCTTGATAACCCTTTCAGTGAAGTTTTTCCTAATGTCCAACCTGAATGTACCCTGGTACAGCCAGGTTGATTGTCATCAACCCTCCCGATGACAATACATCACCACTGATGTTGCAGAGAAGGCACAGGGAAAGGCCCTGGGCTTAGCAGTAGATGGGAGCTGGATTCAGAAACTGAGTTCAGGAACACACAGATCTGGAATCAGGGGCAAAACAACAGATGTAATTCTTACTGGATTCCAGCTATCGATGAAGAGAGCTTCAAATTTGTGATCACACAGAATCACACACAGAATCACTAGGATGGAAAAGACCCCTAGGATCATTGACTCCAGTCATTCCTATCAATCACTAAACCATGTGCCCTCAGCATCTCACCCATCTGTCTTTTAAACACCTCCAGGGATGGTGACGCAAACACCTCCCTGGGCAGCCTCTGCCAGTGTCCAGTGACACTTTCTGTGAAATTGTTTTTCCTGATATCTAGTCTGAGTGCAGCTTGAGGCCATTCCCTCTCATCCTGTCCCCTGTCATTTGGGAGAAGAGGCCAGCTCCCTCCTCTCTACAACCTCCTTTCAGGTAGTTGTAGAGAGCAATGAGGTCTTCCCTCAGCCTCCTCTTCTCCAGGCTAAACAACCCCAGCTCCCACAGCCACTCCTCGTAAAACTTGTTCTCCAGCTCCTTCACCAGTTTTGTTGTTCTTCTCTGGACATGCTCCACAGACTCAACATCCTGCTTTTAGTGAGGCACCCAGAACTGAACACAGTAGTCAAAGTGCGGTCTCACCAGCACCAAGTACAGAGATCTGTTAGTTTTATGCTGAGTATGGTGTATGTGGGATGGAATACTCTGTTGGTCAGTTTGGGGGTCACTTGTCCTGCCCACCTCTCCCTGCAGTGTGACCTTTTTTATTTCTTTGACATATGTTATTCCACCAGTTTGAAGATGACCTTTGTCTCCATAGGGATAAATGTAAGTAATGACCTTTCTCCATGCCAATGCCCTATTACTTTGGTAATAATAATAAATTTTAAGTGTTATCACTTCTAGAGACAGGCATTGTCTGAAAACATGGAGCTAACTTACAGAAAATGAAGTTAATTAGATGAGGTTTTTTTAGCTGAAGAGGTAGAAGATTAATTCTGCCTTAGCTCAAACCAGAACAGGTGGGTTTAGCAGTTTTCTTCTAGTTATAGTTTTACCGGTCCTTCTACCACATCCTTAAAATTGAGTTTGCCATAGAAATGGTCATGGGCAGCTGCTTTGTACTCCCCACTGATTTTGTTAATATCAAGTGAGACTGAGATACTAATTGAGACCAAGGAAAATGCAGTGGTCAAACTGGAAACCCGAGACTAAAGCTTTGAGATGCTGGAAAACAAAAAAGTAATCAGAATATCCTCTGGAGATCAGTAAAATTTTTCATTGAATGAATAATGTACAATGGCTTTAATGCTGCTAAAAACAGAATATGTGAATGCAGAAATAAGGAATTGTTTGGGTGCTTTTTCTCAATCACATCAAAAGCTACTGTGATTAAACCGACCCAGTGCAAATCCACCAAAGAAAACATGCAGTTATTTGTGGTAAGTATGTCCAGGTAAAATAACACAGTTCCTTCAATTTATTAGTAAACCTTTTTCCTATTACAGACTTGGCATATTATGGTTTGAGGAACCAAGATTTCCTCAGTGAAATGAAAAAAACAAGTCTGACCATATGTTGGTAAAATCCTGAGCCTTTGTATTATGCAAAAAATAGAGATCACATTCTGTCTGTGCAATGTAATTCCATAAATTTGTTTGGAAAGGAATTACTTATTTTCACAGAAATGAGTACAACAGCAGCATTTGAAAAAAAAAATATTCTTGTATGTAAAAGGCTGTAGTTGCAGAATTACTGGGAGAAGAAACAGGCTTGATGTATATCATGTACATAACATATACAAATACGTATTGTTGTGTCACACAGTGACAATATAAGAGCTGCTATCTCAATAATGTGTGTGCACGGTCACTGCAGTAAAATACATCAGATCTGGCTAATGAAAATCTTTCCTTCCTTGAATTTTGAAGACTAAACCATGACCTTTTAAATCTGGAATTCAAAAACTTGTTGCAACCAGCATAAAGAGAGGTTGGAAAAGCTATCTTGGATAAAACTGAATGGAACTTTTGATAATGAGTACTAAAAATAATGATCTTTTTCTGTATTTTGAAATGTGCTTGTTCATGGATCTATATCACAGCTTTTCATTGGAAACTGTACTTTTCAGCAATGGCTCTAACATTGCTGCTCTAGTGGCTTTGTAAGTAATGAAGAACTAAACTTTTCTTCCCTATTTTGGAAACATGAAAAGAGCACTCCAGTATTACCCAAAGAAGTTACCATGCAACATCTGGCAAACACAATACCTGACAAAAATCAGAACAATTCTTAGGGACAAATTTTGGCAGGCTTTGTCTGTCCCATGGCATGGTTCTAGGTTTACAAGAACTCTTGTTGCACTGTTGTGGCAAGACTAATAGAGACTCCCATGGGCACAAAGCAAAGACTGATGGTGTCTGCCTGTACATCTGAATGCACAGTGGTGGTGGTCTCTGCCCAGTGCCCAAAAAGGAGCCCTTTAGCAAAATGTTCAGCTTGCTGCTCTTTCTAGTCAGCACTGCTGCTCATTAACCACTCAGGCCATTCATTACGTGACCCTTAATCAACATCTCCCAAACTAATGCAAAATACTGATGACTTGGAATGACCCACTAAATTAAAGACCAGATAGAGTAGAAACAAAGAAAAGATCAGAGGAAAAACATCCTTAAATCATCTTTGCTTTGTATCAGCTGGAGTGTGTGGAGCAGACAGATTAGTAGATACAAAAAGGAATTAAAAAGAAAAAAGCCCAAACAATGCTGCAAAATTGTACCAATAGTAATGTTGATATCAAGCCACAAAAGAAAGTGCAAGAAGGTGGAGAGGAAGCATATGGTCAGTCTTGTAGGTGGTCTGAATGAACAAGTCTGGAATTTGCTTTGAGACACATGTAAAATGAAGATAATTATTCCTCCCATTTATTCTGTAAAAGTATCTAGTTTTATGCAAAATTATGAGGTTTTGTTGTAGCTGAAATGGTTACAGAATTGGATTATTGTGGCAGTAAAACTGAAGGGTACATCAGCAGAACAATTAAAGCCTGTTTAGGCAATATCTGTCACAAGCTATTCTTATAGGAATAGGCCACATTTCACCGTAACTTAGTACACACACTTGGGCAAAATTCAGTGAAATTGAAATATATTTGATACCTGACTGGCAAGGATGGAGCAGTGCATGACCAACAATCCATTGATATGTTTCTCCTCTGCCATAGACTGACATCTGACAGAAAAGACAGCTGGAGGTCTTCCAGTGGGGTAGCAGACAGGGTGTGCAGCAAGGGCAGATAGGTTTCAAGCAGCCTGTTGCAGGTTGAATGTAGGTGGTACAGAGGCAAATATCACCTTGCAGAAACACTCAGCTTCCAGATATCCCCCAAATTAAGCAGATTATAATGTACTTAGAGTCATTCAAAAACCAAGGCTTTATTTGCCTTCCTTTTAAGTGAAGAGGGAGCTCTAAAACCGGCTTGAAAGAAAGAATGTGTTGAGTCTCTTGACTATGGTGCTCCTCAGGTAGGTGTGATAGGAGATAAATTATATTTTGCCCCTGGAATTCACATACAATTCTATAACTTGTGGTCCTTCAACAAGAATTAAAACCCAGCAGAAACCACTCCCTTAAACTCAAGCTGCATCCTTCATCAACAGAATAGACCATTCTTATCCCTTGTTCAGAAGGGTTAAAAACCACTCCAAGGAAGATCAAAACTACTGCCTGATGCTGATTCACATTCTCTTATCATTGGTTTTACTGCTGCTGTTGTTTTATTTATACAGCCAGCTTTGCAGTATTATGGGTATTTGCTTTCAATGTATTTACCATAATATATTGCTGGACTTTAAGTGTCATCCTAATTAGTAAACAGGATCTAATTACTTAAGACTGCCCTATTTTCTCTCCAATGACAAAGAAACAATCATTCTATTTTCATGCAAAACTACTTTTTTTTTGTAGTAAATATCAGGATAAGCTTATTCAAAATAATCAATTTTAAATTTGTCTTTTTTAAAATATTCAACAGGAAATTACTTTTTTTTTCATTTTATTCTCACTAGAATTAATTCTTTCTACACTTGCCTATTTTTTTTTACTTCTAAGTACTTCTTTTTCCACTGAAAAAAAAAGAGAGAATTTATTTTGATTAAAATAACACACTTTTCCCATTGGGAGCTAAAGCAAAATGTTACTTGGCATTATCCTTCTCTCACTTCTAGAGAGAAAGTTGGAAGTGAGAGAAAATGTTATTTTTAAGACCAGTAGTGTTGCTTTCCTCACCTTTTTTTGTTTGGATTTTTATTTTTATTTTTAATATTTAACTCCTTCTTTCTATGGGGAAAGTGGGAGGAGTGGGAAACAGATGAAATACAGACTGAAATAGGTATTTCCACGCAAGCAAATAAAAATTTTCCTGCTTTTTCTGTTTAAAAATTAATAATTCAAAATAAGGTAATATAATTAAAAATACTTTAATGTCAGCCAAATATGTTTTATTTAGCATGCAGTTGAAAATAAAGCTTGCAACCTTAAAAAGTGAAGTATTTCCTCTCTGAAGGTGCCTACCACTAAGCCCAAGTCCCTGACAGCTTGCTCAGGTACAGCTCTTTCTGGTGTCCCTGGCCTTTGCCAAATCACTGCTGTGGGAGAAACTCATCTAGCAGTGCCAGCCTGAGGATGTTCCAGATGAGGATGCTGCCCTGTCTAAAAAAAATGTGGGAAGGCAAGAGGAGTTGTCTTTACTAACCATACCGCCAGGTTCTTCTAGGGGTATGCACTGACTGTCCCTCCATGCCTGTGTTGCTGTTGCAGGTTCTTCTGAGTTTCCCTAAATGAGCAATGCCCAGCAGAGACTCTATGAGGTAAAAGCTGGACCACGTGGGGGTAGCAGAGCTGCTAACCACGGGAAATGATGAGTGTGGATTCACATATGGGAATATTGAGAGTGACAGTAGGTCATATTGAGAAGTCATCAGGTAAGGTGGCAGATTCTTGACTTCATCATGCACCAGGAAATACTTTTTCACTCTAAGACTGACTAAGCAGTGGTACAGGTTGCCCAGAGAGGTAACAGAACCTCCATCCTTGGAGATATTCAAAAGCTGTCTGGACACACTCCTAGGAAACCAGCCCAGGGTGGTCCTGCTTGAGCAGGCTTGGACTAGATGATTCCAGAGATCCCTTCCAACCACAGCCATGCTGTCATTCTGTGATCTCTGGTGCAGGCTGGCAAAGATTCATCTCTAAAATACATAATGCCTTATTGCCTCTCCTTATGAAAACCTACCTGCTTCATGAAGCTGCTTCATGACACAATGTTCAGTCCTCATACTGCTGTCCTCCTAAATGAAAACAGGCCATCTGAGAGCACTGTGATCCACTCCACTTTCATTGAAGTTCTTAAGTTGGTCTGAAGTCCCACATACAGTTATACATTTCTTTTAAGCTAGGGCTGACATTTGGCCAAAAGAACAAAATCAAACCAAACCAAAGCAAACAAAAAGCCAGAGAGCAGCAGGTATCAGTCATGTTCTCTTTAAAACAGCAAGACATATTCCATAATCCACATGAGTTTTGCTATTTCTTCTACTGAAGTGCAATATATCGCTTTCAAACATTGAGTGTCATATGACACTGACTCAGCTTTACACAGCACACTGCCACATTTCACCCAGCAGTGGATCTGTTGATATGCTCCACATTGCAGAATTTCAAAAGGTTTCTAGAGAGGGAAAGATGATGACAAACAAAACTACCCAAGAGAAAAAACTACAGGACAAATCTCAGAGTGAACACTGACGATGGAGCTGGGAACCTGCAGCTTCCTCAAAGACACATTAAAGAGGTCAAAGTATCTTCTCCTACCTGAAGCAGCATACGCTTGTGAATACACGAGGGCAGAGGTCTGCATCTATTAAAGAGTTTAGTGCAAAACCATGTTCTTCCAAAAGAAGCCTCTTGTCCTTAGGGTTTTTATGTGTGACACATCTCCCAACACAATACAGTTTTACTATGACTGTTCACGTTTTATCATACATGTTCTAGCTGGACCTTGGTAGGCCAGATCAAGTATATCTGCATTACTTACTTGCATGTGTTATCTTCTTTGATACAACATATTCTTTTCACCTTTAAATTTCAACACCACGGGCACTTTTCCAGTTAGGTATGTTTTCATTTTTTCTTAAAACAAGAAAGTGCTAAAAAGCACACATAATGTATTTTGTATACTTGTGTGCATTTCTCAGGATAGAGCATTGTTGTGCTCTTGAGGCAAGCAATTGTTTTACATTTATGCCTAAGAACCACTATCAGTCTATTCTGCAAACAGTTAGCAAATCTGCTTGGCAAGCTCTTCCCACACTCCAGAGGCCAGCTGCTCTTGTTGACCAAAACAAAGGCGTATACCAAAGCGATGTATTGCAGTGGGAAAAGCCAGAAGTTGGCCAGCTTTTCTGGCCAGAAGCCATAAACTGACAGGATCAGTGAGGAAACACCAAAGTCATAGCTCCACTCAGATGAACAGGAGTACCTAAAGTGCAAAGCTCCATACCTATTAATACCTCACCAGCTTCAGAAGAACTGCTGCTTATTCTTCTGCATCTATGCCATTGCATCTGTTCTGTTAGCAGTGTCAGCTCTAGTGAAGAATGAGCACTGTTGTCCTCCGTGTCATCTCAGCCATCTGACATGGCTGTAAAAAATGCTTGTTTGTACTCTAAAGCCTTCAGACTAACAGCAGCTCAGAAAAATAGTCTACTTTGAATGCAACATCCAAATGCATCACACTGTACCAGCCAAGGCTGTCAATGCTGTATTTAGGGAAGCAAACTATTTGTATTAAAAACATTGGGTACTACAGGCAGGTACAGTGTTACAGACCCGCACCTACAACAGTGTTTCAATCTTTGTGGATGCCTCCAAGCAAGTAAGACATATAATTTAGTAAAGATGACCTGAAATGCACCTTAATTAGCAGGTAACCAGTGTGCCTTGGAACAAAGTACATATTCTAAGAAAACATAAGTGGCATATCAGTTCCTCCAGGCATGTACTCTGTTTCTGAGCAGCAGGCAGGGAATTTCAGCAGCCAGTTCCAGAAGGAGCTGCACTCATAGGAAGTGTCTTCTCAATCAGTGTCCAGAGGTCATCTTGAAAAACAGGCTATAAAAATTCAAATCCTTTCCTAAGTCATAGTGAGATTTCTCCCGCATCACTTCAGCCATATAAACAAGAGGCCTAGCGTAAACCAGTGCCTTGCCTGTGTTGTTAAAGTGAGGCTCGTCTTGGAGAGGCTCTTTTATCTGACGGCTATATCCTATTTTAGGAAAGGATAAAACTCTCATAGGAGGGGATGGAGTTTGTCTCTCGAGTAGGTCTTTGAGTATTGGGGAACAAATGTCTTAACCTCTATGTGAAGAGGAATGAAACCCTTGATTTTGTAATTGTACATGTTTCCCGATACCATCGCTCCCTGGAATGGCTCGAGCCTGGTCAGAATTAAGTTACCCAAAGCCATTTGGACTTCAGCAGTTTGTCCAAAACCAGTACTTTTCATGGGCCTGGATAAATGCAGAAAGGTTATGTTTGACTCATTAAGTTAACCGCTTTCAAATTAATGAAGATACCAAGAATATTTAGACCTGCTGGTTGCGGGGATGGGGGTGGGGACAGTGACTCAAATTTTGCTGCAGTGCTACAGCGCGATGCTGGAGGCAGAACCCGCGGCCTGGGAGCTGCCGGTTCACCTATCGGTGTCAGGGGTGCAAGCAGGAGCCCCGATGCCGGCTCTCCCAGACGAGCCCCCCCAGGCCCGCTGCGGCATCGCCCGCGGCTCCTCACCGCCGTCCTTCAAGCCCGGGGCGGGTCTCGGTGTTGCGGGGCAGCAGGGCCGGGTTGCGGGGCACCAGGGACCCCCGCGGCCGGGAGCCGGGCTCGTGTCGCACCCCCCGGCAGCCCCTCGGGGCGTTGTTCGCCCCCCGCGTCCTTCCTGCTTCCGGGGGCCGCCGCAGGGAGGATTTGCCGCAGATGACATCAGCTGTGGATGCTGGAAAGGCGGCGGCGGCGCGGGGATGCGCCGGCTCCCCCCCCTCCTTCTCCTCCTCCTCGCCAGGTTCCTGCCCCGCACCGTCTCCGTATAAAAGCGCCACCGCCTCCCCGCCCGCCCTCACTCCATCCCTGCCGCCTGCGAAGCCGTCGCCGAGCAGCCCTTCTCCCCTCAGCGCCCCGGAGTCGCGGGGCGGAGCGGGGCCGCCGCGATGGCCACCGTGGTGGTCGAAGTGGACTCGGAGCCCTCCTGCAGCATCCCCAACCCCACCTCCCCATCGCCCAGCCTCTCTCACCGCTTCCTGGACAGCAAGTTCTACCTGCTGGTGGTCATCGGTGAGCTGGTGACCGAGGAGCACCTGCGGCGAGCCATCGCCAACATCGAGCGAGGTGAGCCGGCGGGGACCCCCGACAGCGCTTTCCCTGCTCTCGGGCGCGGCCGGGGCTCGCCTACCCCACGCGGGGCACGGCAACGCAAGTCGACACCGGTTCTGCGGCTCTTTATTCTACCGAGGTGCCGCCACACCCTCCCTTCCTCGCTCCCCGCATCCTTCTCCCTCGCTCCCCGCATCCTNGTCTTCTCAATCAGTGTCCAGAGGTCATCTTGAAAAACAGGCTATAAAAATTCAAATCCTTTCCTAAGTCATAGTGAGATTTCTCCCGCATCACTTCAGCCATATAAACAAGAGGCCTAGCGTAAACCAGTGCCTTGCCTGTGTTGTTAAAGTGAGGCTCGTCTTGGAGAGGCTCTTTTATCTGACGGCTATATCCTATTTTAGGAAAGGATAAAACTCTCATAGGAGGGGATGGAGTTTGTCTCTCGAGTAGGTCTTTGAGTATTGGGGAACAAATGTCTTAACCTCTATGTGAAGAGGAATGAAACCCTTGATTTTGTAATTGTACATGTTTCCCGATACCATCGCTCCCTGGAATGGCTCGAGCCTGGTCAGAATTAAGTTACCCAAAGCCATTTGGACTTCAGCAGTTTGTCCAAAACCAGTACTTTTCATGGGCCTGGATAAATGCAGAAAGGTTATGTTTGACTCATTAAGTTAACCGCTTTCAAATTAATGAAGATACCAAGAATATTTAGACCTGCTGGTTGCGGGGATGGGGGTGGGGACAGTGACTCAAATTTTGCTGCAGTGCTACAGCGCGATGCTGGAGGCAGAACCCGCGGCCTGGGAGCTGCCGGTTCACCTATCGGTGTCAGGGGTGCAAGCAGGAGCCCCGATGCCGGCTCTCCCAGACGAGCCCCCCCAGGCCCGCTGCGGCATCGCCCGCGGCTCCTCACCGCCGTCCTTCAAGCCCGGGGCGGGTCTCGGTGTTGCGGGGCAGCAGGGCCGGGTTGCGGGGCACCAGGGACCCCCGCGGCCGGGAGCCGGGCTCGTGTCGCACCCCCCGGCAGCCCCTCGGGGCGTTGTTCGCCCCCCGCGTCCTTCCTGCTTCCGGGGGCCGCCGCAGGGAGGATTTGCCGCAGATGACATCAGCTGTGGATGCTGGAAAGGCGGCGGCGGCGCGGGGATGCGCCGGCTCCCCCCCCTCCTTCTCCTCCTCCTCGCCAGGTTCCTGCCCCGCACCGTCTCCGTATAAAAGCGCCACCGCCTCCCCGCCCGCCCTCACTCCATCCCTGCCGCCTGCGAAGCCGTCGCCGAGCAGCCCTTCTCCCCTCAGCGCCCCGGAGTCGCGGGGCGGAGCGGGGCCGCCGCGATGGCCACCGTGGTGGTCGAAGTGGACTCGGAGCCCTCCTGCAGCATCCCCAACCCCACCTCCCCATCGCCCAGCCTCTCTCACCGCTTCCTGGACAGCAAGTTCTACCTGCTGGTGGTCATCGGTGAGCTGGTGACCGAGGAGCACCTGCGGCGAGCCATCGCCAACATCGAGCGAGGTGAGCCGGCGGGGACCCCCGACAGCGCTTTCCCTGCTCTCGGGCGCGGCCGGGGCTCGCCTACCCCACGCGGGGCACGGCAACGCAAGTCGACACCGGTTCTGCGGCTCTTTATTCTACCGAGGTGCCGCCACACCCTCCCTTCCTCGCTCCCCGCATCCTTCTCCCTCGCTCCCCGCATCCTTCTCCCTCGCTCCCCGCATCCTTCTCCCTCGCTCCCCGCATCCTTCTCCCNTCAGATGAACAGGAGTACCTAAAGTGCAAAGCTCCATACCTATTAATACCTCACCAGCTTCAGAAGAACTGCTGCTTATTCTTCTGCATCTATGCCATTGCATCTGTTCTGTTAGCAGTGTCAGCTCTAGTGAAGAATGAGCACTGTTGTCCTCCGTGTCATCTCAGCCATCTGACATGGCTGTAAAAAATGCTTGTTTGTACTCTAAAGCCTTCAGACTAACAGCAGCTCAGAAAAATAGTCTACTTTGAATGCAACATCCAAATGCATCACACTGTACCAGCCAAGGCTGTCAATGCTGTATTTAGGGAAGCAAACTATTTGTATTAAAAACATTGGGTACTACAGGCAGGTACAGTGTTACAGACCCGCACCTACAACAGTGTTTCAATCTTTGTGGATGCCTCCAAGCAAGTAAGACATATAATTTAGTAAAGATGACCTGAAATGCACCTTAATTAGCAGGTAACCAGTGTGCCTTGGAACAAAGTACATATTCTAAGAAAACATAAGTGGCATATCAGTTCCTCCAGGCATGTACTCTGTTTCTGAGCAGCAGGCAGGGAATTTCAGCAGCCAGTTCCAGAAGGAGCTGCACTCATAGGAAGTGTCTTCTCAATCAGTGTCCAGAGGTCATCTTGAAAAACAGGCTATAAAAATTCAAATCCTTTCCTAAGTCATAGTGAGATTTCTCCCGCATCACTTCAGCCATATAAACAAGAGGCCTAGCGTAAACCAGTGCCTTGCCTGTGTTGTTAAAGTGAGGCTCGTCTTGGAGAGGCTCTTTTATCTGACGGCTATATCCTATTTTAGGAAAGGATAAAACTCTCATAGGAGGGGATGGAGTTTGTCTCTCGAGTAGGTCTTTGAGTATTGGGGAACAAATGTCTTAACCTCTATGTGAAGAGGAATGAAACCCTTGATTTTGTAATTGTACATGTTTCCCGATACCATCGCTCCCTGGAATGGCTCGAGCCTGGTCAGAATTAAGTTACCCAAAGCCATTTGGACTTCAGCAGTTTGTCCAAAACCAGTACTTTTCATGGGCCTGGATAAATGCAGAAAGGTTATGTTTGACTCATTAAGTTAACCGCTTTCAAATTAATGAAGATACCAAGAATATTTAGACCTGCTGGTTGCGGGGATGGGGGTGGGGACAGTGACTCAAATTTTGCTGCAGTGCTACAGCGCGATGCTGGAGGCAGAACCCGCGGCCTGGGAGCTGCCGGTTCACCTATCGGTGTCAGGGGTGCAAGCAGGAGCCCCGATGCCGGCTCTCCCAGACGAGCCCCCCCAGGCCCGCTGCGGCATCGCCCGCGGCTCCTCACCGCCGTCCTTCAAGCCCGGGGCGGGTCTCGGTGTTGCGGGGCAGCAGGGCCGGGTTGCGGGGCACCAGGGACCCCCGCGGCCGGGAGCCGGGCTCGTGTCGCACCCCCCGGCAGCCCCTCGGGGCGTTGTTCGCCCCCCGCGTCCTTCCTGCTTCCGGGGGCCGCCGCAGGGAGGATTTGCCGCAGATGACATCAGCTGTGGATGCTGGAAAGGCGGCGGCGGCGCGGGGATGCGCCGGCTCCCCCCCCTCCTTCTCCTCCTCCTCGCCAGGTTCCTGCCCCGCACCGTCTCCGTATAAAAGCGCCACCGCCTCCCCGCCCGCCCTCACTCCATCCCTGCCGCCTGCGAAGCCGTCGCCGAGCAGCCCTTCTCCCCTCAGCGCCCCGGAGTCGCGGGGCGGAGCGGGGCCGCCGCGATGGCCACCGTGGTGGTCGAAGTGGACTCGGAGCCCTCCTGCAGCATCCCCAACCCCACCTCCCCATCGCCCAGCCTCTCTCACCGCTTCCTGGACAGCAAGTTCTACCTGCTGGTGGTCATCGGTGAGCTGGTGACCGAGGAGCACCTGCGGCGAGCCATCGCCAACATCGAGCGAGGTGAGCCGGCGGGGACCCCCGACAGCGCTTTCCCTGCTCTCGGGCGCGGCCGGGGCTCGCCTACCCCACGCGGGGCACGGCAACGCAAGTCGACACCGGTTCTGCGGCTCTTTATTCTACCGAGGTGCCGCCACACCCTCCCTTCCTCGCTCCCCGNCCCAGAGGAGCGCGGGCGCTGCGGACCCCCGGCTGCGGGGCCGGTGGCCGCGGGCGCGGAGAGACCCTCACCCCGGTGCGGGAGCCCCCATTGTTGGGGCGGGGGCCGTGCGGGACCCCGCAGCCGCCGATCCCGGGGACGCGGGCGGTGGGCGTGGCGCAGTCCGCACTGCGGTCCCCGTGGCAGCCCCGGAGCGGACAAAGGGGCCGCGGCGTCGCCGGCGGGAGCGGCTGGGGAGGGGTGGGCGCTGCGGTGGGGATGCGGCTCATCCCGCCGATCCCCGTCCCCTCCGCGCCGGCGGGATGCGGGGCGTTTTCCTCCTCCTCGGCGTCGAAAACTGACGGAGCAGCCGCGCCTTTGTGTCTAACTTCGGGCGGCGAGACTTTTTCTCTCGGCTGCAGAATTTTCAGGACTCGAGATTTTATGCGCGTATGTGTTTCAATAAAGATGATACCGTATGGGAAAGGAGGTTGGGCGCTCAGCCTCGTTATTGTCCGGCTGCGGGCTGCTCCGATTCACTGTTTATTTGTCTTTTTCTTGAGACGGTGATACAGGAAGGTATCACAAGTGAAATGACAGTTTTATAAATTCTCGCTGTGGTTTCTAATACAATAGATTGCAGTGTACATGCTGGAGGGAGTGTGGGGGGCAGAGGGAGGGGGAAGGGAAGAGCCCTGTTGCAGTAATAACAGTATGAAGCACAAAGAAAATTATTGTCGGACCCTATAGTTTGTTGAACTCCATCGATACCTGATTTTATAACGTAATATTTTATTCTGGGCTCGTTAAAGCAAGGATTTCAAAAGCCTGCCATTGTTAGAGGGGAGAAAGAGACCTCGGAACGGGGAATTGGTAGCAGCCTTGTCATGTAGGTGTGGTTCAGCAGTCCAGCTAGGACTTCATTTGTCTCTATTGTTGCACTCTCAGGCATTGTTGCTTTAGTTGTCTGCTTCTCTTGATTCTTAATCATGACTTCATGTGGCAAAAGGCTGCCTCATCTCTTCTAACCAGATTCACTGTGACCTGTTCATCTTTATTGCTACCATTGTCTCCTGGAGAGAACTACTGAGGCAGATGCTTTGTCATTCAGTGCCTCTCCAGGACTGCACCTTCCTAATTCTTTTAATTTTTGGTTGCGTCAGAAGTGAATTGGCTGCATTTTAATGAAATTATTAAAGATGATAGAGTAAATGGATAAAACATCTACCCTCAAAACAGCTGATGTCATCCTTCCTCTGAAGAAATACTCTTCAGTCTCTTCTTGAAGCTTCCATTGTACAGTTGCTGCTGCATAGCTTTTTTTTTTTGGCTACTTCCTGCCACTAAGCATAACACCCTCTTACAGTTTTAGATGTTCAGCAGGAATGCTTTGGGCATTTTATTCATCATTTTGGATTAGAAGTCACCTCACTGTTGCTGGTGTCAGATAATCTTACTGAGATTTTGCCTGCT
Organism: Piaya cayana; assembly: GCA_013389865.1. NCBI lineage: Eukaryota > Metazoa > Chordata > Aves > Cuculiformes > Coccyzidae > Piaya > Piaya cayana. The sequence goes on from WAAB01015535.1 coordinate 32,958, forward strand.
AGGAAAAAACCTTGATCAAATTTTGAGGTGCATTGTTCTGGATGAGTACACTGAGGATCTGAAGCTATATCTGAATTGAGGCAAATATGGGCTCAACTCATCTCCTTCTCTTTGGGAAGCGTGCTGCAGTCTGGAAAACTTGCTTCTTTCAACCTTTATTCTCAGCAGAACCTTAAATACATTTTGGGTTCATGATAGCTCTGCATCACTGTCTTCTCTGGTACATCTCCTGATTACCATCACTGAAAACTGTGGATTCATGCACTGAACTGCAGAGCATCCTGTAGAAGAAAACATCTGCTGATAGCACATCAGTGGCGTGATGCTACGCAACCTGGTGGAATGCAGAGTCATTTCTTAATATATCATGAAGAGGCAATGTTTGGCGAGATGCATTTTCAGTAATTACATTTGGGATGTGACTTGGCTAAAGGTGCAGTCCTCCAACCCACCATCCACCAGAAAAGATGGAATGAAGAGAAGGCTTCAAGATTTCTCCACTGACTTAGCAGATGCTACTGGGTGTGCCCTGCCTGCTGTCTGATTAGTCTTGTGTCTAGTGGTATTGCAGTCCTAGGACTGCAGAAAGAAACAGCTCCAGTTCAGCCATACTTCCTATAGTTAATGTTCATTCTGTTATCCACATCATTGGATTGACCTTGGAATTTAGGTCCAGATTTACCTCTGTTCTACCCAAGTTTGATTTGGTTATATAATGTATATAACACATTATGCTACTTTATAATGGACGCATATTTTTTGCATCCAGACTGCTGAATCATGCAGGCGCAGTTTTGGGATATTCTATCCAAATCCCAGCCTCAGCTTCTGGGGCTACTATATATATTGGATGTCTAGACTTTTTTTTTTTTTCTTCTTTATTTCATGTTGAGTCCTGTATTGTAGACATTGATTGGTGCAGCTGTCGTGACTATGCCTAATCAGAATCTTAACCCTATTATAAATTTGGATTCAAAACAAAAGATGATAGGAATGGTGGACAGGCCTGGTCATTATCAACATTGCTGAATCATAGTCCATATTGCCTAACTGACTTCTAGAAAGCTTTATAGTTTCCCTATACAAGCTTGCTGTCAGAGGCGTTCATTAAATGAACTTAAGCTTTGTGACCAGTGTTGGTTTACTAGTCAGTTTTCATATGTGCTGTGTGTGCCTGGCATTATATCATCCTTAGTTTCTTGTTCTCAGATATTCCAACACCTGGAAAACATTAAAACCTGCTGAGCTGTATTTGTCTGCCAAAACTACAACTCAAAAATGCACCATATGGCCAAAAGATTTTTGAGAAATGAAAATAAGGAGGCTTGCAGAAAAACTCATGGCTTTATGCCTCTGAACAATGACACATCAGTCAAGAAGTGGAGGTGGCTGGTTATATCTCAGTTAGTTTTCTCTTCGGTAGTTATGAAATGCACAGGCAATACTGTGTTTCCAAATTTACTTAGTTTTGAATGGCAGCTGCTTGATAGCTGGTAACATATCACATTAATAAGCATGGTCCTGCCTGGACTGGCATGCTGACAAGGAAAAGCCCGGGATGAATTCTCCCTGAAGAGGCTTCTAGCTCTTGAAATGCAGATGCTCATATTTGCATGGAGAACCAACCTAGATCAGCAGTGGGAGGCTGGCACTGCAGATCTGGTTTCTCTGCTCTTCCACATCTTTCTCCTCCTCATACTTTGGCCCTACAACATGGCTTCTATCAGAATCCTGATGTTCCTGATGCCTCGAAGGAGAATAAAGCATTGGAGGTAGCATTAAAATCCTAACAGAGATATCAGCAGGAGAGTTAGTGCTCGCATTGTGGTGAGGCTGTACGCCCCTTCAGGCATCTCCTCTACCTGAAAGGTGCCAAACCCCAAAGTGGATTAACAATTTCATGCATGTGGGGAGGGGCCATTAGACACTTCCTTGCCTGCAATTCATTTTGTGTTTGCTAGCTAATTTGTGTAACTTTAATGACATTCCTTTAGGGAGAAAAAAAATCACTACAGTATTGGTGCTCGGATTCAATGCAGAGCCTGGATTTACCTGTAGTACAACTGCTGGCTCATTATTTTTCAAAGCTAAGAGATTTTTTACAAACAATTTGAAAGCAAGAAAATTATAGAAAAATGTTAAAATAAGTCCTGTTGATTTTTTGGTGTTTTTTGTTTTCTTTAATTTAGTCATCAAAATCTTGTGGTGGGAAACTATCATCTACTTTGGCTGCAGTGATTCCCTCCCAGCCCACCCCCTTCAAATTTCAATCTTTAATAACTTTTTTTAGAATCAGACACTTTTTTTGATCACATACATGTCAAGTGTTTCTCTGTAGCTGGGGGTAAAAATGGTGGGAAGTAAGGATGTGATGTGTAGTTTTTAAGAGAAAAAAGATCAAGCGTAGCATTTTTAAACATAAAAACTAGAACTTTGATACTTCATAAATAAAAGATCACTTCAGTTTTAATTTAAAATATGGATGCTTCAAAGATTTTGAATGAAGAAGTCAGCAATTTTAATACTTTGTATTTAAATATTTATTTGTGACATGCTAGGTAATGCTAGCTTTTTTCTTGAAGGACCAAGTACACTGATCCTGCAATATGTAAAGTATCATCTGAGTGATTAACTCATTTCAGTTTTGTAAATCAGTTTATGGTTGTTTTGAAGTCAATTCAAGGACACCAATAACTTCTTGTAACGTGTCTGCTAGAATGTGGGACCAGCAGTCCTAAAGCTGAGGCCTTAAAGGATGGTCACTCTTTGAAAAAGCAGATTTCCTCTTTCTTGTGGCTGACTAATTCTTGTCCAGAGTACTGCTTCTGAGCACTCAGCACTTTCCAAATTAATTGCTCTGTAGCATGAAAGGAAGAGAGGTTACTTTTGGAATTTAGTAATATGTAAACAACATGAATGCAAATGGAGACATACTCAGTTAAAACTTTCAGTGCTTATATATCAAGCTTAAATGTGTTTTATATTTTGAATTTTAGGAATCCGTTCATGGGACACAAACTTGATTGAATGCAACTTGGATCAAGAGCTGAAACTTTTTGTGTCTCGTCATTCAGCTCGATTCTCTCCTGAAGTTAGAGGTAAGTTTTTGGAAGTGTTTTACAAAGTTTTGTTCTGTTTGGGGTTTTTTTAGGAGCAGAATTAGTAAACACACTCTACTGTTCTGTGTCCAACTTTCATTTGTGCTTCTTTACAGCAAATATATTTTTAAAAATATTAATTGAAAATGTATTTGTTTTAGCTTTCTGACAAATTAAAATAATGAGCTTATTCTGTTAGTTTTATATATATCACCATGATTACTTTGGTAACAGACGTTAATTTTAAGGTCACATTGAAGATGAGTAAAACTCACTTTTTCGCTGAACATTTTATGTTTATCTGGCAGTCCCAGAACCTGAAGTAGTTAAAGTACATAAAAACCCCAAAAAAACTGAAAAGTTAGCTCTGCAGTTTGACAGAGCCAGAAATGGTATCAAGGCTGTTACGTAAGTGTGGCTCAAGTCCCATGCTTCTTCCCAGCTTTTTTCTTGGCGTGAAAAGCTGATGGATGGAGCGTGTACCTTGACTCACAGGGGCTTTCTTTGGTTATATGAAGAAATTTGAAATTTACAGGACTTATGAGACTAAATCTTCTTTTTGTCTGCCTTTTCTTCAAGTCTGTCCTTCTTTAGAAGGGACATACAATAAAGCAAAGCAACTTCCCAACCCCCATTTTTATTAAGTGTCAGGTATTATTTTGTTCTAGTTGCATTGGAATAAAGTGTTTGGTAAGTTTTCAGACATCTTATTACTTTAACATAAATGCTGAGTAGGCATGGGTGGAATTAATCTCAGCTTTCATGTAAAAATATGTAACCTCCTCAAAAGAGAAGTTACTTTCATTGGTGGAATCACCATGGCCAATGTGGACATTGACTAGTTCAACCTAGTACTGACAAATGCAGTAAGTTCCAGCTTCAGGAACATCTCTTAAATGTGATGAAACAGCTATGAAATGTTGTATTGTGTTACTGTATCACGTTCCTAGGCTCCTTTGTACTCCACACGTTGCTCCTATGGCTAGCAAGTCAGCAATGACATGATGGTTTCAAGTAGTGCACCAAAATATCTTGTGTAACTAATTCTTCCTCTTGCAGCACAGATTATAGCAGATTATACCATGTTCCCCCACATCTATAGGGTAAAACATTGCTGGAATTAAGGAAAAGATATTCCTCTAGGTTTGTTCCACTGGTTTGAAAACCAGCAGAACCAATACAATGATGATACTCAGTATGAAGACACATAGTTCTTGATTTTACATGGAAGTAAACTCAGGCCTGTAACACATGTCTGGTATTTTGGTTTAAACGTTGGGAAACCAGTTCAACTTCTTAGTGACAGTAGTTGCTTTGTTACACAGAGAGGGTATTCTGATATGTGAAATTAGGTGAATTTATCTTTAAGGAATGATGAAGATGAAATTCATTCCATTTTTAATATGTATGTTTTCTACTTTAAAGCTTCAGGGGGAAAATAAAAGATGCTGCACTTCTCCTTTAGCAAAAATATTCCACCTTGTCTATTTTTTTTTCTATCTTATTTAGATGGTATCTCCTGATATCATTGCATAAATTAAAACAAATACTCCGCTTTCATATGATAAATAAAATAAGATATGTGCCTTTTTTTTTCTATAGAAATATAGAATCCTCTAGGAATTTTTCTTTAGGAATTGTACTTTTGGTTGATTTTTTTTTTCTTCTTTGTCTAGACTTGCCTGTTTAGTCTGTCATTGTGTTGAATTACAGCTTAATTGCATGTGGCTGGAATTCATCAACATCTCTATCACAAGCAGTAATGAATGTGTTTTTCCCAGTGCTCATTGTTAAACAATAAACTACCAAAATCTATATTGGGAGAGCATTAAAGGAGCCTGAAACTTGGAATAAAGGGAACATCTCAGAATAAGGCTAGCCTTCTTGACCAATTTTTTGATGAAAATTTTGTGGGAAGTTCATTGGCACCTCCACAATCCCACTGCACAGATCGGAGGATCATTTGTTTGTTTCTCTCCATGGGTCTGCTGTTTGGTAGGGAGAGGGGGGTTTGTGCCATTTGTTAATAAAAGTTGAGAATGTTTTGATTTCTGTTACAACACACAGATGATGAATTTTGAGTGTTTAACTAGTGTGTGTCAATGTTCATATTAAAGAGGTGATTTTATGTATTTATTCCTTTATGGTCCTAAACTGAGAAGTTCAGTGGAATTTGGGTAATGAGGTGGCTTCTTGTCTAGGGAAGGTATTCATCCAAGGTGACTGGGTAGTCTGAGAGATGTAATTAAACAGCTTTTTTTTTCAGCCCATTGAAACTGAACTCTTTGTGTGGCACATACATGGAAACAGTTTAATCTTGAGAAAGAGTAGTGTCATTTAGTAGTGTCTGCACAACTTCTAGTGTAGACAGATCTGAATACTACCTGCAGCCTGCTTGGTTATAATACTTAGTTACAGTAATCACGGTGCTGGCTCTTGTTTGTATACTGCTCAAAGCAGCCTGAGGATATGCGGGCATGAAAGATTTCACTGTGATGTGTATGCTGGGACAACTGCCCAATGCCTTGGCATATCCATGATATTAGAAGCAAGCACAGAGCAAACGGCTGGTGTTCTTGATAGCTTGTTGAGACCTTGGAATCTTAGACTAAGACCCGTGAGTTTACAAGAAAAGAATGCATTAGATGGAAAACATGAAGATAATGGCCACATCTGTGGTAAATAGTGGGTTGCACTCTATCCCTGTAACTGCGGGTTTCTCACAGGTGGAAATTCACTGGGGTAGCTGCTGACTGGATACAGAAGCACTGTATAAGGTTTGCACCCTCTCAGTAAAGGTGATCTTGCTTGTTGCCTCATTGACAGGGTCCGTGCCTTAATCACTATGAGGATACACACAGGAGCAGTGTGAAGGGTAGGACTCTCTCCAAATGTAAGCTTGTAGGAAAGGGACCAACCCTATCCCCACACCATATGCCTGTGATTATGAAGGAGAATGCTAGACAATGTGTGTCAAAGCATTCTTGTGTTTTCACTTGAGGACTTTGAGGTCTGATCTTCCTCCTTGTGCAGTAAATAGCAGTGTACGTATTGATACTGCAAGGAGTATGACGAAACCCTAACACTCTCTTTGTGCCCTTTTAAAGGGAATAAATTGTCACAATGGTATTTATGCATCCTATACTCAGCTGCTGGGCAATTTACAGATGATTTATGTTTCCTGAAAAATAGAATTCAAAATGGAAATCCTAGCAGATATTTTCTGATACCTTATAAAGCAGCTGATTTAGCATATTGCTAATGAAATCTTGCAGCAATGTTGTCAAGTGCTGGTGAAAAATGAGTAACAGCTTATTAACTAATTGCTAAGGCAACATGCAACATGACTTAAAATGCATACTCCAGTGCTTGCCTCTATTTTCTCTGTTGGGTGCTGAAAACTTCATCTTGTGCTAACATCACAAGGCCAAAGTATTCAAACAAAGAATTGTAACAGGTATGTGTTGGAAAAGCAACTGTATGTTTGGTAGTGAGGCAGAGCAAGTGGGGAGCCTTGGAAAGCTGTGTTCAAATTGCAACTGTATTTTCTTAATTAAAAAAAAAGTTTCAACTGAATATAGCAGCCTCACAAAAGACCATGTAAATGGATTTCAAGGTAAAGGAGTTGGAGTGTGAAGTCATCGAAGGTCCTTCTGCAAGACCCACACCTGATGTTTTGTCCCTCAGCTTCCACATGGGATCACTTTACTGCATTGGTGTGCATTCAAGCACTTGTCTGGATAGTTGAGCAAAAACTACCATGTAAAAAGAAAGAACATGAAAGAACCAAGAAGTCAAGACCAGATTTCTCATCTGGTATCAGAGCACTGTCACTAAGTGCCTAGGAATAATTCCACTTAAAACTTCAAGTAGTCCGGTATACACACTTAGCAGCATCCTATGAATATGATTGTACAGCTATTAGAGACACTGATAGCTGGAATTACTATTGAGTAGAGTCATTTTTGCTCATTAGATGTTTGGAGAGGTTAATTTTAGTTGGCTAGCAGACTTGTTTTATGTCTCAAAGTCTTTGTGCCTTGGAAGAAAGAAAATGGAGGCAGAATAAGACTTGAATAGGGAATTGAGCTGACTCATGCTGCTGCAGCCATGAATGGTGTCCCTGCAGGACATTGCTGCCAGTCATCCAGGGCTGCTGCGGTAAGTCTGTCCAGCTGCATGAGGTCAGGGAACTCTGCTGTCTTCGTGTGAGCAATCAGCAGAGGGGCACAAGCTGTACTCTCATCTGTTCATGAGCTTTTTCTGTGGGGAATGCTAGGATTTTGATGGCAGAGATGATTACAATGCAGTACCCTACATGTTTGGATATGTGAATTGTCAAAGCCTTCCTTTCTTAGTACTAATTGAAATTCCAGAGATGAGCTAATAACTTTTTTTAGTGAATAAATTGTTGCCCTTATGTGACAATCATTCTAGCACTGACTTCCATTTCTGCTTTTTTAGGAATGATCTCAAAGCAAATTAGCATGAATTCACACTGCTGACAACACACCAGGATCTGCTGGTGCTAAACTGTTAGCGTGAATCAGCAGAATGACTGAGAAGTTATTTTTAAGTGCCTTGTGTCACAAACATGCAGTGGATTCAGTGGCCTTCCAGTTGCCCATATTTTATCAGAACAGGTTGTTGACCTCTGTGAGGCAGCTGTGAATGGCATGGGATTAAGCTAGTTGTAAATAATGAGAGAATCCGTTAGGAAATTTGAGTCCCCATTGCCCTTTAGAAGGATAATTCAGCATACATAATGATATATTCATAAGAGTTATTTTGTTAATTGTTATTTAACAAAAACTTACAGAATTATACTTCTTAATTTGTAGTTTACAAGATTTCTCAGTCTTTCTTTCCTAATGTTTTGTCTCTGTGGAAAGTAGAAAACTACAGACTTAAAACAATATTTTATTTTTGGCATTTGCCCTGTATACTTTACAAATGACCTACCTCTCATCTCTTCCTCAATTGATTTATTATAAGTCTGTAACTAGAACATTATTGCCCCTTTTTCCATCTAGTGCATGGTTGTTATAGGCAATAGTTTTCTCAAATGTCTGTTTTTCTTAATTTTGTTAAGATTAATTTTTTTTAATTGCCTTGAATTTAGTTACTTTCTGGTAGAGTTTATCCTTTACTTGAGAGAAATATTAAATGTTTGTAATCGGACTTTCAAATGACAAAAGATTTGACCCAAAAGTTACTGATATAATTGGATTGGATTTAGAATAAGAGGAAATACTATCTTCTATTTTTAAGGTGGAACAAGGAACAGATTTTCACATAACAATGGAGAAAGTGAGCATTTAATTTCTTTCTTACCAGATAAAAATTTTTTTTTGTTTGCAGAAAGTTGCCTACCACACCAGCAGTGGGCCTAGTGGCCAGGAAGGCAAATGGCATTCTAGCTTATATCAGAAATGGCACGGCCAGCAGGGCCAGGGAAATCATCCTTCCCCTGTACTCAGCATTGATGAGGCTGCATCTCGAATACTGTATCCAATTTTGGCCCCCTCACTACAAGGACAATGAGGCACTGGACTGTGTCCAGACAAGGGCAGTGAAGCATGTGAAGGATGGAAAACAAATCTTATGAGGAGCAGCTGAGGGAGCTGGGACTGTTTAGCCTAGAGAAAAAGAGGCTGAGGGGAGACCTTATCACTGTCTACAACTACCTGAAAGGAAGTTGTAGCAAGACGGATATTGATCTCTTCTCTGAAGTAACAAGTGATTGGATGAGAGTAAATGGCCTCCGGTTGCACCAAAGGAGGTTCAGAATAGATATCAGGAAAATTTTTCTTCACTGAAAGGGTAATCAGGCACTGGAACAGGCTGCCCAGGGGTGTGATTGAGTTACCATCCCTAGAGGTGTTTAAAAGATGGGTAGACGAGGTGCTCATAGATATGGCTTAGTAGTGGACAGGCATAGTAGGACTCAGTGATCTCAAAGTTCTTTTCTAACCAAACAGTTCGATGATTCTACCTATTCAGTAATAGGACCAGACTCAGAAGAAGAGTTGAGACAATCCTTGTCTCTAGAGTGAGCAGAATGGGGAGCACATGTTCATCCTTGTTGCCCACTATAGAATGAGAATTGCCACTGTGCCTGCTGCTGTCAGCCTTGCAACAGCATGAGGAGCTCCAGCTGTCATCTATCTTGTAGAGACAAATGCAACAGATGCATTAGTGCTGGGCTAATTGAAGTGCTCCTTTCTAGACTGCTGGGAGTCTACTAGTCTACTGCTATCCCATAGTACCTCACAGACCCTATGAGTAACTAGGGAAGGTAGTAATAGTCACAAACAGAAAAAAGCAGCTGGATAGTCTTGTAATAAATGTCCATAGTTTTGCACTAAACCCCCAGATGGTCCTACCATAAACACATGATGGTTACTTTTGAATTGCAGTGGTAATCTATTCCTAGAGTTGAAAAGACAGGCCAGTTCCATGCTGTCTGTGTGTGCAGCATAGAAACAAATGTAAGGAAATTACTTTTTTGGTTCCTAGCTTTGTATTAAAATGTAATAAAGTAATTAATTCAGAAACAGCTTTGGTGAATTTCAGTATTGTTTTGTTGTTGCAACTTTATATGTTTTGATACTTAAGAGCTTGTGGTGAAAGAGTCACTGTCACCTGTCCCTATGACCCCATCTCCTGCATAGTTGTATGTGGGAGATTCTGCCCACCAGAGCTCTGGGAAGCTTAGGAGTTTATTTAAAACAACCACCCTACCCCCCAGAGGAAAAAAAAAAACAAAAAACCACCCCAAAATAAACCCCCAAAGAAAATAACAAATTACAAAAGAACCAACCCCAAAACTAACTAAACAAAATCACTCTTCCAGTGACATTACCCATATTCTGAGGCTGTGTAATCTCTGCTTCTAATGAGCTATGGAGACTTTCACCTAGAATTCAACTCCCCACTCCTCCCCCACAAGCAGCTTCTGGAAGCTGCCCCAGGCCTATGAAAATTCTGTAGCTCTTCTAGAGAAAAGATTGATTCTGGTTTCAACTGCTATGTCCTAAGTCACAATTAAGTTTTTCCGGGTCTTGTAAGCTCCTTATGGTGGATTGAGTTCTCCCCACCTGACCCTGGGAGACTAGGAAGAGCAAAAGCAAGAAAACTCACAAGTCAAGACAAAGATGATTTCATAGGTGAAGCAAAGAGGAAAAAAAATGAGTGAAGCAAAAGAAATCACACACCACCTCACACAAGCAACCTAACATCCTACCTTCCTCTACTCCACATTTTGTTGCGAAGCATGTTATTATACAGTATGGAATACTCTTTTTGGCTGACTTGAGTTAGCTGTCCCAGCTTTGTCTCATCCCAGGTTCTTGTCCACCCCCAGTGTTATCACTGGCTGGCAGAGTGGGGCAAAAGAAAGCTCTGATGCTGTGTAGGCACTGCTTAGCAACAGCCAAAACAGTAGTGTGTTATCAGCACTTTTCTTGACACAAATGCAAAACACAGGACCTTACTGACTGCTGTGAAAAAAATTAAGTCCAAGCCTGTCCAGACCAGTAAACTCTTACAGAAAGGTTTGTTTCTTAATATTTGTATGTGTACCCATTAATCAGAGCAGGACACTAGTCCTGGATGAGTCGTTTCAAAAGACCACTGGGAAAGGACTGAAGTTTCTTGGGTCACCAAGTGTGAGGAAGTTAACATAATGAAAACTGTCCCAAACACATGAGATGGACAAGGTAAGACTAGAAAAAATGCTAGAAAGTGGAGAGGGAAGCCTTGCTTTCATCTTTTTGTGTTCCAGTCATGGGGTTTTTGGGTTTTTTTTCCATTATTTGGACTTCTGGGAAATAAATACAGAGTGAAGTCTGAGACACCCCTAAGAAGTCAACTAGAGAGGTCTTCCTCGTGATTCTGGATCTTTGAAACATCCAGTGCTCACCATGCATCCTGGCTTGGGTGTTGTGACCATGCTGTGTTATCCTCAGACTGTGTCTTGTTAGACCAACTGAAGAATGGTTAAAAAAATTATCTTCTCTGTGACCAGTACTTTAAATAGATATAGGAAGTAACGCCTTTTAGAGTATCTCTGGACAGGACTTAATGCTTGTCACAAGCATTAATATAAGCAATAATTTAACGGCTTTACTTATAACTGTTTGTCTAGCACTTGTTATTACTAGTTGCAAAGCTCAGATTCTAAAAGTTCATTAGAATTGGAAGGTCTAAATATTTTTAAATACTAATTAGGTTTTTGTACATTTAACATTTCCTGGCAACTTCATAAATGTTAATCTTTCTGTCCACATTTTCAGTAATTGTATTAGAGAATGTAATTCTTTTTACATTTCAACCCACAATATATAAAAGCATAACATGGTCTTTTGTTTTTTATTGACTTACAACATGAATTGCTAGACCAAATCAAAAACACCATCTTTCAACATAACATATGGAAGACATGGAATTACCGAAAACAAAATCAAATTTAAGATGATGTATTATTTCATTGCCTCTTTAAGTAAGGATAGGCATTTTTGATCACAGCGCTGTCTCAACTGCATAAATTGTTTGGCTACACCAATTGTATTTCCCCAAGAGTCTCTCTTGGGAGTAGTTGCTCTGTACATAACAACACTCTATACCTATTAAAGCCTGTAATTACAACAAGAATTACGATTTGTCTCCAGCTTTGGTGGGATAATGGCGTTGTATGTCAACCAGAGGATTATTGTGTGGAAGAAGACCTTGCCGACATTCTTGCTTTGTGATTGAACAGGATTTGGTAGTATTAATCTGTAAGGAGGAGCTGTTGCCTTGCTGCAGTGGAGGAAACACATTTACTAGTCTGTGCTAATGAACATGAGTCCTCCACAACAATTTATAGATGGTGATCACAGGAAAAAGAAGATGCAAAGCATTTAGATTTCTTTAAACAGAACAGACCTACTATTCAGTCCACTGAACAGCATGATACAACAGATAAGTTGTACTTATTTATAAATATATAGTTCTGACGTGTATTGTTTCATGGCCTATATGCTACCTTTGTAATTAAATTGTTTTAAACCAAAAGCAAATCCTGGGCCAACAAATCAATTTCTTGCAGAGAATCTGGAAAAAACTTAAGACAGTTACTTGTATTTTACAGGTTTCTGGGTTTTTTTCAGTTTCACGGAACATGTTATGTATTTGCAGAGTTGATGCTTCTCTAACTTTCAGTCCATACCTAACCTGAGGTTTTTTCCTTGCTGATGTTGTAGACAGCTGGAAATCCATGAAATTACCTATGTTCTCAGTGTTTCAGGTCTTCCTAGAGTGCTCAGAGTCAGATGAGTTAACACTGTACCTGCTGCTTTCCAGGGAGGTGGTAAGGAGTGAGGTATGTTCAGCTCAGGGCAATGTTCCAGTCCTGGCATGGTTACACTTTCTCCCTTCTTGTCTTGACTGGTAGTCAGAAAAAAAAAGCTATGGTGGCTTTAAAAGAAGGGCAACTCTGAAAGCTTTCTTTTGCTGATGGAAGTAAAATAGTGGTGGTGCAAGGTAGCCCTATGTAGACCTACTCTGCCAGCTCCAAAGAGCTGGTACCTCTACACAGGACAGCACAGCCCCATGCAGATGCAGCCTCAGACTTCAGCAGAGGAGAAGATGAGATCTTCTGATGAGATACTTTCTCCATGCTCGTCCTCCTTCAGTATTCCCTTAAGTCACAACAAGTCATGGTAATTTAGTGGTAAAATGTGAATAGCATCTTGTGAGTACTGACACTTCCAGGCATGCTGCTGTTCTTGGAGTCACACCACAGCTAACAACAAAGTAATGTTTAGTTTTTAATTTTAAGAGATGAGTTTAGAAAAAGCTGTGGTCAGGGTTTTTCTTCTCATAAATGATACTTTTAGTCCCTCTACATCCAGCTTCCTTCTGCTAGTAAGTATGTTGGAGGCTACTTTTGGCATTTTTAATTTTTTTATCGGTCTTCCTTTTGAGCAGACTAATGTTTCTCTATCAGTGAATGTTACCTTAATCTAGGCAATGATCAAATTTGATTTAGACTGAGGTCCTTGCTGAACCCTGAGAAATAGTACTCCCTGTTCTAGTCTGTGTCTGACTTAATTGCAAGATGGGCCACTCAGAGAATATTATATCAATATCAGATCAACTGTTTCTTTAGATAGTCTAGATAACCTGGTTGTTGGCTAGGTTTGGACAATTAAAAAATCTCATCAATGGTCTTTAGGTGTAAAAAAAAAAGATTTTTCAAACCAGTAGAGATACTACTTGGATCAGCAGAGATGTACTTTTCATGGATCTGCCGTGCCATGGTACTATGACAACAGTTACTTCTTTGTAAGTGTAGTTAGCAGGACAGATATTCTCCACCAAGATGACTATTTGTGACCACATGACAAATTGGTTGCATAAAGCTTGGAATTGCAGTTGCTATAGCTGACAACTCAATAACAAACAGATTCACTGTTGAGTTTGATGCTTTTTCAGATTTTACTGTCAAAGGTTTCAACTTCTCACCAAGTATTTAAAGAACTCTTGAGAGTTATTGAGATCCTGGGAGATGAGAGGAAGCACAGGGAAGTACAAGCAATTTCAGCTTGCAGTTCAATTCATATTTTCTCATTGTCTCTGATGTTTTTTAAATTGTTACTGTTTTTTGGTAGAAAATTAATTTGCAATAATATAAGTTTGAAATTAATTCCCATCAAAGTTTCTACATAAAATTCAGTATCATATCATGTAGTTCCAACTGCTTTATTTAAAAAAAAATATAAATGAACAATTAAATATACCTTCCCTCCAAACCCAACCAAATTAATGACCTGCATCATGTTTTCTTACTCTTTCCTTTTTTTTGGAAATTGCCTACCATGCAATTATGGTGCCTCATGGGGGGGTTTTTTGCCAGTAGATGGCATTCTCAGTGCCCATACACACTGTCATGCAGCAAACAAGCACTTACTGAAGTCAATATGAACACTTCTGTACTGGTTTTGGGTCACAGTGCTTAATGTGACACATGTTCTGTTTTGCTCTGAGTTTGCTTTTAGTTTGAATTTCAGATGATTCAGATCTGTTCACTGTGAAGGATGAATCTTTCAATATCAAATGAGCTCAGCAAACTTCTGATATATCAGTCAATGGAGTAAATGCAGAGTATAGGTCATGCAAGGTGAGAACTGTCGCAATTTGAAGACCACAGAGAATGATGACTTATGAAAATGCTTAACATGAATTCTGCAGAACCAGGAGGGAGAAAAGCAAGATCATTGTACACACAGATACATTTGTGTATGAATTAACACACTGTAGATGTAGCTAAGGAAATCAGCTTACAGATCATGTATTTTCTGTGTTTTCAGGAGTGTCTCCTCTCTTACGCACAGCATAGAATAAAAGACCTGAGACCTAAGCGAGTAAGACTCTGACTCACTTGTCAAGTTTAGTATAACTCAGTTTTTTTCCCCTGTCTCGACCTGTGCTATGGCTGTCTGTTAGGAATATAGGAACATAGCAGCATGTAGTTTGACAAAGCATTTCAGTATTGTGTATCTAAAAATACTTGTTCGTACAATTTAAATTCCACTATGGCCTTTTCCCTTTCTTAGGGATACAGAAAACCACCCAAACCATAGCTTCCTAAGTGATTGTAGGACATAGAATCATAGAATCACCAGGTTGGAAGAGACAAGAGGTCTCCTAAATAAGGAGACCTGAATTCCAGTCCTTAACTTTTGTCCTGCAACTACATAAAGACTGACTGTGACTGTTAGACTCAATTGCTATGGACAGCCCTTGATTCAGTTGCCTTATTCAGTTGATGGGACATAATGACATTGAATTCTTTGTCTTGCTTCAGCTTCCCATAGAGGAGTGCTCTGCCAAGTGTGCCAGTAGGGAATCTAATATCAGTGCTTTATGCAGCATGGTTTTCATTAGAATGCAAAATGAAGCCACCGATTCTCTTTGAATCAGCTACCAGCCAGATGTTAGCAAGCTATATGTACAGGGAAGTAACACTAAAGTTGAAAAGATAAGATTAGACGTTTATCAATTTGTGTAACTCCTTCAGATTTATGAGTTGTATTTTTAAAAAGTGAGGTCCATTTTATGAAACTGAGCACCTGTATACATCTGCATGAGCAAAACCTTTTGATATATGCAAATACCAGTAAGTGAGTGTTCAGATGAATTAATTGTGGGAAAAGTAGCAAGGCTTTGAATGCTTGCTGAGAACAGCTGTCTGTTACCACTTATTAAGAAAACAACCCAAACAACAAAAAAACCCAAACCCACCCCAAACTGTAGCCAGCAGTTTATCTTAAATTGTGATTAGTACATCACTTGACAAATTCTGCTTTTAACAAGTATAAATTCTGAGTGAATTTACTTAAAACAGAAGGATACCTCTAGATCTACCCTGTTGTGTTTTAGGGCAACATTGGAATGCTGTTGAAGAGTTGCAATGTGTAGATCCCATCTGTAGGCAGTTGCAGGGAAGTGATTATAGGGAGCCAGTCTATAGTTTGTAAAAGAGTTCCACATAAAATGAATTACAGCACTGCTGGGTTGCTGTTGCACCACTTGAAGTAAAGCCCAGCAATTCTCTTCTGTGGTTTCCATGTGAGTCTGGGTTGTGCTGGACTTGGTAATAAATCGACTGACTTATGTTAGTTCTAAACCTCTGTAGGAGGCTGAGTGTCTGTGCAAAGCCTAAGCCAAGCTGGTGAAATATTGTCTGCCATCTCTAACAAAGCTCCGTGTCAAGTGGGAGCGAAATGGTTTTAAGCACTGCCACGTGTCTGTGGAAATGTGTGCTTCGTTGCTAAAACATTCTTGCCGGTCCTAACTCCAGGAATGTTTACAGAGTAAAAGTTAAAATGCTGTGGGAGATGAAGTAAATGACATTTTGATTACCCCTTCGAGTCTGGTTTAGTGACTGACTCAGCCTTCAACTCTTGGGGGGCAAGAAGTAGTAAGGAGTAGTCTTTTGCCACCTCTGGTGTGCTATCCCTGCCTCTGCACAGCTACTTATCTCACAGCTGAGGGTTAATTAGAAGACTTTTGAGGTTGAAGTTGTAGAATGGAATTTAAATTGCATCTGTACAGATTACAATCTAGTGGAGTTCATTAGGATGCAGACAGAGTATGTAGCCTCTCTGCTTTTCTTTTCCCAGAGCTCATGACTTTCAGGCATTTTCACACTCCAGCATATTGGTTTTGCCCTATGGGCTTGGCCTGCATTTTCATATTAGCACAGTTTAGTTAGGTAAGGAGAGATTGCTGTGTCTCTGAAATGATCTATGGGTGTGATAGATAAATATTTTTTACAAAGATTCTTCTAAGTAAATGTTCACTTACACAGATTTTCTCATTCAGAGGCCCTAGAGCCACTAAGAAACAAGTAAATCTGCTCTGGTGTGAAGTGGAATATTAACAAGGATTAACACTGATAGACCATGTATTCTCCCTAGTTTTGGCTGCATTCCTATGCTTTTTTATTCTCATCTGATATGTTAAGTTGATAGAAGGATTTGGGTTCAGGGACCAGTGCTGCCAGTCCCTTCCAGCAGTGTGAAGTGTAAGAGAGGATGTAAAATGGTTCAAGGCACTGATCAAACCCAAACAGAAATAGGCAGCCATAGAGGAATATACAAACACTGTGCTGGGAAGAACTTTTGATAGCTTACTTGCGTAAAATTCATCCTGCTTATCCAAATTTGATCTGAAAGCTGACTATGAAGCGGTCCAGTCTTCTAATCGCTCCTGTGAGAAGCAAGCCACATGAGCTGAGCTTGTATGATCAGGTAATTGTTGATCTTTCTTTTTCTCTGATTTTTCTTTTTTCTTTTTTTGTTCAAATTAATTTTAGTGAAGTAGTTTTTTAGAGAAGCAGTTTTCCCTCTAGGAACATGTTAGAACAATAAGCAGAATCTGCTCATTTGTGAGGATTCACAAAGGACCTGAAACAGAAACTGTAAATGAGAACTTTTCAGCAACAGAAGTCAAAGACTTTGTGATGTCAACTGATAATAAGAAATTCCATAATTTGTACAAAACCCAAACAGTTCCCTTTCTAAGTTTTGTGCAATTGGGATTTATTTACATGGTTGAGTTTGCTACTCAAGTTATTGTGTATACTTATTGTCCATTACTTTATTTAATGTATGTTTATAGTACTATATATTAAAAATATTCCTATTTTAAAATTGACATATTTCAGGTTAGTGCCTTATGAACTGTGCAGTAGTCTAACTTTGTAGATGTGTAGCCATCTCAAAAAAGATGGAAAGGAACACAGTCACCGTGTTAAAAAGTGTGCCTAAGCTGGCAAATATAGCCAACCTAGTCCAGCATAAATGGACCTTCCTTTTCTTTGCTGGTGTCTTCAAATATAAACTGAATTTGTAGAAAGAAGAGTCTTGTATATGGAATTGCTCCTTTTGGAAATTAGTCAGAATTTCGCTCTTGATCCCAGTGAAGGCAGGATCAACCCTAGTATTATTTATTGTTCTTGTTCTCCATAGGTAAGTATTTTTTTTCTTAAGTTAAGAAAGAGTACTTGTGGATTTGCACAACCTAGAACTAGCATCAAACATAGGTCACTTGATTAACATCTAGTAATTAGTCTCATTTTAGTGTAATTCCCTTATAAAATGTGTGTCAGACTTTTGTCATTGTGTGTTATTGTATCATGGTGCACATGGAAAAATAAAACTAATGCAATTCTACTTAACGTGCAAGACAATCATAGAATCATTAAGGTTGGAAAAGACCTCTAATGTTATCAAGTCCAACTATCAGCCCAACATCACCATGCCTACTAACTAGCACATGTCCCAAAAGGCCACATATACAGTTTTTAGCACCTCCAGGGACAGCGACTCCACTACTTGCCTGGGCAGCCTCCAGTGCTTGACCACTCTTGCAGTAAATACATTTTTCCTAATATCCAGTCTAAATCTCCTGTGATATTGAGGCCATTTCCTCTTATCCTATTGCCTAGTCACTTAGGAGAGGAGACCAATATGCACCTTTCAGGTAGCTGTAGAGAACAATAATGGTAATCATTAGGGGTTTTTTTACCAAGGGAAAATAATAAAATTCACAGGATTTCTCTTCCTCCAAGAAAGAGGAAATAGATTAAATACTAAGTTGTTTCAATCTTTGGGAGAAAAAAATGCAGCTCTATTGGTATTAAGTTCCTTAGCATGCACTTGTGTTCTTTTTTCCTAATTATGAAGATCCTGAAAGTACACTTAACTTGTTTTCCTTTAATACTGAGTAAGTTAAATGTCTCACCAGTGTCGACACTTTGTCATTCCAATGAAGTACAGTTCATGAGCATCTATAATTACACTGCCTGTGTGCAATCAATAAGATTTCTAAAGGAGTGTATCACACCTGAAGTAACATTTTTCTCGTTGCATAGTCAAATTTCACCTGATGTTTTTCCAGCCTGGGAACAAGCTTTCTGCAGGAAGCAGCAAGGTATCCCTGGTCTCATTTAGACAAAAGCAGTGGAAAACTAAGTTAAAAACCTGCTTCTAATGTTAATGAAATACTGTATCAGGTAAATTGACCTGCTGTAGATCTTAGATATTTCTTTTATTGTTTTAGTAATTTTCTCTATTTGTTATGCATGAAAAATGCTTTTGATAACCCATGTTGATCATACTTGCTAATGAAGCAATGCCTACAATTATTGCACTTCAGGATGGATCCTCAGAACATACAACGTTTGAGAGTTGATAATGAGAACAACAGTAGTTCAAGACACTGTGAGAAACTCTAATTCACTGCTAAAATATTAAAAAAGACGAAGTCTTCAAAACAAAGATAATAATATTTTATTTTACAATTGAGCACTGAATTGGAGGCCTTTCTAAAAAAGGCATACTGCGAAGGCTGGTTGCAGGTGTTTTATACTGGTTAAACATGTATGTTCATACAGATTTTGAGAAACGCTGGTTACATATTGAAGAATATTGGTTAACCATACACAGAACTCATATCACCCACTCTCAAATGTACATCACAGTTACTTTCTGTCTTCAGAATCCTCTGATGCTCTTCATCTTATCTCCTTCCTCATTGTCTCCTCTTGGTGAGCTCAGGTCTGCTCTTTGTTCCTGCTGAGGAACTGTCCTTGTTTTGACTAGTAACAAGCTGAACTCCTGTTACAATCACATCCTTCCTTACTGCAAGCTGGCCAGGATTTGC
>WAAB01015535.1:52504-74342 GCA_013389865.1 Piaya cayana
AAATTATTTAGGCACTGGAATATGCTGCCCAGGGAGGTGGTTGATTCGCCTTCCCTGGAGGTGTTTAAGTTACGGGTGGACGGGGTCCAGAGGGACATGTTTTAGTGTTTTGTGAGAGTGGTTGGACTCGATGATCCAGTGGGTCTCTTCCAACCCAGTGATTCTGTGATTCTGTGATTAAGAAGCAGCATGACACTTTGTACTGTGAATCTTAATATTACCCAGAGACATTCACATGAAAATTGCTCATTTAATCACTGGATTACTTTTCTCTTTTAAGCAACAGTAGTAATGTAAAGTTAAGCACAGAGTTCAAGTAACTTGCAAGGGTCCTTTCCAAATATTCTCAATCTAATTTTGGAAGATTAATCTTTTGAAATATTGCTTCAGATTTCAAAGAGTTGGTGGGGTTTTTTTTGGCCTTACATGGAAATCTGAATGTTTGTTCTTAGTTTTCTTAGTTCAAAAGCAACAAAGTCACCAAAGGATGCAGGCCATTTTTTAAGGCAAAACTTCTGCCAACCCAGATGACTGGAGGAAAGTGGGTAGTAAACTTGCAGTAGGTCAGTGATTTCCATTGTCAAAAAAAAGGGGCCAAGCACCACACTTAATGTCTATGTGGTTGTAAACTAGACTCGTAAAAGGAGGTACTTTGTCATTGAGGTAGATATTGCTAATGGAATTGGCTGTGAGAGGGTATTATCTGCCAGATAATGAATAGCTCAGCACTCACACAGCCTCTCAAAGGCTGAAGATATTGTCCTCTGAGGCAAAGAAGGAGTGATGTATTAGTGACAGCAGCTCTCAGGGGAGGAACAGTAGGGGCTGAGGAATATATCTAGGGGAAGATCAGTGGTAAACAGACACATTAGACGGCTTTTAGTCACCTCCTATGAAATCTCTGGATGTCCCCCATGGCCATAAAAGAATAAAGTGGCAGAAATTTACTGTCATACCATTCACTAATACATAGGCTGAAAAAAATGTCTTTCAGTTCCTTTAGATTTACTTATGACCAGTTTTCTAATACTTTTATGTCAAAACACTATCAAGAATTATTTTTTTCTGGTGGTTGCTGCTAGCAGAAGCACTTAAGAGTGAGAGAGGGAAGTTTTGCTTCCTTTTCCAATTTTTAGCATGCTCTTTCCTGCAAAAAGCCCCCAGTCACCTCCCTGTGGGGTAGAGGTTGTAGTCTGCTCAGACCTCTTGCAGTATCTGGTGATGTATCTTCTAACAGGATCAAGTATTTAGTAAAAATGTTCTACCACCTAAGATGGGGTTGATCAGGGAACCCTCAGTTTTGACAACTACCAGCTAATTTCTTTCTCTTTCAGTGGTAAGTACGGATCACAGAAACCAAAGTTGAAGCAGGCATTAAAATGAGAGCCAAGTTTGCCAGGTACTTTTCTGCATTTTCTGACTGAACATTGTCCAGGCAAGACTGCAAGAAAAGATCTCTGGAATCACTCTGGATGTTATAGAAAAGGCTTGGATTTATTTCCTGTTAAAATTTCCTTTTTGGTTCCTACTATGCTAGGAGCTGTATCCCCCTATCTCTACAAGACTTCATCTTGCCGCAGCATCCTCAGCGTGTTCTGGGGTAATAGGTCTAGGGCCCATACTAACACCCTGTTCCTCTCATGACAGTATGTCCTTCAGCATCTTGTCATAGGCAAGCCTGATATAGCTCTTCCCCTTCACATCTAGTTTAAAGCTCTGTCTATGAGCCCTGCAAGCTCCTTAGCAAAGACCATCCTTCCAATTTGAGAAAGGTGGCTCCCATTTGATGCCTGTAAACCTGGTGCCATATTGATCATTCCATTGCCAAAAAACCCAAAATCATTATGGTGATACCAGTCATAAAGCTATGTATTAATAGTCTGGGCCTATCTATTCCTTCCAATCTTGCTGCCCACAACAGAAAGGAGGGAGGGAGGACAAAAATCACTTGAGGCCCCAGATTCCCTCACTTAATTTTACTTCTTTGAAGAAGCTGCTAAAAAATATGTTGAATCTAAACCTTTGAACATCCTGTTATTTCCTATATGTATCAGCTTGAGGGAAATCTTGCTGTTTACAAAGTAATATAGTTTTTTTTCCTGGAGACCATAATTATTAATAGCTTATACTAAAATTCAGACCTGGAAATTGCTTTTGTTTTCCCATGAAAAAAATGAGTGCATACTCCATGTTACATATGGTCTTCAAACATATTTTCCAGGTTAATTGATGTAAGGAGGATTCTTATAAAGGTTAAACTGTTAAAATTTTACTAGGTGAGTGGCTCTTCACTAGTCAGATAACCTGTTCAGACCAGTTTTCAGCATAATAATGTTCAAGGGTAGAGATAATTCACTGCTGTATTTCTTTGTAGTTGGGGTTTTTTTCTACTGTAATAACCTGATAATTGGGTATAAATTGCAGCAAATCTTGGCATGGTCACATACTTCAGAGCTTTAAATGGTTGGTTTAATTATGAAGAGATCTGCATTTGTTAACGATGTAATAAAATGCAGAAACAGAGAATAAGGCCCCAAGTGGGAGAGCATACATGCTACTACAAATCTTGCACCAGAATGCTTACACTGCATAAATTATTAGCAGTTTATATGTGTATGTATAATTTGCATAAGCAATGATAAACCAAAATAAACACAAGATGCTTTTAAAAAATGTTTTAGGGTTAGATTTTCTTTCCCTTCCTCTTTAATAAAACATAAGAGATGGAAAGCCAAGCCTTCACTTTGTGTCTTACATAAACAGATTTCCATTCTGAATTTTTGAAGAAAGAAGCTCAGAAATTTGTAATTAATATCAGAGGAACTCTGTATAGTCCATGTGTTATCAAATATCATTAGTTAGTGCTGCTGCAAGGCATATCTATAGATCACTCTGCTGATGTCACACTGGTTATATGGCCCATATAGTTATGTGGACCACAGCACAGTGTATGCTAACAGCAATAAGGCATAAAGGGGAGTTGATTCCTGCAATTCAGTATCCAGGTGTATCCTTGCTTTGGATGCAGGAGTTGGACACTCCACAGCCAACAGGGTGTGTTTTTCCTCCTGGAAACCCTTGGTACTCTGAGGCTGTTTGATTCCTCCTCTGACAGCTGCCAACCCAGTTCCTCTTCCACGGAGAAAGATTTCTGCTCTGCAGTGCTTTCTCTATGTGTTACTCTTTCTCAACGCTTCCGGGACTTTCATGTATTTCTTATGTTACTCCATTTCCTTTGTGGTTTTCCTATCCTCTTAGACTCTAAGTCTGTCAGCAGAGGAAACATATAATTTCCATAAAAGAGAAGACCATAGAGTATTGTATAGGCCAGAAGTAAATGATTTACAGGAAAATTTTAAACTGAGACAGATAATTTGAAATGAGAGGGGTTTTTTTTTTCTTCTTTATTTGTATAAGAAACAAAAACATTTCGGGCACTAGAAATGTAACTAAAACTCAATGTTTAGTGAATTTTCATTACTCATTTTAAAAAAGTAGGATAGACTTTCCTGTGCTTTTTTCTAAGGGTAGCAAATTACAGTAGTCATATTACTAACTACTCAAACTCAGTAGCTTATTTTTAAAAAAAAGAAAAGAACTGAAAATGTCATATTCATATCTATACTCCTGGGCTATTTCTCTGATGAGGTTACAACCTGGCTTTGACAGGTGTACTGCGAAGGGTCTTACACCATCAGTTGAATTCTGAGCAAAAATATAATCAAATCCCAGGAGGAAAAGAAAGAATTTTCTTCTCAGGAAATTGCATTATGGTTGTATCTCATTCTGTCAATTTCCTTTGCTAGACCGCTTCACTTGTATTGCCATGGATCCAGACATTGCCTTACACTTCTCCTTTACACTGAAAACAGAGAAGGCAGCTCATCAGAAGTCTGTGTGCAAGTCTTTCTGAAACAATGTAATGTGTTATTATAAAAGGTAGCCAGGATTTTTTANGTGTGTTTTTCCTCCTGGAAACCCTTGGTACTCTGAGGCTGTTTGATTCCTCCTCTGACAGCTGCCAACCCAGTTCCTCTTCCACGGAGAAAGATTTCTGCTCTGCAGTGCTTTCTCTATGTGTTACTCTTTCTCAACGCTTCCGGGACTTTCATGTATTTCTTATGTTACTCCATTTCCTTTGTGGTTTTCCTATCCTCTTAGACTCTAAGTCTGTCAGCAGAGGAAACATATAATTTCCATAAAAGAGAAGACCATAGAGTATTGTATAGGCCAGAAGTAAATGATTTACAGGAAAATTTTAAACTGAGACAGATAATTTGAAATGAGAGGGGTTTTTTTTTTCTTCTTTATTTGTATAAGAAACAAAAACATTTCGGGCACTAGAAATGTAACTAAAACTCAATGTTTAGTGAATTTTCATTACTCATTTTAAAAAAGTAGGATAGACTTTCCTGTGCTTTTTTCTAAGGGTAGCAAATTACAGTAGTCATATTACTAACTACTCAAACTCAGTAGCTTATTTTTAAAAAAAAGAAAAGAACTGAAAATGTCATATTCATATCTATACTCCTGGGCTATTTCTCTGATGAGGTTACAACCTGGCTTTGACAGGTGTACTGCGAAGGGTCTTACACCATCAGTTGAATTCTGAGCAAAAATATAATCAAATCCCAGGAGGAAAAGAAAGAATTTTCTTCTCAGGAAATTGCATTATGGTTGTATCTCATTCTGTCAATTTCCTTTGCTAGACCGCTTCACTTGTATTGCCATGGATCCAGACATTGCCTTACACTTCTCCTTTACACTGAAAACAGAGAAGGCAGCTCATCAGAAGTCTGTGTGCAAGTCTTTCTGAAACAATGTAATGTGTTATTATAAAAGGTAGCCAGGATTTTTTAGAGCTATCATCCAGTAGAAAGATATACAGTGAACATGAGAAACTGCAAGAAACTCAAGCCTTATTTTAAGGGGGCAGTTATGGAATTCTTAAATCTGTCTTTGACTAGGAAAGTGCTCAAGTGTAAGTCTTAGTTTTTAAGCCTTAAGCTGTAATGCTTAAAACCACAAAGGTGTGCAAGAAGTCTGTTTTCCACACATCAAGTCCCCAGGCTTTAAAGGACAGAATTTTAATGTTTTCTCCGTTTCTGCCAAGTGACCAATTTGAAGTTAATAGCCATACTATTTCATTGTTAATTTTATTAATTTCCCACTTTATTATCACTGTTCTGAACTAGTGAAATTAGACAAACCATACCTAATTCTGTATCTTCAGCTGAAGGGATCAGTGTGGGTTTAGTGTCTTGCAAGTAGGGAGTGTGAGATCAGAGTCCCTAAGAACAAAACACCAGTGCTGGTTTGAATAGGTGATTGAAAACAGTCTTCTATATTCATGGAAAGGGAAAGTTGTGCATCTTAACATGTTTCACATCTTCCAATTCAAAGATACTTGCATAGTCCCTAATTTTGAGGGGCTTTGTTTTTAAATGTCTTCAATCAGGATAGAAGGTCAGATTTCTTTTCCTTTTCAAAGTACTTGCATTCTGATGTACTTAAATGTTATTCCCTTGTAATGTAAAAATTGTTTTTAGAGCCAGTGAAAGACTGGAGATCAGAAGCTCAAGGCTTTGAATGCCTTGTTGTGTCTTACTAACTGTAAAATCCTTTCTACTCTTCTTCAGACTTCCAAAGCAGCATTGGCATGAGTGGAGTGGTCATCCTTGATCTAGTGTGGACAGATGCCCATGAGAGGTTTGACCACATGGAAAATTCACACTCCAGCTGGAAAGCCTCTTGGCTGCTTCACAGATTGTCCCTGGGGTTGGTAACAAGAGCAGCATGTCCTCACACTTCCCTAAACCCATCCATAACTACACTAGACCTCAAATAGTGACAGATGGTGTTCTGGAGATAGCCGACGAATGCTCCCTTTTCTACAAGGAGGCATTTCATACCCTAAAGGATCTTTTCTTCTGGCTAGTCTCACAGGGATAATCGGGGATTTTTAGAATAAATTATGTTGATGTTAAGTAATGTTTTATTTATGATACAGATAAAATGTGTATTTCTGAAGTCCCTTGCACTGTTGGTTCCTTGGACTTTGTAGCTCTGCTTTAGTACGTAAAGGAAAAGAGACCATAAATACAGTGAGACTGAATAATACATTTTCATTGTGTAAAACCACATGAAAAGTAAAGAATCAATGACAAGTTTAATTAATTGTCTTTAGTCTTAAATTGTCTAAAGTCTTATCTTAAACACCTGGTTTTGTAAGACTGTTAAGCAGAGCAGATAATTGCCTCACAGTACTGGTAATAGAAAAGATACATAATATAGGAAAATGTAGAATGAAAACTGAGGTTTTGTTTCTTAAAAAAGTTACTAACATCCCAAGTGATTCCATTCCTCTTGTTTTATTCTCCCTCAGAATAATACTTAGGCATAATAATACTTATAAAGATATTCTTAATCAAAAACATGACTTTGGTAAAAAATCTGAATCTTGCATGTTTAACTTTAGAAATAATAAATTTGTGTAAGTCTTTGATTTCATAGGTCTAATAGGTGAATATATGTTTCCATTTCAGTCAGTTATTTGGTAAATGCTGCCTTCAAGCTGTTCCTAGTTTAGGAATATTATAGTTACCACTATCAAAGGACTTGAGTCGTCATGTGCCCCATTGCAAGCTGCAAGTATATAAACTAAAAGGAAAGTTTAAACCATCAGGAAGATATTTGGTCTCTTTATTATCTCAGCCCTTTGCAAAATACATTAAGTGTTCCTGTTTGAATTGGATTTCACCTGTTAGCAATAGCCTCTTCTCCTTATTTTGTTAATGTGTCTGGAAAAAGAAAACAAGAAATAGGAAAACAAAAAAAACTAAAATGGAAAAAATACCTTGAGTTCTTCTACTCAAGATTTTTTCTTGTGATGTTTCCTGCATGCCCAAGGGCAAAGGCAGGTGCCTTTTGCTGGTTGTTAGGGCAAGAAAAAGCCACTTGAAAATCTAACTTGGAAACTCTGCACTCTGCAGTCAGTGCTTATTGACCCTTTGATAAGACAAAAAAAGGAGAAAGGCTGTTCTTATCCACCAACAGTGGAGACATCACTCTCTTCATCTGGGCCTCATGTCTCTTAATTTAACTGATACTGTATATGAGGCACTTGAGATCTCTGCCAAGCCGGCTTACTTCCATGCCTGGAGCAACTACTTATCCTTGTGTTTCTGGTATGCTGCCTCTACAGCAATACATTAAAACATTATAAGTAATTTTTTAATTACTAGAACTGTAGCAGTTGATTTTAAAATAGCTTTGTGCAGGAAATGTTGTCTTTTTTTCTATTGACGCTCAAGGCATCTGAAAACTAGACTAATTAGTAATTGCTGGTAGTGCTTGAAACAGCACTGCAAGAAGTTGTGAGATGTCAGAAGATAAGTGTATTTACCCCTAGCGATGAGGGCAGAAGTCTGACCAGGCAGTTTGTTTATATTTAGCAAGCCCCTTTCACTGCTCTTCTACAATATTTATTATGCATTTATTTTTGTGTCAGTTGATAAGCTGTGTGCTATACAACAGGAGATCATGACAGACAGTCATGAATAAATTCAGACATGCTAGGAGGTCAGAGAGGGAAGTGAAATAACTTTTCATCTTTCACTTTTCCTTAAGTTGTCACTGGATAAGTATCTGATTTGATAGGACTTGTCTTCAACGGCAAAAAGGAACATAGACTAGGAGGGTGCTTTGTGGACTAAAGTAGGGTGACGCTCTCAGTGGTGATTTGCATATACACTTAGAGAAATAAGCATCTGTGAGAGTTAAATTGTAGTGATGGCACTTAATAGCTTCCCAAATATATTTTTGAAAAATAATTTTAAAAAAACACTGTAAGAAACAATAAAAACTAATAAATGATATTAATAAATACAGAAGATATTGTTTTCTGGAAATTTTACAACAATTATCACAATGGCTATATTACTAAATGGTTGGGTCTACTGCTGTGTTTCTTACTCCAGTGACTCAGACTCATTTAGTGGACTTAGAGATTTGCCAGGGTGCTGTCTTTCAAAGATTTAAGCACTTGCTTATGTTTTAGCATAATCATTTTACAGACATTTTAAAAACAGGTCTTTTAAGTGTGGAGGCTTTTAAGCTTTGCCCATATCTTCTGATTTGTTTCCTTAGTATGGTTTTGTTGAGAAAATTTGAACGAGATGATAAAAAAGGACACATACATCTGCAGATGCTTGGACCTAAATTAGTTAAATTAGACCAATTACTTTAACTTGAATTTAAGCATTATACTGAAATACTGTTTTTTCTTTATGGTATTTACTACAGCTCTTAATTCATGTGATAGATAAACCAGAGAGTTTATGCTGGGACCGTCTCTGTGTGCATATGTTGCAAAACTCAGTCCACAGCAGCTTTAGTAAAATTTCTTAGGCCTGTTGCTGAGTGCATACTAAACACAGGATAACTGTGGATTTACTGTTGCTATGCCAATTGACATTAGTGGAATCTGAGCTGAGAGGTAATTTCCATGTAACTTGCAGATGGGATATAGAACTATATGAGAGAGGATTAATCATTTATGTCTGAGTTCACAAGATTAGACCAACTCACAGAATCACAGAATCACAGAATCACCGGGTTGGAAGAGACCCACTGGATCATCGAGTCCAACCACTCCCACAAAACACTAAACCATGTCCCTCTGGACCCCGTCCACCCGTAACTTAAACACCTCCAGGGAAGGCGAATCAACCACCTCCCTGGGCAGCATATTCCAGTGCCTAATGACCCTTTCCGTAAAAAACTTCTTCCTAATCTCCAACCTAAACCTCCCCTGGCGGAGCTTGAGGCCATTCCCCCTTGTCCTGTCCCCTGACACCTGGGAGAAGAGGCCAGCTCCCTCCTCTCTACAACCTCCCTTCAGGTATTTGTAGAGAGCAATGAGGTCTCCCCTCAGCCTCCTCTTCTCCAGGCTAAACAGCCCCAGCTCTCTCAGCCGCTCCTCATAAGGCCTGTTCTCGAGCCCCTTCACCAGTTTCGTTGCTCTTCTCTGGACACTCTCCAGAGCGTCAACATCCTTCTTGTGCTGAGGGGCCCAGAACTGCACACAGTATTCAAGGAGCGGTCTCACCAGTGCCGAGTACAGAGGGAGAATAACCTCCCTGGACCTGCTGGTCACACCGTTTCTGATACAAGCCAGGATGCCATTGGCCTTCTTGGCCACCTGGGCACACTGCTGGCTCATGTTCAGCCGGCTGTCGACCAACACCCCCAGGTCCCTCTCCTCCTGGCAGCTCTCCAAACAGACCTCACCCAGTCTGTAGCTCTGCATAGGGTTGTTGTGCCCCAGGTGCAGGACTCGGCATTTGGCTGTGTTAAACCTCATGCCGTTGGACTCTGCCCAGCGGTCCAGTCTGTCCAGATCCCTTTGCAGGGCCTTCCTACCCTCCAGCAGATCGACACTTCCACCCAGCTTAGTGTCATCTGCAAACTTACTAAGGGTGCACTCGATGCCTTCATCCAGGTCGTTGATGAAGACATTGAACAGGGCTGGACCCAGCACTGAGCCCTGGGGGACCCCACTTGTGACTGGCCTCCAGCTGGATTTAACTCCATTTACCACCACTCTCTGGGCCCGGTCAGCCAACCAGTTCTCCACCCAGGAGAGTGTGTGTCTGTCCAGGCCGGAGGCTGACAGTTTCTGTAGCAGAATGCTGTGAGAAACTGTGTCAAAGGCTTTGCTGAAGTCCAGGAAGACCACGTCCACAGCCTTTCCCTCATCCAGTAGACGTGTCACTGTGTCATAGAAGGCAATCAGGTTGGTTTGGCAGGACCTGCCTTTTGTAAACCCATGTTGGCTGGGCCTGATCACCCGGTTCTCTTGCAAGTGCCTCATGATAGCACTCAAGATCACCTGCTCCATGACTTTCCCTGGCACTGAGGTCAGACTGACAGGCCTGTAGTTCCCTGGATCCTCCCTGTGCCCCTTCTTATAGATGGGCACAACATCAGCCAGCCTCCAGTCCAGAGGAACTTCCCCAGTCCTCCAGGACTGCTGGAAGATGATGGAAAGGGGTTTGGCCAGTACATCCGCCAGCTCTCTCAACACCCTGGGGTGAATCCCGTCTGGGCCCATAGACTTGTGGGTGTCCAGTTGAGCAAGCAAGGCTCTGACCTCCTCCTCTTGGACCATGGGAGCCTCATATTGCTCCTCTAGTTCCGGGGTTTGTACACAGAGGGAACAGCTTTCTTTGCGATTAAAGACTGAGGCAAAGAAGGCATTTAGTACCTCAGCCTTCTCCTCATCCCCTGTTACTGTTGTTCCCTCTGTGTCCAAAAGGAACTGTATGGTCTCCCTAGTTCTCCTTTTGTTATTTATATATTTGTAGAAGGATTTCTTATTATCCTTCACAGTCTTAGCCAACCTGAGTTCTAGTTCAGCCTTAGCCTCTCTGATCTTCTCCCTACACAATCTGACTTCCCTCCTGTAGTCCACCCAAGAGGCCTGCCCCCTCTTCCATAGCCTATAAACATTTCTCTTCTCCCTGATGTCACAATTAACTAATTCTTAAAGCCATGGGAAATTTCACATTGTGGTGGATGGTACACGTATTAGTTCATCGAAAATCTGTCTGCATTAACTTTCCTTATGATGGCTTATTAGCAAATTAAAGTATTTTTGGCAGTGTGAAAAATACTGTATTTTTAACTTGTAAAACATATTTTGTAGACTTTTTTTAAACGACTCTATTGAGTTTGTCCAACTGCCACTGAGGTCAGTGGAATAAGTTCTGCTGTTTGGAGGCAAGCTGGATTAGCCCTTGCTCTTTTTAATGGGATGTTTCTTGTGTTTCAGGCTTCTGGGATAAGTAGTGCATGAAAAATATTCAGTCAAATTATCTCTGTCAGAAGAGCAATATCTTATATTCTCCAGTACTTCTGTTATCTTTATTGCAAATCATATACCACAGCCATAACTGAAACAAAGATCCTTTTGCACAGCAAGTTAAAAAATACAAGTTGTTCCAAAGTGTTCAGTAAAGAATTTTGCAAACAGTAAACAGATGTTACCTTATTTGAAATGCAGATGTGGGCAAAAAGTGTAACAACTTCATTAACAGCACCTGAAAAATTATCACAAAAATTAGTAAATATTAGCTGGGGAGGTACCAAGCATGTAGTAAACAAACTGATTGTGAATAGGTGTTCAGTTGTGATGCACCAACTATTCTCCAAGATATCAAGAGACACTGTGGACAGAACCTTGGTTTTATGTCTAGCTGAGTTCACCACAGCTACAAGTGCATCCTGACAGCTACAACAGGATGAGATCCCTGCAGGATCTGGCTATTCTTTGAAAACTTTCCATCAAGAACTAGAAGGCAGAATAGTAGCTTTGATCCTGCCACTGTTTTGCAAAGATGATTCGTGTAGGCATGCCTTGACTCTGATGATGAGACAAAGAGAAAGAGAATAGAGAGGAGGACTAATGCCCAGCTATTCACACTGAAGGTGCACTGAGGAACCCAGAATTCCATCAAGAAACAAAGTATTCTTGCTATTAGTTTCTCAGACATCAGCTTAAGAGGTCTGTTGTCATAGCCACAGGCTCAGTATGGCCATTTCAAATCCCAGTGCTCCCTCGCTGTCCCACTACCCAGAGAATAGGGGTTTTGTGCCAGAAACATTATTCAGTATTTGCAGGCAATTATGTATACCATTTGGAGCTATAGTAGGGTATGGATGACATTGCTGTTCAGAAATACATATAGGATTAAATGATAGCAAAGGCTGTTAACAAGGAGGAGGACTAAATCCTGCCTATACAGCAGGAGTGGTTGGAGTGGTTAATTGTAAAGATGGGAGAGTGTTCTTCATTCTGCTACCTGCAGAAGACCTGCCCACTTGTTGCCATGCCAATGCAGTAGGAACACCTTGCAGAAGTGCTGTGTTGCCACAATAAAGCAAAAAAATGGGAGTGTTCAACCACTGTCACAGATGATCTAAATGGATTTTGTACAGGGATGCTGCAGCTTCTCTTCAGCTCTGCTGCCTTTCTTATTTCCTCCTAGAGTCTCAATATATAAACTGCCTGCAGTTACTATTATGTCTGACACTAGCCTCCAAAGTACATTTTAAAATTCTGGATCAATGCAAGTGAGAAATGAACCAAAGGACATAAGAATAGTATTGACATAGGTATTAATCTGTGAATTGCAAATCAAACTTTCCAGCTAGGAAATGCAAACTTCTATAGCATGTGAAACATTTTGTAGAGCAGCACAAGATTTAGGCTGGACATTAAGAAAAAAATTTTCACAGAGAGGGTCACTGGGCACTGGCAGAGGCTGCCCAGGGAGGTGGTTGATTCACCTTCCCTGGAGGTGTTTAAGGCACGGGTGGATGAGGTCCTGAGGGGCATGGTTTAGAGATTGGTGGGAATGGTTGGACTCGATGATCCGTTGGGTCTCTTCCAACCTTGTGATTCTATGATAAGATATTGGTGGAAGAAGAGTTATTAAGCCTCAATTTCTTTTCTATTGCAGTGTTTTTTTAATCGTATTTTAACGCATTTATGCTGTGCAACAGAGGTGATTATTTATTGAAAACTAGGTTACCATTAGCTGTAGGAAAAGTTTCCTTTTTAAATTACTTTTTTTTTTGACACATAAATACTGTTGATCTCACCTGAAATGGTACTCAGCATTAGGGACTGTGCAATCTTAGCAAGTTTTCCTTGTTTCTGTACTTCAGCAGCTGAATCAGGTTAATAAAAAGCATTTGTTTTCTATGCAGAGCTTCAGTTTATTTGTAGTTAATTGATTCTGTTTGAAATGCAAATAAAGGCAGAAACAATCAGCCAACAGCTGCAGCTGTGAAACATGGCACTCACTCGAAATGTAAATGCAGCACACAGGGACTAACCTTGATGCCTGTGGCTTTGGAGGGGTTTTGTCAGGAATAAAGCAAGCAAGCTCCCAGGAGCTAGGAAAGTCTGCAGGAAGGAATACTGAAAGGAAACCAAGAGTAGAATTTTGACCTCTCTCACTAAAGGTAAGGATTGCAATGCTGGTCGAAGACTTTAGATAACCATATTTTAATTGAAGATACCCTTTCAATAAAATTCACATTCTTCTAAAATGTATTTTTTATGTTCTCAAATCTTATCTTCATTTGCTGCCCCCACAATTTCCAAATTGACCATAGTATAAAAATTGTGTTTCATTTAAACAATATTACCAGTAAAGTAATGTTTTCGATACAGTACTAAACTGGCATTATCAAGGACATTTATACAAAGGTTTCCTTTCCCTCCTCCTATTCAGGCAGCAGGATGAAGGTCTGCACAGCTGAAGGATTGGCATTTATTCAGATCATATGTAGTAGCAGCAGCTGTGGCATGGTGTGCTGATAGTGCCCATGCCCACCCTTCTAGCGAATCTGTAGCCAGAGGATGTCCTGGACATCTACATAACCTCAATGTACCTAATACATGCTAGGCTTATAGGTAGCACATGATACTGTTGTGTTCCTCATTTATATTGCATGTTTGTATCAGTTCACATGCTTTTCACAAGAGTTTTTGCCACAGTTAAGACAGAAAGGAGTCAAGGGACGAGTGGAGAAAGGGATGAGTGAAGAAAGGATGAAGGTTTAGTAACTAATAAGTACAAATATATTTAACATTTTGCGTGCTCATGATGCAAAGGAAATGAAGTTCCATGGTTTATAGGGGGGTCACCTCAGGCTTTTTGTAAGGTAAGAGAAACAAACCTCCCCAGAGGATCTGGTTTCTTACCACTTTCCTGTTTCCTTCTGAGTCAAAATGATGCCACCACCGGATTTGGCCAGTGAAGATCCTTGCAAGCCACTAAACTGCACCCAAATGGCAAGAGTTCCTCTGTTTTTTGGACCTTGGGTTTACAAACAGGGAAGAGACAAACATCAGAATTTAATTGTTCAGTGCTATAATTAAGATCTCTAGTGATTCAGAAATATCTAGGATTGACTGTTATGCAAACTCTGAAGATGTACAGCCGTCCATAATTGAACCTGTAGTTTATATATTGGCTGATGCCAAAATGGGCAATGAATATTTTTCTTGGGCATTAAAATGACAGAAAGGAGGATACTATAGGAACTTTGAGTATATACGTGGATGTAGAATGGCATATATAGTATATCTGACAATGGTAGCGTGATTAGTGCTCAGATATTTGGAATGGCTAGAGAAAAAGTGGACATACTGATGTTAGCATAGATCAACTTTCAGAGAAATGAGAATGAAGCACCGCCTCATAGGTAGTCTAATATATGGGTATGTGAAAACGTAGAAGTCAAGTGGGAAAAAGAAATTCTGGTATAGGATGGACCAAACTTTATCAGTGTTATTAAAATGTCAAGTCAGACCTACTAATTGATTTTATGCTTGTGAATGTATCCTTCCTGCATGTTTGCATACATCTCTTGTGGCTTGAAGGATGACACATACTTTGAAGATGAAAATGAGCCTTTCATATATTTTACAACTGTTTGGTATGACTTAGCTTAATATTATGAAATGTTACTGAGATTTTCATGTATTAAATGAAATATTACAATACCAGCTGAATTCTCAGTAACCCTAAGAAGATCATGAAAGCAGTTTATAGCATTCAAAGGAGACTGGCATGGGACTTTTTTCTAAATATATTGAAATAAAAGCAAACATACTGTGGATTGATGATATATCTATAAAATATAAGTCCACATGGTTTGAGCTGAGGGAACAGCAGAGATGTGTTTACAGTTGCATATCAAGATCTAATATTCCCTAACAACAAGTAGTTCAAGTATGCATACTACAAAAACTGGGCCAAATAACTTGTATTTTTGTTTTATAGCAACCAAGCCAAGGACAATTTGTAAATAAATATGCCAATAGTGAGATTCCTTGATTTTATTTTTATTGTTTGGCACATGGAGGGCAAAATATTTCCTTCCATTCTAACTACGATTATGAGGAGTTTATTGATGAACGTATGAAATACTAGTGCCAAGTCCTAATATTTATACTAAACAATATCTGTGCTTAGAATTTGTTTGGACTGCAGCACATGTTTTGTTGTCTTCTAAATTAAAAACAAAAGCACAGATACTGTCTCACAGTATTTAGGGAGAAAGGAGCAAAGTAGACCTGCTGGAGTATGGGCACCTGACTGAGACCTTCAGGTTGGGAAGTAAGGGGTGTTAGGAAGGAGGCTACATATCTGTTTTACTCCTACCTTGTTAGGGATTATGTAAAGCACTGGAAAGCATGACTCTGACCCACCATGTTTTTCCTGATAATGATGATGAAGTAAATTTATGCACCTTCGTAATTGTCTCTGATTTCATCTGAGCCCAGTGTCCATCATCACAAGGGATGGATCCTAAAACATGCCATTTCCCCATGGAAACTGAGATGCAATTTCCCCTAGTGTGAACTATCCTGAGGTAGTAACAAGGCCCTCTCATGTCTGGGTGATACTTGCTCTCCTCAAGGGTGACCCTTGGTTTGTTACTAAACACCCCATGCCTTGCAGGTCAGTAAATGCTGCTTGTTCTGATTCTTCTCTTTAATTGGGTATATATAAGCAGCTTTAGGATGAGTGTTGAATGTTCACAGCAGTCTGGTGTAAGTATAAACATACATGATTTTCTCTTTATATTTCTTAGTTACATACAAAGAGTAAATAACCTCTGTATGTAAAGATATAATCACTTAACCCAAGCCTACCAGAATCATAGAATCACCAGGTTGGAAGAGACCCGTCGGATCATCGAGTCCAACCATTCCTACCAAACNTCATGTCATTTTTATTTAAGCATTCATAAAAAATGAATGAAATTTTGCTGAGTGATCTGTTAAAAATTGAATAGCAGCATATGGGATTTAGCCCATACTGCTAGGCTTGTGTGGGGAAAGCCACTGTAACCAACAGCACTTTTTATAATCACTGGGTATTTTTTTCTGTTTCCTTAAAAATCAGCTATTTTGGTGTTGTGCTGTGCCAGCTCTTTCTCAAATGCGGAAAGTACATGGTTCTCAGGATTGAATGAAGTTTTCATCAGTCTAGTTAAAGACTGATTAGTAATGAGGAGTGTGGGAAATGGAGAACATGCTGCAGCCCTCTGTGGACTAGAAGTTGCATTTTATTTATCAGCTGAAAATTTAAAAAAAAAAACTTGACCAACCCAAAAAACCCCCATGAACACACTGTTCTTTGAAGAAGAACCTTTCAGTTAAGAGATGCAGGCAGTATAGAATGATGTGTTTTAGGAGAACACAGTGAAATCTTTGTGCAGAGGTGATGTTGTCTTGCTTCCTGCCACATGTGCAGACTGTAAACCATAAGACAGGCGTGGCTTGGAGCACATTCAGTCTGAATTTGTACAGTACTTGACTGTCATAATACTACTTCAGGGCTTGACTTTCTTCATTTTCCCTGTAGATGTCTGCTCTTAGGCAACACACAATGTTACAGTGTTGTATCTGAATCAGGAAAATGTTTTTTGCTTGATTTTTCCAGTGACGGTCTTCAAAGTATCTTGGAATGGGACTTCTTAAGTACATGCCTGTCCAAAGACACACAATCAAAGTTTATGAATATCCTCAGGGAGTCTTTGCAAATGCTAAGACATTCCCACTTCTGCTGCTTCAGATTTTGCAAAATTTTGGGTGGAAAACCTACAGAAATTTTTCATACCAACTAGATCAAAATGAAGATGTTAGTTGTTGGTGAATTATTTATTCTTAAAAAACTTAAACAAAACTGTCTTTGCTGTGTCTACTGAATTTACTCTGTTGCTTTAATCTCATTGATGTGAGAACTGAGATTTTTTTCCTGTAATTTAGATTTTCTGCGTATCACCTTCTTTTAAAAAACTGCCAAAATATTTCTTTTTCTGGCTCTCATGTTCCCTGGTAGTTTTATCTGGGGAAAGTCAGCATGAAGATAGTTTCAACACCATGACCCTTGGGAGCTACAGGTAAGAGCCTGCAGACTTGAAGGCTCCTGGAGCATGTTTCCAGGGCCAGTCAGTGCACATAGATAAAGGTAAAGCCTGAAGCTTGCTGGAGAGAGGAGCTAGCAACACAGAGAGACTATTTTTATGCATGAGAAAATGGGCTGGCTCTCTTTAAAAATCAGACGTGTTCTGGATAACCTGATTCAAATAGAAACTTTACATCTCTAGAATCCACCCAGAACTACTTAAGTGCTACCACTTCGGATAAATTATCAGTGACTATCATAAAATCCACATGTGAAATATAGGAACAACACATTTTTAGAACATACAGAAGTACTGTATATTTCTTTCTTCAGTGCTTCCATTTTAACTTCAGCTCTCATTTCCCTTATTTCTATATCAACACATGAATTCTGTTAAAAATATTCTGCCAGGACATCTCTAGATTTTGGTTTTGGCACATTGTAAATGTATCTTCTTTAATTATCTTTAAAGTCTCATCTTCACAGTCCATTACTGGAGGCTACTTGGTCTTCATTGCCAAAAGTAATTAGAAAGATGAAATTTGTCTGAAAAGTTGGTGATCGCCATTCTTCTTCCTTGTAACCTAAAACATCACAACTGGAGGCAAGCCAAAGGAGTTCATTCTAAGACCGAGCCTAGTGTGAACAAGTTTCTTACATCTGATTCTTGTAAATGTCTAGATTTCACATACAGAAACAGGCATTGCCAACAGTAATTTTTTTTCCACAGCATGATGAAGTCTGTATGATGAAACCAGCTTTAATTATTCAGTCGGTGCCTCCAAACAGTTGCTTAGTGATTGGTGACCTTTCTGTTCAAATCTGCAGTAAAACTGATTTGTGAGCTAGGCCACTAGCTGGTTTAAGTTGGTGTGACTGCTGGTTTAATTGGCACACACTGAGTGAACAGAGCTAAATAATTCTCTGTATATTTAACAATTGTATGGATAGCTTCTATAGATAAAACGGAACTGACCAGTAAAAGAGTTATCTCATGGTTTTCAGAGTACTGGTTTCTCTTTTACAGATGTCTTTATTTGCTCTAATTGTTGTCTTGAATAGTACTTAAATTGAGCCCTGCAGCAGTATTACTTTCCGGAAGATAACAGA
Organism: Piaya cayana; assembly: GCA_013389865.1. NCBI lineage: Eukaryota > Metazoa > Chordata > Aves > Cuculiformes > Coccyzidae > Piaya > Piaya cayana. The sequence continues at coordinate 70,609 of WAAB01015535.1, forward strand.
TGAAGCTGTTTATATTGTAACTCAGGGAGATGAACCTGTGTAAAATTTGCACTGAAAAACATCATGATATATTAATTTCTAGCTAAAAACCTTTGTATATGAATCCATGATTCCTCCATAAGTATCTTTTAAGGATTTGAGTAGTTAAAATTTAATTTAAAAGGCTCAATTACTTAGTTAAAAATACTCAAACTGAAAATAAAAGCACATGTTCTCAGTGGGGGAGAAAGTGTCAGGAGAATAGATTCATAGCAGTTTACAGATTAATCTCCTAAGCAGAGACTGGTCTGTGCATGTGTTTTGGAAGCAGCTTTGTAGTTACAGGGCACCAGGTGGTCACCTATGTTTGATATATGAAGCAAACACTGCCACAAATGCTATTAGTAGTGTGTAATGAGATTAAATCCCTGTAGTACTTGCAATATCCTTGAGGTTTTTCCCTAAAGCAGCACAGGACTGATCACCACCTCTTAAACAATGAAGACTTTAATCTTTCATTGTTGCATGCACATAACTCATCGGCATTAATAAGACTTAAGCATGCGTGTAAAGAGAAGAATAGACCTTAAAGTTTAAGTAATCATGGTGTGCTAAACATTTCCAACAATTTCACAAAGGACCAGGTCAAAATAGTATGATTATTCCTGCTGGGTGACATTAAGTACTTTAAGAGATTTGCATTTTTGAGAAATAAAGGATGATTAGAGGTTCCTAATTAACAATGAAGATTTAGGAAAAGGTAAAGAGTTGTAGCTGCAAGAGACAGAATCTGAGGAAGAGCTCATATTTGGTTGAATGTTTTTCCTTTCCATGACAGGCTGAGGTTCTCCTTGCTTTCATTTTAAGGTAACTCATTTTGATGTGTACTGATCATTGCGGTGGACTCCCTGGGAGTTTGGTGGATGCTTATCTAGTTAGAGGTGATACAGCTGTCTGCATCAGCTCTTGCATGTGCAGGAGGAAACTTTCACCAGGTCCAAATTCTGTGCCTTCCTGTAAAAGCTTGATGTGGCTGTATAAGCCAAAAGGATGAGGATCTTATGGGTCAGCAGGAGTCATCCTTTGTTCCTCAGCTCAGAGGCTGCCTGAACTATTTCTAGGGGCATCTGCTTCTTCCTAGGAAGATGATAAGCAGTAAAAGGATGTTGGAAATAGTAACTCAGGTACTTGAAGATTAAAACAGGAGCTTTCAGAAAGATCTGTTCCTCACTTATTTTTCCATGTGGAAGTTAGTGTAGGGAGACTGTACGAGGCCAGTGAGAATAATAATAATAATCCAAGCCACACTCCTGACTGGTCCTTGGGAGACTTTTGACTGCCTATTTGGTCATGTAGAGAGCCAGCTTTGGCTTTCACACTTGCCAGTTCATTGGTTTCTGGTTTCCAAGTCCCTTGATTGCCATTAGTGAGCATTTTTTCTTGTATCATATCAGTAGATATAAGCTACCACTATTTGTTATCAGTATATTGATTTTTGATACTGCAATTTCGAGCACTGATTAGGGCAATTGGTTTGTTAAATTTTAGAGTTTAGGTATTAAAATACATTGAATTTTCAAGTTAATATTTGGATACCAGTTTGTATTTCCTATAGATACTAGAAGGTTTTTTCCCTCTCCTTTTTTTTATGTTCTAATTACAGGATAGCTGTAGCAATTAAGGCACAGACCCCATCGACAAGGCAATAAGCAAGATCACCTTTATTGAGAGGATGCAAACCTTATATAGTGTTTCTGTATCCAGTCAGCAGCTACCCCAGTGAATTTCCACCTGTGAGAACCCAGAGGTTACAGGGATAGAGTGCAACCCACTATTTACCACAGATGTGGCCCTTATCTTCATGTTTTCCATCTAATGCATTCTTTTCTTTTTAACTCACGGGTCTTAGTAAAGATTCCAAGGTCTCAACAAGCTATCAAGCAGGAGAACACCAGCTGTTTGCTCTGTGCTTGCTGCTAATATCATGAGTATGCCAAGGTATCAACCACTTGTTCCAGCATACACACCACAGTGAAATCTTTCATGCTCGCAGATAGCATTGACTTTTACAGTCTTATAATGTAGTTCAATTGGTTTTACTTCAATAAATCATCAGAAAAATTAAGGCCTAAGACTGGGGGGATAAATTTATGACTTGTTTTAATTCCAGAAATAAAAGCTAGAATAATGTTCCCTTTGTGTTGAAATATGTAGCTGGCAGGTGCACTTTCTTATTTTCCTTTTTGTAAAATGTGGAATTAATTAGTACTTGCCTGTATTGTACACAGAGGCAATTGATTTTATATTACATTTGCAGTTTCTGTAAAACCATCACAGAGGACTGCATGCATCCAGTAAAGTATTGGAGGATGAAGGTGTTTTGAGGCTTTCAAGTGAGTCTTTCAGCAGAGCAAGATCTCTGCCTTCTGGTAGAACATTTGCTCTGCTCTTTCAGATGAGGAAAGCAGTTGCTGCTGGAAGAGGGTGGTAAATTCATGTCCAGAAATTGACTAGCAACACTGCTTATCATTGTGGCTTATTTTTACTGACTGTACGTAAAGTGAAATAAAAGCTTTGGGCAAGTTGTCCCATGAAGCTGGGCAGCCAGTTGGTTGCAAGGGGAAATGCTTAAACCCAGTTCTTATTGAAGACTTAGAAACAAAGCATCTTATTAGGTTTTTCAGTGGTTGCAGAGGCTCAGGGGTACTCCGCAGCTGTTAAATTAGTTGATAGTAATAATACATTCAACTGAATGACAGGTTTCTAAAGCACACAAAAGTAAAGCCAAGTATTAAAAAATATAACTTTTCTGCTGTAATACAACTATTATAATTTTATGTACTACAAAGTTAAGTGTCTGATCTGGACTGCAGAGTTCCCTGCAACAGGCCTTACTGCCTGCATAGAGTTCTGTCACTTGTTTTTCACAGCCAATAAAGTCCTTCTCTGATTTGAACTGGGAGAAAGGATAGAAATTATAAATAAACTGAGAAACTTTAATAAATAAGTTTAAAAGAAAATTGTACTTGAGGGTAAGAATAGATTCCCCATGTGTGAAACTTCCATACGTTGTATTGACTTGTCTGACTTCAAACAGAAATGGCAGATGAACTTAAAAATAAGTTGCATATTCAGTAATGATCCCACGACTGGAAATACGCCCCAATGGATTTTAATTGGAGCTTTGAGTTTGGCTTCAGCTGCCATAGTGATGAAAACCCGTTAGTAAGTAGGCTGTGGCAGTTCGGAAAGATTGCTAATAGACACCTTCTGAGATGATCAAAATTCAGAGACTGCTCCCTGAAGGCAGAAAGTACAAGTCTAAAAATGTATTCAGGTAGGGATGTCTGGGAAGAGGAAAGGCAGACTTCTGAAATTATTTTTGTTCTGAAATACTCTTGTCAGTATTTATCCTTTTGCCACACATTTTGCATTTACATCATCTTTTCCCTGATGCTGTGGTGCTTCCTTTTCCATATGAAGGTTTCAGTGAAGTGTAAAGAAGCATCTGCACAGAGTACTGCAGAGAAAATCTGAGCAATCTTCCCTTCCCTGGCAGTCATGATGGTGAGGGAAGAATGGTACAGCCATGGACTGCAGCACAAGGAGGTGAAATGGAAGAATGTAAAAACTAGGCTTTAGCAATGCCAACATTTGAAGGAAATCAGTTAAATGGGGTTATTTTGGGCTTTTTTTCCCCAAATCTTGGTTACTTGCTTAAATTCCAAGAAGGAGAAAAATAACAACATCCTCCA
>WAAB01015537.1:5944-26767 GCA_013389865.1 Piaya cayana
CTTGGCCCATCTGACAGCCCATAGGGTGACAACAATAGTTGGAGCTGATGATCTTAAAAGTCTTTTCCAACCTTAAAGATTCTATGATACTATGAACGACCCAAGGGCTGGTTTGCAACCCTACCCTGGAGCATCAGCATGTACAGCTCTGGAGCTCAGCTCTACCCCTTGGCACTTTCCAAGCAAATATCCTGAAAATGGAGATTAAAATGAGTGTTCCAGCAACCCACCTCACACTGTACTTCTGCAACTGTACAATGAGGCTCATACATCTGCACTCTGACACACGTGTGCTGCTGGGCACTTATCCACATGGATGCACACATACAGTGGAACACACAGACATGCATGTGAGTGTTGTGCACGGGCTTCGTGCTCTACACTTACTACATGTAAACAGTTTTCACAGGTACAACACACAGAGCGACACATACAAGCGCAAGCGTTGTGGCACACTGCTTAATATCACTTTGTTATTTTCACCTGGAGTCCTGTGTTCAGTTCTGGAGTTCTCAACACAGAAAAGACATGGATCTGTTAGAGTGAGTCCAGAGGAGGTCACGAAGATGATCAGAGGATTGGAGAACCTCCCATACAAGGACAAGCTGGGAGAGTTGGGGTTGTAAAGCCTTGAGAAGAGAAAGCTCCGGGACTTCTTTGTAAGCATCCTCACCTGGGTTGGCAAAGGCAGCCATGCGCTCAGAGAAGCCAATATCACATTTGGCTTTACTGGGAAGGCTGAGGTGCCCTCAGCAACAGAGTTTATCAAAAAGCTGTGACTCAGAGGAAGGGAAGTCTAGCTCAGACATGACCCCATTCTTCCTGGTCCAGGTAACCAATGGCATCCTGGACATATCAAGGTGAAAAATGTGCTTATGAACGCATAACCTGGGACTTAGAGACAGATAAAATCTTAGGAGGGACCCTTTCAGGTAGGGAGGAGTGTTAACGTCTGCATTGCAGGGGAACAGAAAGGCCAAAATTTGCTGGTCAGGTCCGAGACAGAACCGTGAACACAGCAGGGTTTCTTATCACAGGGACATTTCCTCCTTATTTCCCAAAATATCCGACACCAGCAAATTTTGGCCCTTCCCTCTGGCACAGGTATTGGACAGATGGTTGCAGGAGATAGCTCAGGTATGAAGCCAGCTCCTCCATGCCCAAACCCCTCCCTTTTCCCTCTGCTTCCAGAAAAGAAAAGGGACGACTAGCACAAAATCCATGGCAACCCTCCCCTCCTCTGTGCCTTTGTCTGCTGCTGGCACACCCCTCAAGCTCTCACTTTTTGCTCCCCTCCCAGGTTTCAGATGAAGGAGCTTTGCTTTTCTCTCCCCTCCTCGGGCAGTGCTGCCTGGGGACAGAAGAAGTGGGCTTTACCTCCTACAAGAGACTTAACCTGTAAGAGACACCTTTACACCTTTTCCTACATCACCAGCATCACAAAATCCACCGGTGTTGTGCATAGATGCTTGCTAGGAGCAAGCAGCGAGCTTGCATTGATGAATGAGAGCTGGTGTGCATGTAAGCTTGCAAAAACGAGCCAGCAAAACTGGGGAACCTCTCTGTAAGAAGCCAGGCAAGGGCATACGCTATCAGGATTCATGGCTTGTTCTGAAGGTGGGTAAATAACCTGGACTGCCAACCCTAAGCTGATTATTTCCACCTGCAAACAGAACAGTGGAAAAAAAAAATCAGACTCTAACTGCAAAAATCCTCTCACTAGCAATCCAGTAGGTAAAAAACAGGGTGCTCCCCTTTAAAAATAATCTACAATAATACACAGTCACCTATGAGGTGATAGGCAGTCCCTATCAGTGAAGCAGCATGGCCACAAAGGGGAACAGTAAGAGTTTACGCTCAGCCTGCTCTTTGCAAACAACCCTGCTAAAGCCAGGCTTGAGTCCACGACTTGCACGCAAGGCAAGAGCTGTGTAAGTGCAGCCTGCAGAGGACAAATCAGTAGGAACGGGGAAATCTGCCATCTTTCCAAGCAAAAGCAGGCCAGAGGAAAATCCAGAAACCCCTGTCTGAATCCCCTCCTGCTGAGCCAATCCAGATATGAAATTATTTTTGCCTCTTTTAAGAGCAGTCCTTGAATCCATCCTCTTCTCTGCTCAGACAGCTTCCCCCTTGGAAATAACCTCCTCTAAAATATGTGAAAACCCTCCAGGTACCTGGACATGATGAATTGAATCTTTGCATCCCAGGAATAGTGTCGGCACTGTGCTGTTGCCAGAGACTCCTGACTTTCCCCCTGCCCCCTTAGCAATCACCCTGGGAGACTGGGATGAACCCCCAAGGAATCCTGTGCTGGCAAGAGCCCCCCAGTGCCTGGCCAAGCGGCCAAACATCTCTCTGGCTGGTGGCAGACAACCACGACAGCAGATGCACCATCTCTTCTGCATCCCCTTGCCTGGAGGCTTTGTATTCAAGAGACCCTGTGTGCAGCCCTGGCATGGAAAAGGGGTGACTATGCAACCTGGGTTGGGGCAAGACATTCCTGCACCCACAGGAGTTGCTCAGATGCGTGGCACAGTGTGCTCCACATCTCAGGATGCGAGCAGGCTTGCTGAAGCTGGTAACGCTGCTTCTACTTGAAGATAAGCATGTGCTCGCAGCCTGGGCTGGCTGGAGCCCAGCACCAGCACAAAGAGGGCTTTGTATCTGTGGGATGCACAAGGCGATGGGGTAGAGCTGCTCTCCGAGGAAACTGGAGGCCCGTAGACAAAACAGGTCTCTGGGGAGGAGATAAAAAGGGGACCTTTCTTTCTTTGCTTTTCGAAAGAATGGAGGAGAGCTGCACATCGTAATTAATAAGCCGCAGGTGATTAAACCCCTGCAGCCGCTGAGCAGTGAAAGAAAAACAAAGAGGCACAGGGGGGAGCGGGAAGGCAGGAGTAAACACTCTCCACAGGGCACTGCTAGGAAAGAAAGGCAAGCTAAGCTTGGAGGGATGGGAGAAGGAGCCACGATGACACCTCTCAGATCTGCTGGGCTTGAACTCACCAAAAAGCCTTATTTCCTATGGGCTGTGATGCTGGCAGCTAGTCTTGAGATAGACACTCCCACCAGTTAGAGCAAGGGAAGAGGAGGGCAGTCTAATATCAGGGGAAAAACATGTCCCTGTGCCCTTTGCAGGAGATGAGTTCTTAGCCAGGTTGGGCTGGACATCAGGCCAAGCCATGGAAACACCGGCTAGTTCGGTGCTTGGGGAGGGATCATCTGCAAGTCCCGCTTACTACAAGTATCAGCTGAAGCACTGTAGCTGAACCCTTGGGGAATGCAAAATCTTGGATTCAGGGTCTGTACCTACATCTATGGAGTAAGTAAAACAAGTCCAGAACTATCCTCTGGTCCCAAGAACCAAGTGGCATGATATGGATGTCATTGTACGGCATCCATGCCTGTAGCTAAACTTCCTTTCTCCCAGCTGGAGGAGGTTGCTGCTGGAGACGAGCCCATGCTACTGGAGATCAGCTTCTGGGTGTGGTTTGGGAAAGTATTGCTGGTATATGCCAGGGAGCATGGGGCTGGCTGTGGGGCTCACCCTCGGCTGTGTTTTCTTTGCTAGTTAAGACACGGCGTATATCTCCCCTCATAGCATAAGATGGTGCTGAGAAGTTGAAGGTTCCTGTCCCTGTCCCATCCTTCCTACCCAGCTCCTATGCACTGACACACACATTTGTGCAGCCATGTGGGCAGCAGTAGTGATGAACTTATTTAGGCTTTAACTAATGTGGCTTAACGACATGGAAAATACAAGGCATAAAGTCAATCTTGTCCTGCCAGGCTTGGGTTATCATATGGGAGAGAGGGAAAAAAGTGGTGAGAGTGGTTAGCAGGCAGGGAGGATGGAACATGGAAGGGATCCAGACCAGTTCTAGTGAGAGCAGGGCCAGCTCTTTTCAAACCCAGTTTTCTAGGAAAGAAAAACTTTCACCACCAGACTATACTGTCTCTCTTTACATATCAGCCTTGCCTTCCTCTTGCAAGCTTTTAAGCTCATCAGCTGACCAAGTCTGTCATGGAATTATAGAATCATCAAATGATTTGGGTGGGAAGAGACATTAAAGATCATCCAGTTCCAACCCCCTGGCATAGGCAGGAACACCTTCTACTGGATCAGGTCGCTCAAAACCTCATCCAGGTTGGCTTTGAACACCTCCAGAGATGGGGCAGCCACAACTGCTCTGGGCAACCTGTTCCAGTGCCCCACCACCCTCAGAGGAAAAAAAATTCTTAGTAATATCTAATCAAAATCTCCGCTTTTTCAGCATAAAAACTATTCCCCTTCATCCCGTCACTGGACCCCCTGGTAAAGAGTTCGTCCCCACCTTTCCCCTAGATCCTGATATAGGTCCATGTCCATCAATGTGCTTGACAAACTGCTTGTTGCTGTGAAGGAGCAGAAAGCCATTGTGGTCGTGGGTGGCAGCTTCATCTCTTGTCGCTGTGAGATGACTGGCATTGCATCTGGAGAGAGTCTTGAGACTGTAGGTTGAGGACTCTGGACCTTGGGAGGATTGACATCAACTTATTTGGAGAACTAGGAGGTTGCTATGAGAGAAAAAGGTGTCCAAGACAGCTGGCTGATTTTTTTAAGAAAACTTATTCAGAGCTTGGGAACAAACCCTGCCTTTGCACAAGGAAATCAGGAATTTCAGCACAAAGCCTGCTTGGCTAATTAGGATGCTTGTTAGTGAACTGAGCTGCTAAAAGGGAGCGTAGAAGAAATGTAAATAAGGAGAGAAAATGAAAGAAGAGTACAAATGCATTGCTTGGGTACTTAAGGATAAAAGCTGAACGGCTAAAGACCAGCTGGAGCAAGGACTGGTCAGGGATGCTAAGAAAAATAAAAAGGGGGGTTGGAAGTATTTTAACAGCATAATTCAGGGAAAACATTAGTCGGCTGTTGGAAGAGGGGAGATAGCCTAGTGATACATAATTATGGAAAAGGCTGAACACAATTCTCTTGCATATAACAGCAGATTTGGGAAGAAAAAGAACAGCCAGCAGTGAGGGAATAAAAAGTTTAGGGACTATTTAGTGGAAATGAACGTATTGTATAGTAGCCTTTCAGTACTTAAAAGAGGCCTACAGGAAAGATGCAGGTGGGCTTTTTGTTGTGGAGTGCAGGGATAGGAAAAGGGGGAATGGTTTTAAGCTGAAAGAAGGGAGATTTAGATTAGATATCGAGAATAAATTTTTTCTGTGAGGGTAGTGAGGCACTGACACAGGCTGCCCAGAGAAGTCATGGATGCCTCAACCATGCAGGTGTTCAAGGAAGGTTTGGATGAGTTTTGGAGAAACCTGATCCAGCGGAAGGTGTTCTTGCCCATGGGAGGGGGGTTGGAACTGGGTGATCTTTAAGGTCTCGTCCAACCCAAACCATTCTGTGATTGTAGGATTCTATTTACACCCATCATAATTCATGAGATCCATGAGATTAATTCAAGTACTCTGACAGAAGCCTCTTCTGTGGTTGCTGAGCTGCTGCCTGTCACTGAAAAAAAATCCCGCATGGTGTCTGGCCTCTGTCCACCCATCAGGTGTCTCCAAGCGTTATACACGTCTTAAGAAAGGGAAAGAGGAGGATGTGAAGAGCTGTAGAGGTTAGCTTCACCTTGTGTCCTGGAAAGATCATGGAGCACACCCTCCAGGCATTAATTTCTTGGTATATGAAGAGCAAGAAGATAGGGATTCAGGGACCCCAAGCTACAGGACATTGTTGTATGGAGACTGGTGTACAAGCTGCTCTGCAGAAACAGATGTGGAACTTGGGGGTGAGAGAGAGCTTACAGGAGAATTGTCTTTTCTTCCTTGGTGGCAATGTCTTTAGATAGGGGCCGGGAAGAAGGCTTGCAGTTTGTAGGTATGAAGAAACTCTTTAGTACAGGAATCCTGGTACTAAGTCCTTTCCTTCTCTGCTGGAACTCTGACAGAAGGAAGAAGTCATGAGTGATGGGACAGGTTTCACCCTGCACTGTAATATGTGACAAATCTTGATGCCGAGATCAGTTCCTGACTTTGCTAATTCCAAAGGAATAGCTGGACAACCATGACACAGACAAAGAGAACTTGCAGGAACCTGGGCTTGCTGTGGCTGGTCCAAGCTGAGCAAACCCAATTAGTTGGCTCCCAATCTTTCTGTATATTTTGCAATAAACAGTCATCGGTGAGGACAAAGTACCAGAGAGAGAAATCTAGAGTTTCCACTCTCCTGGGGACTGTCCTGACCACTGAACCATCACATGCCTCTTCTGACCTGGTTGCTCTCAAACAAGGCTCACCTCAGGGAAGCTTCCCTCCCTCTGGATAAAGAAATGGACAAAATAAGGGATAAGAAAAGAGTAAAAAAACCCAAAGAAGTACAGTTCTTAGGCAATGTGGCTTCCTCTACATGGCTAACCCCTTGTTTGAAGCATTCTCCTTTGCCTGGGGCTCAGTACATTGGCTGATCCCATCCAGAGCAGGCAGTGGGAAAACTTTCATTTCCTTTTGATGTTTGGTTTTTGCATGCAAGAAGATTTCCAGGAACACCACAATGCACTGTTCTTCAGAGAGGTGCTAGAGGATGCCTCTCCTCTGTACAGGGCTCCTGGTGCATCCTCCCTCCGCTGTCCTCTCCTCCTACATGACAAGGAACTGTTTTATAAATAATTCCCTACTTTTTTTTGCTGATTGCATCTCCTTACCAAGGTGTCTAGGAGCATTCTATGAGTTGCTCGTACATATGGTTTAGTAGTGGACAGGTAGGGTTTGACTTGATAATCTGAAAGGTCTTTTCCAACCAAACAATTCTGTGATTCTGTGATCCCTGGAACCACAGCTCACAACAGAGCGGCAGCTAATGAAGATAACTAAGATTTTATAGTTATCTTTCTTAACAGGTTGCCCAAGCTCTTCCATGGGGGTCTGAGAGGACGGGTGTCTGCTTCCTGTGGTGGGTGGGCTTATAAGAGACCCAAACAGGGAAGAAGAAATTCTTTAGGACTTTACTAGGTTTTGTGCTGTGGTTATGTTTGTGCTGAGGGGCATTTCCAGGTGTTGGAATTCAACTCTTCAGTGGTCATCACAGTGCCTGGCAGGATTTAGGCATCAGACAACCATCTACAGGCAAGGTTTAGGAGCTTGCCTGGGTCAAGAATCATTCCTAAGACACAGTTTTTCTGCTACTTACCAGTTTTGTAGTTAATAATATGGGTTTGGACAGATTGGCCACTCGGCCTTAGGTCAGAGAATGTGTCCTGGTTGCTGGTAGAGATGCAGCTCTTGGTTTTTACCTTCAAATGAGTGATCCTACCTCTGGGTGGGATGTTTGTATGTCATGAATCAAAAAGACTTTGTCTCTACAGCCTTGGCTTAGAAGTGTACTAGAGAACTGTCCCTTTGCAAGAATTTGAACCATTAGTGATTGCTGATTTAAAAGAAAATGTTATTGCACACTGTCCTGGTTGTGTTTGCTCATGAAGATGCTATGACTCCATTGGTAAACTGAACAGCAATAGGGTCCCTCTTCTGTCCCCAACACCAACTAGTATGTTCCAGATGGGCCATGGCTAAACCCTCATGCCCTAACAGGTAGCTGCACCCAGCCTGACTCTTTGGGATGGTCGCTGGCTTAGTTACTCCTGAGCAATGCCTGTCAGTTATTTGGGTCAGTTCTTGCTGGACTGGCCTAACACCATGTCAGGAACCGTGCTGACGATCAAGCAGGCAGAGCTTACGCTTGACAAGCCACAAACCAAAGCTGTTGAAGCTGTGCCTGTACTTGGCAGCATGGGAAGGGGGACAGGGCAGTCTAACAAGCTGCTGTTTTCACAAGATGAGCTTAATAGCATTAAGAACTTGATCCCTCTGATGTGGTTAGAAGCCTTGCAACAGGCTTCCAGTTTTAATTTACCTGCGGGACAGGCTTTCGTCTAAAAGCCCAGTCTCAGCAGCTTCCAGGGTGGCAAAGGACATGCGGAGTGTGCCAAGCTGGACACATCTGAAAGGCCAGAAGGTCCTCAGCTGTACCTCAGACTGAGCAGCCACAGCATGGGTTAGCTCACATCTCATTTTCCGCCCTATAATCAGAAGAGAATTGTTCTAACTGTATTTCTAGGGTGGTAGGAAGGAGCTGACCTTTGCAGAGCTCTGCAGAGAACTTTTAATGGGATTCCTGCTTCCCATTGAGTTGCCTCCCTAGCTATCCAGGCTGCAAGCTAAAGCAGTTGGGGGAGATTTCCTCTGCCTCCCCGAGCAATCCCCATCCTAAAGAAAACCCCTTGTAGCACATGGCATTTTTGGAGCAGCTCCTTCCTACCCACATTGTTCCTGGGGAGGCGAGACAACGATCTAAGAATGCAAAGCTATTGAAACCCTTCCAGAAAGCTGAGATTTATGAGCAGCCTGTTCCAACTAGTGAAGGGAAATCACCACTGGGACAAAAATATTGTGTAATAGCCCCCCCTTTTCCTCCTCCCCCTCTGAGAGGCAGGAGTGGGGGAGCTGAGACAGCCCCAAGGGAGAGAGGGGATTGGGGTAGGGGTAATGGTGAAGGTCTGGGAATCTTCCACCAACACCCGAAGGCTGGATCACTGCTAACCTCCTGTGGTGCCTGACCCAGGGTGTTTTGCAGCACATTTTGATGCTGAAGGCAATGGCAACCAGGATGGCTTGGCTGTCCCAAGGCTTAAACCACAGGGACTCTGCACTGTCCTCCTTTTGTGGGTGGATGGTGTAAATCCAGGTCTTAGCTGCTCTGGATGAAAGATTCACAGAGCTGGTGTCTTGGTCCTTGATAAAATACATAGAAAAGATGAAAGATGAAAGCCTAAAATCAAGAGTTTACCCCAGATGCGATCATCATGTACCTCAAAATCTACATTTAACCATTGCTGCTTGGGACTTAGTTTCGCATGGGTGTGTGCAGTCACTCAAGGGTCAGAGGTGTCCCCTGGCTGGAGAGGGGAGGGAGGTGCCAGTGTTTCTCAGCTTTCTAGATTTCCCAGGTAATATGAAAACTGGTGAGGATTTCTGGGAGCAGTTTGTACATCTTTTGGAGCTACTGTCCCTTAGGGGACTGCATGGTTCCTCTGGATGCTGACTGGGCTATAAGCAACACCCAAAGGGTGATTTCATAGAATCGTAGAATGATTCGTGTTGGAAGGGACCTTAAAGATCATTCAGTTCCAAACTGAACGGGACATCTTCAACTGGATCTTGTTGCTTAAAACCTCATCCAGCTTGGTGTTTAACACTTCCAGGGTTGGGGCTTCCATGACTTCTCTGGACAACCTGTACCCATCCCTCACCACCCTCACAGTAAAAAACCTCTTTATAGTATCTAATCTAAATCTACCTTCTTTCAGCTTAAACCCATCACCCTTCTTGAAGTTTTGGGATGCCTCACTCCCTTGAGTGTATCTCCTCAGATATGTACTAGGTTGTAAAATGTGCAGTGAGGGAGGCAAGTCTGATTCTAGTTTTGGTGTGTAACCTGCCACCTCCTCCTTGTAATCCTTTTTTTTTTTTCATTCTCTCCTACCCTCCCCCCGCTTCTGTCTTCCCTGATCTAAAAAAACCCACACTTAGCAGACAGCATCAGACTGAGAAAAAACCCACAAGGTGCTGGGTATACTCCAGCTGGGTTGGGGTTTTTTTCATATATATATATAATATATATATATTTTATATATATACACACACACANACCCTCCCCCCGCTTCTGTCTTCCCTGATCTAAAAAAACCCACACTTAGCAGACAGCATCAGACTGAGAAAAAACCCACAAGGTGCTGGGTATACTCCAGCTGGGTTGGGGTTTTTTTCATATATATATATAATATATATATATTTTATATATATACACACACACACATGAAAGAGTCTACACTGTGAATGCTGAAATACCATGTAGCAGAGAAAATGTGAAAATTCAGTCTTTAAGTCCTTAAACATGTCATTCCCTGGCTTTCCTGCTGTAAGTGGGGCCTATCAGAGCATTTCTGTAATATCTCTATTGAATTTCATTAAGGGTTATATGGAGGCAATTGTGGGAGATGTCAAAACACAAATCACTCACTGATTATATGATAGTTCTTTGCAGTGCCAGAAGAGTGAGGAATGAGACACTCTTCTAGGAACAATGACCCTTTTCACTGCTGCTCCACTGAGGTTGTGACAGGTGAGCAAGGTCTTGTCCATCAGTACATTACAGTGGATCAAGCCAAGGAGCGTGGCCAGTTGACCTTAAGTTAAAATGTATAAAATTGCTTTGTGCTTCCTCTTAAATGACCCAAAGGAAGCCAGAAATCAGGCTGCTCCAATTTGGGTTTAAGTGATTTCTTCAAGCTGAAAAATATATAGAACTCTGAATTGACTAAAACATCAGGAATTGGATCGAGGTGGATGAATGACTGATACTCACGGAAAAAAAAGAGGAAGTGGAAAAGTTTAATTATGGCTACTTCAGGGAAATTATTTTGGCTGCTCGTTATAAAACAATGTTTGGGTGAAAATGAGGTGTTAATGTTTCAGTTTTAAATTAATATTTTTATAATTGTTTTAAGTAAAAACAAAATGTAATCAATTTAAATACCAGACTAACTTTCCCCATCCAAAATTGGCATATATGTGAGCTTTTGGAGGCAAGAAAAGAAATTTGGTCTTCTAGTTAGCCTTGGAAAATCTGTGGTATTCCAGTCTGGCTTTGAGCAACCTGATCTAGTGGATCCCTATCCATGGCAGAGGAATTGGAACTGGATGATCTTTTAAGATCCCTTTCAAGTCAAACTATTCCATGATTCACTTGGACTAGTCTCAAACTTTCTCTTTAATTTCAGTAAGGAACATATATTGTTTCTGGCAGCTGTGGACAACAGCCCTACTTTAAATGCAGGTATCACAGAATCACAGAATCACCGGGTTGGAAGAGACCCATCAGATCATCGAGTCCAACCACTCCCACAAAACACTAAACCAGGTAGATGAAGTGCTTAGGGGTATGATTTAGTAGTAGACAAGTACGATTGGACTTGATGATCTCAAAGGTCTTTTCCAATCTAGGGATTCTATGATTCTATGATCTGAGCAGCCTGATCCAGTGGGAGCTGTCTCTGCCCATGGGAAGGGGGTGGAACTGGGTAATCTTTAAGGTCCCTTCCAATTCAAACCATTCTATGATTGTATGATATTAATACAGCACCTAACATAAAACTGTGATTTTTTTTTTTTACTGTCTTTCTAGTACATTTTTGTTCAAATATGTAGAAAGTGCTTCCACCTTAATTTCTTCCCTTCTCCTTCAAACTACAAGGTGGAGCAATTGCTTATGGAGCCATTGAGGAGTCCTAGCAATGTGCATGGATGGTGAAACCTGGTACAGCTGTAAATCTTGAATGCACCAGACTGGTGCTTTTCCAACCACTCTCCAGGCAGAGATGGAGCCACTGAACACAGAGAACCGAGATGGACAATACAGAGACATCGATACAGACAAATTTTTAATTTAAAAAAATGTGCATTTTGATGAACAGCTGGCAGTTACAACCATCCCCCATTTCATTTAACGCAGAAAATACATGTCTGGACCCCAGACATCTGATATTTCTAAAGCATGTACAATAACATCCTAAGACTGTGCTTGCACTAACCTCCAGCATTCAGCTGCCAGATATGAGCCCAAAGGCAGATCCACTCTACAGTTGACTCTAGCTGATCCTAGAGAGAACCAGTCCCCCTCTTCCAAGGCATTATTTTCACTGAGAAGTTGTCTTTGCTACCTTTTAATCGAAAATTTCACTGAAAATCAACATGTGGGACATGAATTAATTTCTTTTTATTAAAAAAGTAAACAAAGAAGAATTTTAATTAGTGGGTTTTGTTGCTTTTTTTTTCCTTCAGGATGTCCATGGGGAAATAAGGCTATTTCTCTATTAGTAAGCTAAAAGGCATCATGACTGGTTGTCTTGTCCAGAGTCCAACTGACTGTCTGGCCACAAACCAATTAAACCTTCACCAAGTGGGCACACAAGATTCAGCACCCAGGCACGGCACTTGATTCACTTACTGGTCTAGAGTTCCAGCGGTCAAAATACCTCCTGCTTTAGCAGAAAGAAATGATACTCAGTGAGCTTCAAATTAGAGGGGTAGGAATCACTGAGGGGTTATGGAGACAGAGAGCTGAACTCAGCTCCAATCACCTACCAGTCCTCAGCCCCATGTGGCTACAAACACCTTTGTGATGTTAATTTGTTCTTCCGATGGAGACTTGTGGAGGCAGATGAATTAATTGTCTTCTCTGCATCAACCTAAGCTCCCTGTGGAAACCCAGATTTGAAGCCTCACTGCGTTTTCCCAGGCACAGCGGAGTATCATTGGCTTCTGGTTCACTTCATGTTTGGGAACAAAGAGTTGGGTCCACCACTCAACCTCCAGAGGGAGGCATCCTGCGGGCTCACATGCACACACACAACTTTTGCCCACACAGAGCTTACAAACACATTCAGGTACAGGCACATCAACACGGCCACACAGCTTTTAGCTCGACACTCGCTTGCATCTCCTGCTTGTCCCCAGGGTTTGGGCTGGTGCTGCGTGGGCATAATCACGTTCACTCAGCCAAAGAGCTCTCAGCTTGGGTGTGTGGCGGAGAGCAGAGCTGTGATGGGGTGATGGATGGAGAGACAGCACCTCTCTGCCACTCTGATGTGTCCGGGAGAGGTGTCAAGACAAGAGGGAGAACCCAGAGGCATCCACACCTCCTCTAGACAGACTGTCTTGGGTGCCAGATATCCCAAGATTGCCATGGCTAGATTGCTTGTGCCCCTGCCCTGGCTGGGCTGCATCACTGGTGTCTTCACCCTCCGTGCCACAGACAGGCAGGTGTGCAGCTGTGTGCACTGAAAGGCAAGAAAATATAACATCCGTTTACATATTGCCAAGCAGGGAGGGAATCCCACGTGTTTACTGCAAGTCCAAAGCTCATTGCAGCAATATTTCTCCTTTATATTTTATAGTCATACTTTATGTTCTTTACACAAAAGTCCCTTTTCTCCTCTTGAAGTTCTTTTCTCTGATAGAAGTGTGTTGCTACAGAGGATCCAAGATTTGCTGGTGTTGCTGTTGAGGGAATGTCAGCCTGGTGTGATCTCCCTTGGGTGTAATTTACCTCCTTTGCCTTACTGCTGGCAGGAGGTAACAACACAGTGTCTTGTGGCTACAGCTGACAGGATCAGGAACACATATTGCTTTGGGTGGAACTTCAAGGGCAAACAGGTGACTTCTTACAGGCCAGAGTCTCTATATAAATGTATCCATGATCCTTCCACAATCTGTGCCACAGGCAAAATTAAAGTAAAGTACACTGAGCTCAACAGGGCAAGTCAACAAAAATGTCTTCTCACCACTACTTGGGGCTGCAGAGCATCTAACCCACAGTCTAACCCACCTGCTGCAAAGGCTCCTTTCCATTGCAAATCAGTTTCACATCTGAAACAGCCCTGTAGACCCTGTACTTGGGCCAGCAGAGGCTAAGACTCAATGACCAAGAAGAAATCCAGAAAGGAGAATGACTTAGAAGAGAGGGCTAACCTTGGGAGGAGGTAAAAGGGAAGGGAAAAGAGATTTTGCTTTGCTTAGTGGTTGGATCCTTGACCACTGCTTTGATTTTTGAGTACCACCACCCACACTGCAGCTGCATCCTCTTAAGGGAAGAGAAAGAGAAGGGACTTTGCAAAGGAGCAGGCTAAGTGCACGTGTTAGGATCAGATGCTCTCCACACCTCCTCCATGCAGGTCCTGTCTTCCTGACGACATCTCTGGAACTTCTCAGTGCGCAGCTCTGCTGCTCTGCCCTGTGACCAAGACCAGTTGTGGGTTCCCTGTTTGCTCCTGTTGCCTCTGCCCCTGTTTGGCTTCTTTTTTCGCCCAGCCATCAGGCAGAGAGAGACCTGGTGCTGCCCAATCCTCTCTCTCTTTTGCCCCCATCCTTCCCTCTTCTTCCCCGCTTCAACACAGTGAGAACCGGCGAGAATTGATGTTCATCTTGGTGACCCCGATGAGCTTGAGTGGCGTGGAGAGACTGAAGGAGCTCACAAGGGGGAAGTCACAGAAGAGGTCAGAGAGCTCATCCCTCTCCTCCAGCTCATACGTGGCATCATTGAGCATGCGCTGGTGCAGGTGGCAGGTCTGCTCAATCTTCAGCTTGTTGATGTCGCTGCGAAGGCGCATGAGCTGCCTCGCCAGCTGCTGGTCCTGCAGGCGCATTTCTGCCTGAAACACAAGACAGAGGGGAGGGAGGAAAGAAGGTATTGGCAAGGGCACAGCAAATTCGCTCATCGTGCTGCTCCCTGCTAGAGGCTGCACCAAATAATTGGAAATGTGCATCATCTAAAGACGCTACCCCAATTGCAAAGAACTGGAGAGGGAGGCAGTGCAACCCAGTGAAATATCAGCTCATGATGGTGAATTTTTAGCCATCAGGAAGCCTGTGCCTGCTCAGATTTTCAGGAACACCAGGAAAGTGGAATTAAAGCCAGCCATGCCAAGGCTATTGGGTTAGCTATCCATCAGCACAGGCTTCAGAGCCTCCCTCTCATCCTTAAGCAAAGCTCAAATTAATTTTGTTCATAAGGGAGCAGCCACAGAGAGAGGTAGCAATTAGAGGTAGAAAGGACCTATTAAAAGAACCCTAGAGAACTAATTCCCAAATACTCAGCCTGAGTTTCCAGTCTGCATAAATCATAGCTGGTTCATGACAGCCAGGAACATGGCCCTCCATATCCCCCATGGCTTATCTTGCTGATTTGAAGTGGCTCTTGGGATGAAACCTCCATGATTTCCCACAGGAGAGAGAACAACTATGCTGCAGGCTTAATGAGTTAAGTGTTTCAGAGGGTTATTCCTCCCCTGGCACCTAATGTTGGAAGGTGGAAGATTCAGAAGTGATAAAAGAAAAGAGATGCTTTTTTATTTTTGTTTTCCGATCCTCACTCATATTTAAGCAGAAAATTTATTGCCACAGCATGTTAGGGTTGGTAAAGGAAGGAGGTGCAAGAATCAGGCTTTGCCTGGGGAACAGGAGCAGGCAGAGCTAGAACAGCAGATGCTGAGAAGACAATCCTCACATCTCACCTCACAACTCTCCTCATGGAAAAGCAACAAACCCCAAGCCACGAAGAAAAGAGAACAGTGGGAGAGAAGCTGAAAAACTCCTAGCAAACCTGGCAGCTTAAATCTCCCTGCAACAACTTGAGACAAGTAGGGAGCAAAACTGGCTTGAAAATAGTGCTACATCTGCCTCAGTACAATGTCCTTTGTCTTTCCCTGGTGTTGCCTCCATGGCAGGACACAAACTGGTAGTTGAAGGAATCCCTTGTCACCAAGGCTCCTGATTTTGTTTAGTTTGGGGNCGAGGTGCTGAGGGGCATGGTTTAGTGTTTGATAGGAACGGTTGGACTCGATGATCCGATGGGTCTTTTCCAACCTAGTGATTCTATGGTTCTATGATTCTATGATTCCAGCTGCACCATGGTGCTGCCCCGACCCCAAATCCATCCTTCATCTCACTCCTTTGACTTATTTCACTGTTTTCTTGGTTCCCTGTGGTTTAAATGAGAAGCTCAGGAACAGACCTAGATGATGCCTACAGTAAATACATTGAATAACACACAGCAGCAAAGTCTTCCTCTCCACTTAGTTGTGAGGAAAGTTTTAGCAGCCTTTGAGTTGTGGCCACCTCTCACAGCCCTAAGCAATTCCACACAGACTGTCTTCAGGAGTTAACACACAGAAGTTCGTCCTCAGCACGCATTTGTGATACTTTCCCCATGTCTGAATTTTAATAGCATGGATGTGGTCAGACCATACTGGTTTGCCTCCAGGCTTGAAAATGAGCTGTTTAGTTTACAAGTGCAGATGTAGCTGTAGAGGTAGGGGGTAAATTTATTCCTGGCCTGATAACTAGTCCATGAAGTTGCAGAAGGGAACGGAGGAAGGAAAATTCCCCTTGAGAAGCTCTGCATGTGGCCATGATATTTCTACATGAGACTTTTTCAATGCCTGGTGCAAAGTCTGCTGCAACGAGGCTGTCAACCAGAGCACTTGCTCTAACTTGTGGTGCAATTCCTCCTCCTCCAGACAATGCCTCCAAAGACTTTGGGATTACCCCTTGGAGCATTGCCAGTCTCACAGGATGGTGAAGCAGCCGTCTTTAGGGGGTTGAAGGGCTTGGAGGCAAGCCTGGCTCTGCTCCAGCTATTTTTCTGAGGTTGTCGGGAAGCCCTTTGCGTTGCTGTGCTCAGAGCCTGTGCTGAGAGCTGACATGAGTATAATGACTGTTAATCCAAGCCAAGCAAGGCTTTTCTCAATCCTGCACCCTGGAGGACCTTCCCTGGTGCTCTCAGCCAGCAACTTGACTCCAGCTTGGCTGTCTGGAGAGGATTAAGTTGCCTTTGTACCAGTCTCCAAGTGAATCTCTCAATCTCTCCCTCTGTTTCAGGAAATCTCTCTTGAATTGGTAACAGGATTGTGGCCATTTACCTTCTTCAAAAGAACAGTCTTTCCTTGCACACCTCATAGTCTGTGCCCCCACCAATGTAATGCCACTTGGCAGGTTTTTGTTCTCCCATGTGAGTTGCAAGGAAAAAAAAATTAATTTTGTTGATATTTTTCCCAGTTTCATGATGAATACTGTGGCTTGACATTTTATCACAAAGGAAATCGCGAGTGTTATTGAACTGACCCTTGGACATTCTTTCTTGTCAGTTTATCAAGCTACATAAGAAATGTCAACAAATCCTTTTATTGAATGTTTCAAAGAATGTGGGATTAAAAAAAAAATCCACCGCTGTCAAAAAGGGTTTAAAAATTAATTATGAGGCCATTGTGGAGAGGGACGTGGGCTGGAGATTGTTATTTTTCCTTCACAAATCAGATTTCTGCTTTTATACTGCTTCTTGCTTTCCCTGCGTTTTGAGGAAGCTGCCTTGATTCCATGCAAGCCAAAAGACAAAGCCCTCCAGGGACGTCCTTCAGGTGCTCAATCTCCAGTCACTCTTCCTTCTCATATCGGACCTGCTGACCCTGGCACTGACTGAACCAGCCAAGTAGCCTGCTGGCCATCCATTCCATGATTCTACAACTCTATGAAAAAGCCCTCTTCTGCTCTCCAGGAGAGAAAGGTAGACGAGTGAGGCACGCAGGCTGGCAATGGTTGATTAAAGGATGACATGCACAATGAGGAGATGGCGCAGAGGATGAAGGCTGTCACTGCTTGCTCCCCTTGGGAACCTGTCTTGACTTCCCAAGGGCTTGGGAGCTCCTTGCATGGTGACATGTCCCATGCAGGTAGGTCCAAGGGGTAACAATCAAGCAGGGGGGCAGGGTGCAAAATTATGACCAGAAAAAGTGGGCTCTTCTGCAGGGCATAGCCTCTCTCACTCTTCCCTCTTCACTGGCTTGGCTTGCTACCTGTTCTCCCTCCATGGATTTGTCCCATTAAACACTGCTTTGTTCAAAACTGTTCAGAATGTCAACCAAATTTGGGTCAGAAGCCAGAAATGCTCATTCTCCTTTCCTTTCCTCATGAGTATTTGAAACATTCAATCCATCCCATGCCTAGGACAAAACCATTGATAGAAACGATGAACGGTCTCTTTTTAAAAGGAGCTCTGTTGGGTCAGCAGAGACCCACAAATCTTCCTGGAAAGAAATAATGGGATTATAGGTGCCACATCATGGAAGGTAGTGGGTTTTCCGTTTACACAGATCACTGACAAGGTCAGTCACCACACGGTGACTTTGTGCACTAGTTCATCTGTGTGGGATTACAGCTTGATCCCACACATTCTATGTGACGTCCTGGAGAAACTCACAGAGATCACCCAGCAGAAGCCATGCATTTTGCTCCCTTCACGTCTTACACGCCAAATGCAGGAAGAACCTCAGATCTGTCTTGCCAGTGACCCACCTCCCTGCATCGATATGGGGGGATGTATTAGCAGAGATTGTCTTGTGGCATGGAGGTATGGAGCTCCTCGGGACTGCTTCACAAAAGTGAAGTGTCCCATGAACATCCCAGTCTGTGGTCCATGAAGGTCAGGGTGATGGTCTGTGGAGAAGTGGCTGTTCCCATGGGGCTAGTCCTTTTTATTTCCAAAAGATCAAAAGAAACTTAAATCTAAAGTGGTGCTTTCCTAACAGAGTGCAGTCCAAGCATGCAGAAGCACAGGCAGTTGTTAGACAGCTGCCAAGCTTCAGAGATGTCAGTTAAGTCTGTGCTTTGGTTTGAGGCTTCATCTTCAAAGGTGCTTGGATGCCAGTTTGCTATGGCTAATTTTGGATGCTCACGTCCTTGTGGTGCAATCTACAACCCCAAATGAGGTATCTCATCTCCTTCTGCAGCACCTGGAAGCTCTACACCACCAAAGTCCTCCTCCAGCTGGCACCGCCTGAGCCTGACACACATCCCAAATCTCTCCCTTCTTCAGTGTTGAGCTTAGTCTGTTAACTCACTCAGAATTAATCTTCATATTACCTTTCCTGAGGGAGGTAATTACCTCTGGGTGTTGTTAAATTAAGGGATGCTAAAATGTGTTTGAGATTGGGAATGGTGCAACTAGGGCAAAGCTCACTGCTAGAGGAAAAGCCTGGCAGCTTGGCATCTGAATGAGACAAACAGAAGAACATCTCAGTGGGCTTAAATGGGGGCTTACACAGGAGAAGAATACTTTTTTTTCTTGGATTTTTCTGCAGTTACATCTCTGACAAAGTCCATAAATCCACATCCACTCCATGAAACTGTCCCTTTCTCTAAAACATGGTGGCTGTACCAGAGCTGGCCCTTGAGGATGGTCCTGTTCTGTGAAAAGTCCTAAGCTGTGCCCCGATTCTAGCAATTTAACAGTACAGATGACCCTGCTGTGGTGCCTGTGCCAATGTCTTTTCACTGCTTTAAATACAAATACAGACAAATCTTTCCTGGACATGCTATGCAGCAATGCAGACCAGTTTCCACACCCATATTCATACTCTAGACTCTTTCTCCTCCTCTCCAGTTTCAAACAGCTACAGAGAAATCTGCAATGAGGCTCATGTTGACCCTATTTTGGTGGTGTATTGTTTAAATTCACCTAAGTACTCATTCAGTCAATATCAGTATCCCAAATGGAGATAATAGCAGTTAGTATTTAATAATAAACATCTGACCAACAGGACATAGGTGCTTGATGATTTTCCAGGTGAGAGTGACAGACATTTGTGTCCCCATTCAAGCGTCTTTCATACATTCTAGCTCATACATCTCAGATTTCAGTGCCAAATATTAGTGGCTTTGATACAGAAAACATCCCTTCCTACTGGGACAAAGTCAGAACTGTCCTAAGATGTCACAGTTCATAGCAGAACTTTGTTCTTGAACCACATTTTGGAGAAAAGGGCTTTGAGGGCTTAATTTTAGAGCTTGTAAGTCCTGACAGATTTCGAAAACAAAGATGAAAGTGCAGTCTGACCAGTCTGATCTTTGGGTCTGTCACCCTACCCTGGTTGGTGGCAGTTTTACTTTCAGCATTGATGAAGAGCAGCCACCCTTGACAGTGCAAAGGCAAACACGAGGGCAAAGAAGAGGCAGGAGGAGTTGGGGAGGGAAGTGTTCAAGCCCTGAGGAGGTTCAGCCCATGCTGAGTGCTGCAATTTGCTTGTACACCTACACAGAGCCTCTCAGCACAAAAACAAGAGCAGGAATTTGCACGTCTGAATAAATCAGCTTCTCCAGGCCAGATTCTCAGCAGGTCCCAGCTGACACGGCTGGCTGGAGCTCAGTGGGCATATGTCAGTCCTATAAAACAGGGTCAGGGCTTAATGTGCAGAAGCAGGTCCTGGGACAGGTCATGCAGGGTGAAGGACCAAGAAGAGCAGATGTACAGTCAGACCTTGGCTTTGTCCTTCACTTTTGAATATGAGGAGCCTGAATCTAGCTGAAGCTGAGCCGAAGCAGACTCTGGAGGCATGAAGGTAAATTCATGCAGCGTTGGATGATCCCTTTTGCGTGAACTGGGAGTAATGCTTCAAATTTAACAGGCATCTTCAGCTTTAAAGCTGGGCACTCTTGGGCTGTCACTTCACCAGGCAACTCACCTGTGCTGTGGCCCTTTCAGCAGAACCATGGCCAAAGGGAATTTGAGGCATACACTTGCTACTAAATCTATTTAACTGCCTTTACTGGTTTTGGCTGGGATAGAGTTAATTCCAAAATTAGGTGGTCCCATAAAGATTGCTTGTTGGGAACGGTGCCCAGAACATGCTTATTTCTGAAGCCCTACCTGTTTAGCAAGGAGCTAACTGGTGCAAGCCTAACCATACTGGAGCCATAGTACTGAAATAATCCAGCCTAAACATGCTGGTAACTGTGATGAGGGTTGCACTGTGTGTGTGATAGAGCTGCACACCCTATGTTGTTGCATTTCATTCAGTAAGGACACAGGTTGGTGTACTTATTTCTTGGATAGAAATGATAGAATTGTAGAATCATAGAACAACCAGGTTGGAAAAGACCCACTGGATCATTGAGTCCAACCATTCCCACCAATCACTAAACCATGCCCCTCAGCACCTAATCCACCTGTCCCTTA
This sequence comes from Piaya cayana, assembly GCA_013389865.1. Taxonomy (NCBI): domain Eukaryota; kingdom Metazoa; phylum Chordata; class Aves; order Cuculiformes; family Coccyzidae; genus Piaya; species Piaya cayana. Next base: position 26,559 of record WAAB01015537.1, read on the forward strand.
AACACCTCCAGGGAAGGTGACTCAACCCCCTCCCTGGGCAGCCTGTTCCAGTGCCCAGTGACCATTTCTGTGAAATTTTTTTTCCTAATGTTCAGCCTAAACCTCCCCTGGTAGAGCTTGAGGCCATTCCCTCTTGTCCTGTCCCCTGTCCCTTGGGAGAAGAGGCCAGCTCCCTCCTCTCCACAACCTCCTTTCAGGTAGTTGTAGAG
>WAAB01015537.1:26803-53458 GCA_013389865.1 Piaya cayana
TCTGGACTCACTCCAGAGCCTCAACATCCTTCTTGTGGTGAGGAGCCCAGAACTGCACACAGGATTCAAGGAGCAGTCTCACCAGTGCCGAGTACAGAGGGAGAATAACCTCCCTGGACCTGCTGGTCACACCGTTTCTGATATAAGCCAAGATGCCATTTAAATCTTCATATACCCCAGCTTTTCTTCCCTTTTGTTGGGTAGATCAATCTTACATACTGTAAATTGACTTATCAAATTCCACCTCAGCTATAACAACTGGATCATTTTTGGTTGATCTTCAGGAAGCTGCCAGGGATACTCACACTTGTTTGGGCAATGCTAGGTTGCATGATGCTCCCAGGTGTATGGTTAAATCAGAGCAGAAGGACTGATTGCCTGCCTAGAGTGACTTTGCGCAAAGTGTGGGGTGCTAGTGTCCTGCCTGTCTGCCCCAAACAGGGTGCTGTCTGCTGTCTGAGGGACTCTGCCCTTTCTGGCCTTGGCTCCTGCTTTAAATAAATATCAACTGATTTTATCTGGAATACTGCATTCCTTTCTGGAACCCTCAGCACAGCAAGTCCAGAGGAGGGGCACGAAGATGATCAGAGGGCTAAAGCACTTTCCATAAGAGGACAGGGTGTGAATGTTTAGCTTGTTCAGCCTGGAGAAGAGAAGGCTCCAGGGACACCTTCTAGAAGCCTCCTGGTACTTAAAGGGGCCTACAAGAAAGTAGGGGAGGGGCTCATTATCAGAAAGTGCAGGGATAGGATGGGGGAAAATGGTTCTAATCTGAATGAGAGGGGATTTAGATTAGATATTAGGAAGAATTTTTTTCCTGTGAAGGTGGTGAGGCACTGGCACAGGTTTCCCAGAGAAGTGGTGGCTGCCCCATCCCTGGAGGTGTTCAAGGCCAGGTTGGATGAGGCTTTAAGCAGCCTGATTCAGTGGAAGATGTCCCTGCTCATGGCAGGAGGGTGGAAATGGATGGGCTTTAATATCCCTTCTGACCTAAACCATCCCATGATTCTGTGATATCCTGCTATGAAGCCTTCCCCATTGTTTTACTGTCACAACATGGCTGTAAAGAAGGAAAAAAATCCTGTCTGTGTCGGTATGTGTGGAAACTTGTTCATTTATTTGAAAAGAATCTGGATTTCACCCCTGAGAAGTAATGTGAAATGCATTTTGTTCCGGCATCCCGGGATGCGATGTCCTCGCTGTGTTCTTACAGTTCACTGGCAGCTCTTACCCAACAATAGTGTCTCCAACATAGCGATTCAGCTGTGTGGTCAGTCTAATCCGAGCCCTCTCTTTTAGGAAAATTGTTCTAAATTACATGAGTTGCATCCAGATACAACAAAGACTGGTATAATTAAGGGGCAGAAAAATGGAAAGTGATGAACAATTAGTGTTTGCTTTGCCCTTTTTCCTCTTTAATTTAAACTTTTAGTTTTCATCAGATGGTGGTTTATAAACCACACCCTAGCCTAAAGGGTAGAATTGGACTCTCAGACAATTTATACTTCCATCATGGGCAGAAACTGAAAGAACAACCTAAATTTTTTAAAACAGAGGGCTCTGAGAAGGAAAATCTGTCTCTTCCTGTCTTTGGGCATCTTGAGACTTGAGTTTTACATCAAGTGCGGTCTGAATTTAAGACTGAATTACAAATGCAAGTAGAGACCCAGATTCAAGTTTTAGATCAGGAGCTGAGATTCTTCAGAGCACTAAGAGATTTTAAGAGAGCAGCTCAAAACTCTTCACGGTAGTCCTGGATTCCTGAAAGCACTGCACTTGCCTCCTGAAAGCCATGGTCCTCAGAAACATTTCAGCCACTCCATCCCTGACATCCAGAACCACCTCTGTAAATAACTACTCTAGGGATCAATGAAGCTGGGCAGCTACAACAGGAGCAACAAAGAGCTGACAAATAAAAGTCACAGAGAATTTTTAAAAGCTATTATCCACTGTTTTGTACGATAAGTTTTCCTCAAAGTCTTGCACTGCTTATCATTTGTACAGGAATATTGTCACAAGTGCATCTGAATCACAAACGTTTTCCCAGTCCCTTGTTGCAAATATTTCTGCTGTCGGTACAGTTGCAGATGCTGGTGGGACTCACAGGAAAATTCTGATTAGGCAACACAAACAAAACCATGAGGCACAAGTCGTTTCCAGTCACATGGACCAAATGATAAAGAACTTTCATTCCACTGAAGAGGAGAGGGGAAGGATCTCCCTTCTACTCCACTCTCTCCCTTCTTTGAGATTTTGGATGCTCTAGTATTCTTTTCCCTTCCCTGGGCTCTCATGCTCCCACCAGCCACAGAAAATGCCATGATTAATCGTTACCTATTCACCTGGGGCTGGAGGCAGGTAGGAACAAGGAGTCGCTTGTTTCCTTGTTCTTTTTTCCCCCCCTCTTGAAAAATGCATCAGGAAACCACTTACCAGTTCCTTCCTGAGCCACGTTAAAGCTTCATCAATGTTCTCAAAGCCACCTATTCTCCCTGAGGTAAGAGTCACCTTGTCCTGGGCAGGGCTCCCATTGAGATGCAGCTGCACCTTCCTCAAGGTGACAATTTCCCCTGTGGCCTTCTTAGTCTCCTCGTTCTCCCCCTCATCTCCTGCTGGCTGGGGGCTCTTCCATGCTTGCTCCTCCAGCTTCGCCTTCCACTCCAAGTACGACGGGCGCCTGGTCTCCAGTCTCAGCTTCTCCGTCAATGCCTTGAGGCTTCTCAGGTGGTCATCAGGAGGAGCAGCACCTCCAGAACCAGAATCCATGCTGTCCGGTGCCTCTTCTATTTGGATTTTGGGTAGAGACATCCTCTCTGGGAGTCAGACAGCATAGGGCTGTGCTCCAAAGCACCAGGGGTAGGTATGGGAAATCCTCAGGGTTGGATGAACTTGTGCAGTGTGCCAAATGTAGATCCTTGGAGAGTAGCTGTGGTGGTGGTGGGTCCCTCTCATGCACCACACCGGCCCTGGACGAACACCTGCAAGAATAGCAGATTGTTGTTTCCAGTTTGAAAAGGAAAAGTGAGTGAAAAGGGAGAGATGGTGCCTGCTGCAGTGGAGGGAGCAAAGGCTTTGGGAGAGGCACAGTGCCAAGGTGCTCCTGGGGAGAGTTACCTCACCCCAGCTATCTGGCTGCTTTTGAGGCAGGAACAGACAGGCTTCTACGGAAGCTCTGGTTACATTCATCTCATCTTAACTCAAGGGTCTGTGAAAGGGTTGCCAAAAAGGCCAGGACACATTCACAGACTCCTCTGGAGCTGTATCACACATGCCAGCATCTTCTGGAGACAGCAATGGCTGTTGCTGGTGGTCAGGGTGCCTACGCGCACTGTTCTGCTGTTTTCCTGGCTGGCAAACCTCCATCTTTCCACTTGGACCAACAGGATTAGACTTTTCCCAAGAGTCTGAGCCAAAAGGAGAGCTGGAAAAAGTGGCTTCTTTAATTTTTTTTTTTTTTGTATTATTTTTACCCCTAGTGTTACAGATTTGTGTTTAGGTCTTGGTTTGCTAAAGGTGCCAATCTGCAGATGTAAGATACGTCTGCCTCCTGTCCAGTAGGTTCAGGACAGGAGCATGCTCTCCATCCGAGAGTGGGAGTGGCTGGGATGCTGGTGCAATTTGAGTTCAGATGCCAGCACTCAGGGAGACCTGGACTTGTGATTTCCACCACCTCCCATGTCCAGCCTGCCTATCAAGAAGGGTCCCAATAGTCCCCTTAAAAACAGCCCGGTGGAGGACTAACATAGAGAAGTTAGGAGCTTTCTCCCAGCTTTTTCTCCTGCCACTGTATGTGGACTCAGAGAAGTTATGCCCTAAGCTGGCGTACCAGACGGTGGGACATAAGGGACAGAGGACATAAATGGCTCTGCAAGAGTTAAACTCGGGCAGCTTCTGCATTCATTTGCCTGTAGGATCAGATAAGAGACTTCCTCAAGGTCGTATGCTCATCTATGTCTGAGCTAGGAATAGATCCGGAGCTCCCATCTACACTCCAACATAAAACCAAATACTTCTTTGCCTGCCTGGTAACATGCCCAGAAAGACCAGCCAGGATGTATGCAGCTTTCTAGCTGGGTGCCCTAAACCACAGCAACAGGAGTTACTCAGCTATTCTTTTCCCTGCTATTTGTGCCCACGAAGATGCGTGTAACTTTGAAACCCAGACCATAATTATGCCTCTTGAACCTTTTCAGTAAGAAGATTCAATTTAAAAATAAACACCAATGGAGAGCAAGATTTATCGCACAATTGTGTGCAGGCACATGAGCTGAACGAGGAGTTGATAACATACACACAGACAGTCTGGGGGTGGAGAATTAGTCATGTTGCGGTCTTGTTCCTGCTCCTATTTATGTTAATGAGAGTTTTACGCTGAACAGGAGCAAACACAGATACTATAGCAGGTTGAAGCCAAGAGCTCTCACGTCTGGAACAGCAACGATTTTCCTCCTTCTGTTGAAAAATAGAACGCACGGAGGGAAAAGCAGAGGGCTGCCCTGTCAGAGAGTCGGGTCTTGAACCAGCCCTGGCACTGATGCTCAGCAGAGCAGAGGGCATGTCGATGAATATCACGTGCTTCCAGTTCCTGCCTAGAGAAATCGATAAAGAGAAACACCTAACAACTTTAAAGACCTCAGCTCTGAGCTTCTTTTCTGTCCATTGAAATGCAGATAGCTAGAGCTGGCCAAACCCAGCAGCCTAATAGTTTGCTGCAATGGGATTTGGCAACCCCTAACAAAGATAATATTTTTATTGTAAGGCTAACTTTTCTGAATGCCACAGCTACAAAGCAGAGCCCCCCACTAGCTCTTTTGTTTTGTGTCTTCAGCTTGTATAAAGTCCTCAGGGTGGAAAAGGCTCTTGCTATTTGAGCACTTTGAGCACTGGGTACAGCTCAGTTAGCACTGGACCATAAAAACAGAAAGGAGGTTTAGAGCATCCCCTTTGTCACCACCCGCTGCCATCTCCCTCTCCCTGTCCCCATCTCCTGGCAGCTTTGGAGGGATTTGATTTTTCTACCCTGGCATCGATCCAAACCATCCTTCGCCTCGTCCTCAGTGCAACGCAAAACTTCGCATTCACTCTGTAGGGACACCCCCTGAATAGCCATGTCTGTTCCTCAGCCTGTCCAAACTCAAAATTACAGAAAGGAGACACCTCTAATTTCCTATCAATATCTTGGGCTTGGCTCAAAGACCTGCTGTAGAAAAAAAAAAAAAAGATCTGAAAGTGGTAAGCGTGTGAAAAATGTCTCCCTGCAAGGCTGTAATATAAACCCGTTTGCTGCCTGAGAGCTACCTAATTCCCAGGAACAAACCTGGCCTCTGGCTCAAATCAACTGACATTTCCCAGTCTCCCAGCTCCAGGCTCAGTTTCCCTGTGAAAGGGAATTTAAGCGATTAACCCATGATTTGTCTTCATTATCACACTTGCTAGGCTCAGGGCATTCATGCCGTGCCTAATTAGGGGTAACAGGAGTTTGGCACCAAAAAGAGGTGAAGGTCTGCTCCAACCTCATTAAGACCCTTTGCTCAGGGTTTCCCCCTTTCTCTTGCATGCATCCTATCAATCCTGAAGGCAGAAACACACATCAGGTCACTGAAACAACAACAAAAAATGCTTTTGCTTCTTTTTTGGCTTAGATTTCCACTGGAGGAGCCAGCTAAACTGACCCAGTCTGCAGGCTGTAGTGCAAAGGGATTAACAGAAGCACACAACAAGGATGGAGAAACAACAGGACTGTCAAACTGGATTGAGTGTGAAGTCCTACTATATCAAGATTGGAGCTGGCATACCCTGAGGCTTAATGTTTGCAAGGCTGCTGGTCAGCAACATAAATCCTACCCTCTCCCATGCCAGCTACACCTTATGAAGCTCATGTGGTGTCCTATGCCCTAAGAAACCCAGCTCAGTGGCATAATCTGCCACCACAGTTTCCCTCTGCAGCCCTGAAGCAGATGCAGAAGACTTGTCCCCACCACACATGCTTAGACATCCTTGCCTATGTGTTAGAGAAAGGAATCAGAAGGCCCATGTGAACATCACCTGAAAAAAACAGGTATAATGGGACATGTAGCAGGAGGAGAAGAGAGGTGTAGAGGAGTGAGAAAAGCTTTGCTTTATTGTAAGTGGTAATGGAAAACAATAAATTCAGATGCTGTTCATAGTCAAAAGGATGATTGCACAAAATAATGCCAGGCAAAGATTAGTTTTACGTGCCTGAGCAGTTTTCTATGCCTGTACCTTCCCCACGAGCTCTCTGTGCCCTGGTCAGCTTTGAACATGAAGCATTCGTGAAGAAGCATTAGTTGGTACATACTGGACCCGGGCAGCCCAGGCAGAGCTTGTTAAATTAAGAGCTATAAATAAGGACACGCAGGGCTTTGGAAGGTCACACACTGGGGAGCAAGTAGTCTAGGAGAAGAAATTTAAAAAAGGAAGGAACACTCAGGATGGAAACGAGATAGGAAAAAAGCATAATAAATAAAACTATCAGCCAGGACAGAGAGGAGGAACAAATTATTCTGTTCTCTTTACTATTCCTCATGGACTTCAGCTTACTGTAGCACCATTTTTTTATTGCAGAGGAGCAGCAGTATTGTAAGAGTCTATAGAATTCTGAGAAGATAAAGGAGCCTCAAAGTGAGATAGAGCTCAGAATGAAAGAAGTTGCTTTGCAGGATGAAGGGATGCCCACATGGCACTTCTGGCATGGGTTGAACAGGGCACACGGAATGATTCAGCCTGTTAGCAACATTCAAAAAGCACTTCAACCCCTTCTATATGCCTCAGTTTCCCTCTCATTGAATTCATGCAACCTGCCTTCAGAGCTGTCATCCTCATGTCTCTCTATCTCATCCAGCTCCCCACTTTTTGATTATAATCAGTGCAGGGAGATCTTTTACGATTGAATTTGTAATGTGGATCCCCTGACTGTTTGCAAGCCATTTGCTCCAAGGCTTTTCCCAGGTGTCACCCTGTGGACCATGCAGACATCCCTCGATCTCCTACAGAAGAAAACCTTAGAGCAAATTGCACCTTCTAACATCACCACTGAGCTTTTTAGGTCCCGTGAGTAAGGAGGATCCTGAGCCTGAAACAGCGTGCTAAGAAAAATACAGTGAGGTGAGGTGAGCAAGAAAGGGGTGGGTGGGTGGTATCTGGTGTGTCTACCCCAAGCAGGGGGAGCTGTGTTTGCTTTCATCCTCATCTCAGCAAAAAGATAGGGATGGGGGGGATAGCTGACCCTCCCTGGGCATCTGCAGCAGGTTGCCAGTGGGGTGAGGAGCAGATGCCTGTGCAAGTGAGTTGCCATAGCAATGGAGTAAGGGAGGACTCCGGCTGCTGCACAGTGGTGGAAGGAGGCTCCCAAGCATCCTCCAAGCAGTGGAGATACCAAGGCCCCAGACAAGGGATGAAGGGAGAAGATAACCCATCTGAATCAACACCTCCGTGGAGGTGGTATCTTTCTTTCAGGAGGCTGCACATGGAATAACTTCTTTCTTCATAACAAAATGACCTCAGGCAGGAGAGGAGCTTCTGTGCTGTGTGGATTTCAATAAGCTAAGCCCTTTCCTCACTCTTGCTACAGAGCCCCAGACAGTACGGCTGCAGCACACTGCTCCACACAAGGCTCCTACAGAGACAGAGAGCAAATCGCTTCCCAAGCCACTCCACTGACTCAGAGGAGAGCTGATCTCCCTATGTTATATCATCCAGGATTTGGCCACCCGATCCCTTTCTGCAGCACCTGAAATCTGATTCTGCAGAAAACTAATCTGGTTCCCAAAAAACTTTCTTGGCCATCCCAAAGTGACCTTTAGCCTCCCTCTCCCCAAAAGGAGATGTCAGCAGTCTGGAGATGTGCCTGATCCTGAAGCCAGGATTCTCTCTGGGGCAGAGACCCCTGCTGAAATTGGTGCTGCCATGGTCAGATGGCGTCTCCCTCCTCAGTGTGGTTGGAGCAGGATGGAAGGGAGTCTGCTCATGGAAGGCTGGTTGGGTCATGACAGAGCTCCCAGCAATCTGTTAGTGCCCACTGAACACAGTGTCCATGGAGACCTCCTGGCCACACTCATGTGGGCTGTGAGCTTGGCCCTTCTTCTAGGGGACCTCCCAACTCAGAGGCTAAAGACAGCAGCAGGGAAGCAGCCTCTCCTGTTGTTTCAGCCCTTCAGATGTAGACAAAGCATTTGCAAGAGGGAAGAAATGGAGCTTTCAATTCATGTATGACCTGGAGCAGGGATCTGGCACATCCTTCTGTCCAAATTACCCCCTGACAGCCTCTCAAACATTGCAATGAAGGAGAAGGTGAGAGCAGTGGATGACTGCAACCAATACAGCAGCCTGACAAGAGGAATGGAGAGGTGTGGAAATAAAAGAGGACCAGTTTGCACTCCCTGCCCTAGGGTATTTCTACCAGGCTGATCTCCAGCATCACTATTAGAGTCAGAATCTGCTTCAATAAATACATCTGTCCCTTCCTGCCTAGCTACATCTTGTATCTCCTGCCTCCCCTGCACAAAATCAAGCAGGCTGCTTTCAAGGAAACAGGACTGAGATTGTTGCTTGGTTTAGATGGGTCCTGGCAGCTCCATTTTCGGCTCAGCTCAGCTCCCATTGATAAGCAGATTTCCAGCAATCAAGCAGAAAACCTGCATAAAGATGGTCATGGCCAGATATTTGGCATTCCCGCAAACCAGTCTGCCAGTGAGTGGAAAGCATCTGCAAACTGGGAAGCTGAAGGGAGTCATTGCTTTCAGCCCATCAGCCATACACAGGTATAATTACAATGAGAGGGAAAGGGATTAAGCAGCAGCAGAAAGGCAAGTTTGCAGTCTTGGTGGAGACACCCTGTCCACCCTAACCATCTTCTAATAAGGTCTATTGAGGTGAAAGTTGCTGCAGATTATGGGCAAGGGTTGCTTTTCCATGCACTGCGCCAGGGTCCTAGCAAGTTTTGGGACCTTGTCCTGGAGGTAGCAAGCCTAACCTGGCCCCAGAAATGCCCCTGAAAGACCTGTGGTTTGAAAGCCACTTCCTTCTCTTATTTTTCCTGCTGCCACCCCAAGCAAAGCTGCATTTCAGCAAGGGAAGAGCAGAGAGGGTAGGTAGAAACGTCTATGCCCGGGTAATGCGAAGGACTGGGACTCCTTGGGAAAGAGCCAGATCAGGCTGAGAAATGCTGTCTTTCCAGAGAACTGGCACAGGGAAGTTATTTTTTTCCCTAAATGCAGTATTGAAGGCAGAAGGGTGTATTTTCAGGGGAAAAAAACCCCCAAAATCCACAACACTTTCCAGTTTTGCTGGGTTTCATGTCTGCCCAAAGCAAAGCTTGCACCCCACCCCACCAGAGACAAGTGTCAGGGCCAGCTCCCATTCAAGATCCCGAGTTAAAATGATTGGGGAAGAGGGGTCAGCCCCCTGGTGATCCCCTAATCCCCTTTACATGCTCTCCCATCCAATTAACTGCCTTGGCGGCTGCCTGAGCAAAAATCACACAAGCTCAGTACTCGAATCTGCCTATTCCCACTGCTGCTCTGCACTTTGTTATTTAATATTGCTGATTGCAAACGGATCCCTACTCCCTTCCCCCCTAAAAGGCTATGTTACTCTGAGACATTATTATTATTATTATTATTATTATTATTATTATTATTATTATTATTATTATTTTCTGCAGTGCCTCTGCTATGTTTTGCAAACAACTAATGGCTGCAGAGCTATCGCAAGCCCAAAACCCCAGAAGAAGCTGGATTTCTCCCATCCAGTTTGATTTTTTTGTGTGTGGTATAGATTCCCCCACGAAGAGATACCACCGCAATGGACATTTGAAAGTGGAGGAGACCTGAGATGCAAATAACCGACAGCCCTCGCTTGCTGAAATAATGGCTGGCAGGGAAAAAATTCACAGTAGCCAAAAATGGTTTGTTCCCACTGAAAAGTGAGGTGTCCATAGGATACTAGGAATGAGTAGACAAAGCCAAGGGTTAATCAACTGGACATAGCTCTTTGCTGCAAACAAGGCACTGTGTTTTCATCCATTTTACCCCTATTTCTGATGTAGAAAAGCTCCGAAAGGCAGAGTAACACTGAATAAATAATACAAGAAACATCACAGAAAAACAGGGAGGGGTCTACTTAACCCTGCACAGGTGCCCATGGTAGGAGAAGTGTCAGTCTGCGTGGACTGAAGAGGGAACAGGCTGTAGGGTTTGTGGGGGGTGGGTGCAGGGGTGTTCATCGCACTGGAGGGGGTTGCACAAGTGCTTGTGCTGAGAGGGGTGTGGGCTGACGGTATTATTTCAGCAATTAGCCTCAGGCTGTTATAAAGGGCTCTGAAGAAGTTCTGGGTGATTTTTTTTCCCCTCCATCTCGGTGTTAATGTGAGCTGCAAGGGCCAGACCTGAGCAGGTGGAAACCTGCTCTGCTCAGCACACGTTGCCTGCTTCAAAAATCAAAGGTAGCTACGCCCTGTGAGGCCACCGCGCTTTATCCCATTATGTCTACAATGCACAAGCTGACAAATCTTTCCAGGGCTCTTGGAAGTCTCAGGGAGGGGGAAGAGGGAGCAACAGGTGATCACCTCGAAACGTGGCCAGACTCTTCCCTGTTACATCCCAGCCACTGCAGGAAAATCCCCTGAAGGTGGTGAGTGCCCTCACACCACTCCCAACTGACAGCAAGATAGACAAGACTGTAAAGGACTCCTCAAACCTTTCCCTGATTTCCATCCTGTCCCAGTCACCAGGGAGCCACCATGCTGGCTACCACCAGGGGATTTTGGCAACAGAGGAGATTGTGGCTGGGGGCGACAAGGCAAGACCCAACCCCACCATGTAGAAGGTGTCATTCCAAACCTCAGCACTGAGCTTTGTGGTGTGTGAGGGTCCCCATCGCACCCACTCTGATGGTCCCAAGAGTCCTGGTCCTTACTGCTACCCCCTTCCACAGGGTTAGAAAAGCCAGGGCTCCCCTCTAGCACTGAGCATCTCTCAGACAGCTCCCACCCTGGGTGCAGCAGGGTATCCCTGGGATGCAGCAGAGTGTCCCCAGGGTGACTGTGTTACCCGCGATCCCCAGAAGAGCCGAGTCAATGCGAGCAACAAACTTACCGTGGACCAAGTCAGAGGGAAGACTGCACGGACATCTTGGCTCCCTCCTTCCACCTCGATTCTCCAACTTGGTATCTGCCGAGCAGTATCACCAGTGCCTTTAGGAGACTGTCTCATCCTCCTCTCCGTCTCGCTTCAGAAATCTGTGTGTGTGGTTTTTTTTATTTAAGGGACTTTTTTTTTTTTCCAGCGGTTGCGTCAGGGCTGTTGCCTGGAGACAGGCGAGCTATTCCAGTTTGAGCTTTTCAGTCCAGATTTCCTGTCTCTCTTTCATTCATACCACCAAGCCCTGAACCTACCTCCCACCAAGCAATAACCCTGGAGAGACCTGAAAGGGAGGAGCTGCACAGCCTGGGTCCTAAACATCCTCCGACTTGTCATGGATGGAGGGATGCTGCGGAGGGCAGGGACCCAAAACCTTGAAGAAGATGCCTGCAGAGCTGATTTTCTCCCCAAGAAGCCTGTGGCTCTTTCCAACACAAGCTGGACTGGACTTTTCCCATTGCACACCACTGCGAGCTATAAGTCATTCTCCAGGAAGCTCAGGGTTCTCTGGCACTCAAGAGAGGTTTGGGATAACATTTTCCAGATGCCACAGTTTGTCCAGGGGTCAGCATCAGCGTGGAGGGGAGTTTTGCAAGGCTGCATCAGTGTTTCTGGGAAGCCCTGGGGTGTGTTCCTCAAGGCATCGCAGCCAGTACCCGCTTGCTGGCACCATCCACCACTGGACAGAAACCGGCTCAGAAACCAGTCTTTGCCTGTCTTAAGTACTGGGAAAGTGCCTGTTGCTCCCACACCTCCCCCAGTGGGGATGGAAACCCTTTTAACTGCTTCCAAGGAGGGACTGATAGAGGCACATGCCCCAGCTGCTGGCTGATTTCAGACCAGAAGCAAAACAGAGGACAAAGAGGATTTCATTCTATCATGAGGAGCTGAAGGTGAACCCCTCAAAGCTCTCAAAATCATTCTGCGCATCCATCCCCACATGCAGCTACTGCATATCTTGTGTCTTGGGACCACTGGCTGTGCTTGTGAACCTGGTGGTGTGAAGGGTTAAAAGTTGGCCATCAACCTCTAACCATCCACATTCAGCTTTTGTGAGAGAGAAACCCCCCTCACAGCCTCTTTTTTTTTTTTTTTTTTTTTTTTTNTCAAGCAGATGCAAATTTTAAAGTCATTTTGATTTGCCAGCACCTTATTTTTGTCAAATTTCGGATATGTATATGCAACTTCAGTCTGGTGATGGCTCTCGTTCTGCTGTGAGCAGTCACCTGGTGGCTTGCACCCACCCTTACTGGGGTGCTGGTGATGGAGATGGACCAGGGAGATGGAAAAGCTGTTGTCTTTGTGCTAAAACCATGTCAAACTGACTGTTATGGTTTAACCCAGCAGGCAGCTAACCAACACACAGCCATTCACTCACATGCTCCCCCCCACAGTGGGATGGGGAAGAGAATAAAAAAGTTAAAACTCGTGGGTTGAGATAAAGACAGTTTAATAGGACAGAAAATTAAGGAAGATTAATATAGCAATAATAGTAAGTACAATACAAGCAATGCACAATGCATTTGCTGACTGATGCTGAGCCAGTCCCCAGGCAGTGACTACTGCCCTCCCAGTCAACTACCTGCATTTAATATTCAGCATGATGTCCTATGGTTGGGAACATCCCTGTGGTCAGTTGGGGTCAACTGTCCCAGCTCTGTCCCCTCCCAGCTTCTTGTGCACCCCCAATCTACTTGCTAGTGGGTTGGTGTGAGAAACAGAAAAGGCTTTGACTCTGTGTAAACACTGCTTAGCAACAAGTAAAATACCAGTGTGATATCAAGATTATTGTTTTATTAAATGCAAAAGATAGCACTATATCAGCTACTAGGAAGACAATTAACTCTATCCCGGCTGAAACTAGAACACAAACCTAAAGCTACATTTAAGCTCTTAGCAGGAAACGGGTGGTTCAACATTCCCTGCAATATCTCATCAAAGCAAAAACCGGGTCCACAGTGATGAACCAAAGAGTGTTAGGGAATGGACATGGGAGCCTTGTGAAACTCAGTCCATGGTCTAGTTTTGACATGTGATAAACAATCGCAGGATATGGCTTAGGAGTGAACAAGACTAGGGCCCCTTGTCTATAGACAGGTTGGATGCAGCCACCCAGGAGCGTTTAATTGCACAGATGTGGTCAGACAGGGTTAGTTGACCTCAGGGTCAGAGATCAGATCTAGTATGGGTTAGTTTACTAGCAGAGGTGTTGCTGCTGAGGCTGAACATCTATCTCGTCACAGTGACAAACCACAAACTGTCACCTGCTACCTATTCTGTAAATTTTCATTTTTAATTTAACTGTGTGATGGATTTCAAATAAGCTGCCATAAGACAGTAGTGAAAAGCTGAAACCAGCACCTTCTGAAGTCTCTTCATTGGTTTTGAAAGTTTTTTTTCCTGAATTTATGTTGTTTAAATTCACCCAAAAAAACTGTGGTGGGAAGCTGCTGAAGAACAGTGAAGTTCCCACTGACAAAGCTCTAACCACAAGCACCTATAAGTGGGCACCCGAGGTTAGGTGTGATGAGTCAAAATAAACCTGTGCAGCACTAATTCTGCCTGTACCGATGGCTTATATGTTTTTCTTTTGCTTAGTTGAAGTAAGGCCTTTCTGTTGCACTCAGAGCTTCATAAACTGTCATTTCCTTGAGCTGCATCCCACAGTGTCACTGGGCACAGTATCTTTTCCAATGGATGCCTGAATCCTTGTGAACGCTTGAATCCAAGCCTGAGTCTTTGTTGAGATGTGTTTTTTACAAAGCCAAAGCTGGGAATTGATTGCTGTAGTAGTAATTCCCTCTGGACTTTCTTAGGAACCTAAATCTCCTGTGCCAATCTGAATATCAAAAATGCTGTGAGGTGTATGTGCCCTATAGCAAGCTAAATCTCATCTGCACCTTCTGAGCTGTCTTTGTATTACCAGAATTGGTCAGAATTGTCTATTCTTCTATAATGGCAGTAGTTCAGTGTAGCTTGATTTGGAACCGTATGCTTCTTGCTCTGGCTTCTGGCTTTAGGGAATTTCTCCTTGTAGGCATCCTGCTAACAAAGCATGGAGGAGCTGAACCTCCTGGTAGGGGAGCGTGGCCATTCTGCTGGACTACATGCTGGGAACATCTTGAAGGAGCATCAATAGTTGCTTCTCAGTTGGTTACCAAATCACAGAATCACAGAATCACCAGATTGTAAGAGACCCGCTGGATCATCGAGTCCAACCAACCCCATCAATCACTAACCCATGTCCTTCAGCACCTCGTCCACCCACACCTTAAACACCTCCAGGGAAGGGGACTCAACCCCCTCCCTGTTCTAGGGAGCAGTGACCCTTTCCATGAAGAATCTTCAGACCCTCCTCAACTACAACCAACATATTTCCACCAAAGCAAAGTCTCTGGGACTCAGCCTGTCCAGGCTAGGATGGGAAGAGAAGGCTACGGTGTCCTCGCTTCTGTCCTAGACAGGTGCAGCCCCACTCCTTGCACAGTGACTTGTACTAGGAAAGTCCTCTTGGAGGGCCACCTGGAAGCCAGGCAACACGGAAATGCTGCACAGGGACCTACAGAGGGCAGCAGGTTTTCAGCCAAAGCTGTCCCCTGTCAGCCTAAGGGAACACAGGAAAGCACAGATCATATGCAGAAGGTCGTGGTCACCTGGCCGCTCATCCCCATGGGTCATTGAGGCACCTGGGACTGGCTTTTTGCCGCATTGCTCTGTTGTCTAATCTGAGTCAGCTTGTTAAAGAGATGCCTTTTCCCAGATGGGCTGGCACAGTGTTTCTGAGCAACACAGGGGGAAAAAAGTCCACTGCAAGGACAAGCACCCTGCACTGTGTGTTTGTCCATGCTCTGTTTCTGGATGATGCTGAGCATCCATCCCTTGTCCTATCAAAATGATGTGCATGCTCTAACTGAGGAATTGCCTTTGCATTGAAAGGGCTGCCCATCCCTGCCTTCAGACGTAGCCTAGAGTGGGATGCGGATTGTCAATTACTGGGACACAACAGGGTGAGGAAATACGGCCCTGGAATCTGGAATAATGTAGCAGAAAGTGCTGAAGCTTTTTCAACATAATACAGGTGCAAGTAAGAGATATGGGGTTTGGATCATATATCCTGCATGAAGATGGAGGTAGAGTAGTGATTTAAGAATACAGGGGAAAGACAGGGGCATGTGAACAAGGCACAGGGCTATAAATATTTCACTACTGTTTGGAATAGAATCATAGAATCATAGAATCACCAGGTTGGAAGAGACCCATTGGATCATCGAGTCCAACCGTTCCTATCAAACACTAAACCATGTCCCTCAGAGCCTTGTCCACCCATCCCTTAAACCCCTCCAGCGAAGGTGACTCAACCTCCTCCCTGGGCAGCCTGTTCCAGTGCCCAATGACCCTTTCTGTGAATTTTTTTTTCTAATGTCCAGCCTGAACCTCCTCTGGTAGAGCTTGAGACCATTCCCTCTCGTTCTGTCCCCTGTCACTTGGGAGTTCTATAATGTGGCCCTCTTCATTCAAATACCATTACTATGAACAATTAGGTTTCTTTCTTGGTATTTTCAGAGGCTGCTGTTTTGTTTTCCTATGAATTTCCAAACCCATTGTATTGTTGGTCCATCCATCAACCCCTTCCACCAAATAACTTGTAAACTTCCTAGTGAATTCTAGCTGAGGTTGGTAAAGGAGATGTTTCAAAGATGCAAAAAACAGAGGAGCTGAGCAGAGAAGTGAGAAATAGTCCACTAGAGCCACACGATGAGCACCTTTAGAGCGTTAAACAGCAAGGTTTTGACAGGAAATCAGATTTTGTGACTTTCGCTGCCATGAAAAATTGTGATGGTTTTTGCATTGTGTGTTGCCTCAGGTTATCAGGGATATTTTCTTCACAGGTTTCACCCAGGTGGGTCAACATCAAAGACAAAAACCAAATTGTGCCTGAAGTCCTACTGAAATCACAGCCCACCTGCTTTTTTCATAGGTAAAAAGAAATCAATTTGATGACTCCAGAACTAACTTTGCAAGCATGTATATTCACTTAGTGAATTATTTCTCCTTCCAACTCCAAAAAAAGTTCCCAAGCTCTGAGAACTAGAAATAATTTCCAAAGAACATCAAAACCTTTTACAAAGACTTGAAATGGTTCATTTGTAATGACTTGACTTTGATAAACCTGCTAATACAATTGATTGCAGCTACCCACAGAAGCAAAAAAAAAACCATTTAAAACCTCAGAAGTGATAGGTAGTTTTTTCCACTTCTCTATTTTGCTGGAAAATCAACTTGCGTTCATTTTCAGTCTAAATTATTTTCCAGAACTGCCAGTGAACTAAAAACTACAGTAAGGCATCTTCACTGAAAAGCATTAGTGGAGGGATCCTCAAGAGTGGGACTGAGTGCATCCTCAGCAAGGCTGCCGATGACACCAAGCTGCATGTCACTTGACACACTGGAGGGAAGAGAAGCCATCTAGAGGAACCTGAACAGTATGGAGAGACGGGGCTGTGCGAACCTCATAGAATCAGAGAAACATAGAATCACCAGGTTGGAAGAGACCCACCGGATCATCGAGTCCAACCACTCCCACCAAACACTAAACCATGTCCCCCAACACCCCATCCACTCGTGCCTCAAACACCTCCAGCGAAGGCGAATCAACCACCTCCCTGGGCAGCCTGTTCCAGTGCCCAATGACCCTTTCCGTAAAAAACTTCCTCCTAATCTCTAGCCCAAATCTCCCCCGGCGGAGCCCGAGGCCATCCCATCCCGTCCTGTCCCCTGTCACCTGGAAGAAGAGGCCAGCTCCCTCCTCACTACAACCTCCCCCCAGGTAGCCGTAGAGAGCAATGAGGTCTCCTCCCAGCCTCCTCCTCTCCATGATGTTCAAGAAGGCCAAGCACAAGGTCCTGCCCTTGGGTTGGGGCAATCCCAAGTACAAGTGCAAGCTGGGTGGAGAATGGATTGAGAGTAGCCCTGAAGAGAAGGAGTTGGGGATGTTTGTGGATGAGAAGCTCAATACAAGCCAGCAAAGTACGCTTGCAGCCCAGAAAACCAGCCGCATCCTGGGCCGTATCTAAAGCAGTGGGACCAGCAGGGTGAGGGAGGGGATTCTGCCCCTCTACTCTGCTCTCGTGAGACCTCACCTGGAGCCCTGCATTCAGTTCTGGAGTCCTAAGCACAGG
The DNA here is from genome assembly GCA_013389865.1 of Piaya cayana. Taxonomy (NCBI): domain Eukaryota; kingdom Metazoa; phylum Chordata; class Aves; order Cuculiformes; family Coccyzidae; genus Piaya; species Piaya cayana. The sequence continues at coordinate 44,142 of WAAB01015537.1, forward strand.
AAGGTTGTGGATGTGTCAGAGAAAGTCCAGAGGAGGCCACAAAGATGGTGCAAGAGCTGGAGAACCTCTCAGAAGAGGCCAGGTTGAAAGAATTGAGGTTATTTTGTCTGGAGGACAGAAGGCTCCAGAGAGACCTTCTAGCAGCCCTCTGGTACTTAAAGTGGACCTACAGGAGAGCTGTGGAGGGGTTGTTTCTCAGGAAGTACAGGGATAGGATGAGAGCGAACAGCTTCAATCTGAAAGAGGAGAGAGTTACTGTAGATATGAGGAAGAACATTTTTCCTGTGAGGGTAGGAAGGTACAGGCTGCCCAGAGAAATGGAGGATGCCCCATCCCTGAAGGTATTCAGTGCCAGGTTGGATGGGGTGCTGAGCAATCTGACGGAGTGGAAAGTGTCCCTGCCCATGGCAGGGGAGTTGGAACTGGGTGACCTTTAAAGTCCCTTCCCAAACCCTTCTATGATTCTATGATCCAGTCCATCTTGGGTGGACACCATCTCCTCAAACTTCAGCTAAGAAACTCTGTAATTACCCTAAAGTTGTTTCCTTGGTTTCCTGAGCCAAGGAAGGAAAAGGTAAGGAAAACTCATCTCAGATACCTGCTTCAAATTGAGAGGAATGAATGAGGAAGACATGAGCTGCAGCATCCCTGTTCGTGTTACCCCCATCAGTGCCAGAGTCCATTTCTGCTCATTCACGTGACAAGAGCTGGATGATATTTCCAGAATTTGTAGCTGATAGAAAAAAAGTTTCAGCAGTTTTGACTTGCTTGTGTGCTGCCCAGGGAGGTGGTTGATTCACCTTCCCTGGAAGAGTTATGGGATGGGTGGATGAGGTGCTGAGGGACATGGTTAAGTATTTGATAGGAATGGCTGGACTCGATGATCTGGTGGGTCTCTTCCAACCTGGTGATTCTATGATTCTATGATTCACTTCAACACTTGTTAGCTTAACAAACTGAATCTTCAGTTCAGGGCAGAAAAGAAAGATGAATAATTGTTTTTGACTTTTTTTCAGCCCAATAGTTTGGCTTTTTTATGTATCTGGATCAAACTGACCCAGTTTGGGGGCATTAAAATGAAAATAAGTGAAATGTTGGGTTTTTGGTGGGTTCTTCTGCTTTACTGTTTTTCCAGCCTATTGAATGAACTGCAGAATCACACATTTAAATCGCTCCCAGTGAACACTGCTCCAAAGAGTTTCATATTTTGGAGGTTGCCTCCATCCTCCAGACAGCAGGTGTCTATTATCTCAGCGAGTGATAGTACCTGAAACTCGAGGATCAAGACCTAAGATTCAACCTTCTCTTACTTAAAGTTGTCAGCTCTCATCTCAAAAAAGAGTTGATAAACAGCCCATTGCTCAACCAGCCTCAGGCAGGATCCCTCTTATCCTGTTTGATGCAGCTTTTTCTGGCTTGTCTTTCTGCTTGGTCTGAATATGGCAGAGGTTCTAGTCAAAATCCATCAGGATCAGTAGGTGACACACCCCAGCTTCTTGGCCTTTGGGTGGGTTGGTGAGTCTGAAAATCTGCTGCTGAGGGTGGAAATATGATCGATGGATCCTCACAGTATTGCATGGTTGAAAATCCATCTCTTGGGGATAGCAGGCACCAAAACAGATTCACAGAATCACAGAATCACAGAATCACCAGGTTGGAAGAGACCCACCGGATCATCAAGTCCAACCATCCCTACCGATCTCCAAACTATGCCCTTCAGCACCTCATCCNTCCTCTCCAGGCTAAACAACCCCAGATCTCTCAGTTGTTCCTCATAAGGTCTGTTCTCCAGACCCCTCACCAGCTTTGTTGCTCTTCTCTGGACTCGCTTCAGAGGCTCAACATCCTTCTTGTGGTGAGGGGCTCAGAACCGAACACAGGATTTGAGGTGTGAACATCCCAGGTCTGTGCTGATCTCTGCTCACAGCAGCTCCAGGTGGGCACTGGGTGCTCAGCCCACGCAAATCTTTTTGCAGTACAGCAAGTAGTGAACTGCACAAACTAGAGAGGTGGTAGATCTTACAAGATCTTACATACAAATGATAAAGAGATATCAGGACGTGATGTCAGCAGTTTTTGGTATCTCTCTCTTCCTCCCATGTCCTAAATGGCATTAGTTGTCTTGTACTCATTGCCAAAAGGCAGGCAGCTCTGAGTAGGAACACAACTCATCTCTTCAGATGAGATTTTAAGCAAAAACAGAACGTCAAATGGAAAGTGAGTAAGATTACAGCGTTGTAACCTAGAAATGGTTCCCCTACAAAAGGGGAAACTGTTCAGACTAGAAACTAACTGGACAAACTCTCTGAAAGGTTAAGTGCATGCAATAAATATCTCCACCCCTGCTATTGGCCCGGACTACTCTGCTGTGAATTCACCAATCTAGAAAACTCAAAGTCCTATATTTCCCCTCCCATTTGCAGACCAGTTTTGCAACCTGTAGCTCACAGCAGCCTGAATGAGAGTGATTAGGGGCATCATCTGTAGCAGGACGGTACTTTTTATAGCCCTCCAAGCCTTTGTGGGTAACAGCATTTCTAAGGTAGACACAGTTCTAACATTAGCACTAAATGAGCAGCGTGGTTATACTACCAGCCCATAGTTGCTATAAGTGTAACAAACCAATTTGATTTGTCATTCAGCTGTTGTTGACAGGAAACCACTAGCAGCAGCCAACTGACAGCACCCAGAAGAATTAGTGTTTCTTTTTCTACACGCTCTAAGGATTAAAACTTATCAGGACGAGCTCATGTTCTTAAGTACGCACCCCACAAGGGATTTTTTAACTCTGGTGGACAACTAGGATTGAACGGGATATGATTTGATCCCAACGAAGGAATTGCCAGGTAAGTGAAAGCATTTTTGCTTCATTCCCACTACCTGTTTATTGGCTAAATCTTCATGGCGTGCATCCACTTTGAGCTTTTAAAGATTTGGTCCATCTCTGGTTATTGGATATGGATTGATATTAAGCCCTTCAAAATCTGGAGTGGAATGTTCAAGGAAATGGTCTGTCACAGATCAGAGCAGGGTACATCTCTTTCTTTCCTTCTGGTCATGTCTCAGTGCTGAAATCAGGGCACTCTGAGGTGGGACTGATGCTTTAAAGCAGAAGCTGATCCAGCAGATTCTTTCCTGGGGAAAGATCAACCTCTTTCTCTTAAAAAAAACAACTAAATAAATGAAAAACCCTCAAGAGTTGAAAGAGTTTCTCCCAGCAGAATTCCTTGGAGAGGAGAGAGGAGAAAGTGAAATTGGAGACCCAATTCTGAACTGAAGGAGAGGTGTAAGTTTGGGTGCTCAAGCTCCAACTCAGCAACCTTTGCTGATTTGAACCCGTGGATGCTGCGTACAGCGCAGAGAAGGGTTGAGGCTTTAATTCTCCTTCTTCCAAGGGGCATGTTTGGGGCTGAAGATCTTTCTTTCTTTTGCCCCACAGATAGTTTGTGTGATCTCCTTGGAGGTAATATTTGCTTTTCAACACCTCCTCCATTCAATCTGGTAAAACCAGGTTACTGGTGGTTGTAGACAACACTTCTAGCAAGTTGGAGATCTTCAAAAGAGTTATCGTATGGATAGATGTACTGTTTCTCACCCTGGTCCCTTCCCATCCCCACACATGCAGAGTCTACACTAAGCCCATAACTTCCAGTCTTAGTTAGAATTAGGGTAAAATCAAATTCCCACAGCACTCTGTCTTGTAGCCTTCATACCTCAGAAGCCGCTTTATTGGCTGAGATACTTCTGGGAGAGAAAAGCAGTTGCAGCATTTTGAGTATTTGCATCTCAGACCTCCTCAGGTGTTTGCTCAGGGTTCTGTGTCTAGTGATGCCTGGCAAGCCAACGCTCTTCAAGGTGCTTCACTTACCCAACTTGTGAAATGGGGGCATTTCTTGCCTTTCTTGCCAGGCTGCTGTAATATTTAATTGATTATAGATTTTTAAAAGTGCAAAATCAGGACAAGGTGTGAACACTGCCAGCAGTGAGAGTTCCTGTTTCACTCAGAGCACGCACGTGGTCTCCACTCTGGTAAATGCTGGAGAAAAGAAGGCAGATGGAGATTCAGGAGAAAAAAGGGACAGTTGCAGGGAGCAAAGGCATCCTCATTGATATGCTCCATTAGTCATTCTGTCATGGTTTAAGTAATATTTATTTAGAAGATTTGAGGGCTGCAGAACTTGTGATTTCTTGTCCACATTCTGTTCTCTCTCCCAGACTTGCAAGATTAGCATTGTACTTATGCACAAAAATCTGTGAAAACCACTTCTGGTCCGTTTTTGCTTTGTTCTGCCAAAAATATGGTTACTGCTGCTCCTTGAGGGTTAAGAAGTTGAAGGTTACATTTTCTGATGGAGGAGGAAAGACCCAAGACACGTATTTAAGTGAGAATTTTGCAAAAGTCCTATTGCTTTTTCTTTGTTTTTCCAATGATGTTCTGTGTTCTGTTTAATCAGCATGGGGTGTGCTGGTGTGTTTTTATATCCTGGGCTCTCAGTTGAGATGGTGTGCTCTCCATTTCCTGCTAAATAAGCCCACAGTATCCCAGGCTGAGCATCCTACTTCTGCACAATTTGGGATACATGTCTTTAGGCAAAGCTATCAGATCTTTTATTTCTGCTTTGTGTCATTCTGTAACAGGCTGCCCAAGGAGATGGTTGATTCACCTTCCCTGCAGGTGTTTAAGGGACAGGTGGACGAGGTGCTGAGGGACACGGTTTAGTGATTGATAGGGATGGTTGGGCTCGATGATTTGGTGGGTCTTTTCCAATCTGGTGATTCTACGATTCTTCCTGACTGATGTTTCAGCCTTTAATTCTGGGCACATCAGAATCCATAAAGGCCTTGAAGCCATATTTAGGTGCTGACAGGCTTTTTTGTCTTCTCGGTCAGGTTTGGAAACCGATCACTATGGATTTCTTGAGGGTGACAGGATTGTGTTGTGCAGAGCAGGATCACTAAGAAACACTATTACTTCATCGCTCTTTGTCTTCCTTCCTTACCCTCATTCTTTCCATTTTCTCTATGTTAAAAAGCAAGTTTCTTTGCTGCTTTTCCACGGTTGACAAGACTCTGGGGGCAACCAAGCGTTGACTCCATGTGGGTGAGTTCTCCTGTAGTCAATCATTTCCTGCAGGCCCATGGGGTTCAATTACGGGTAAAAATTTCACAAGAGCTAAATCCTGCTGGAGCCCTTGGCAGTCCCAAAGTTTCCATTCACATCTTCACTTTATGTGGTGCGAGTCAGCTTTCTCATTAGATTGACACCAAATTGCAAAATTAGAAGTAGCTGAGGGGATAAAAAAGAACACAATTCCCCCTTGGCAGATGTCTTGGCAACAAATCACAACTTCAGGATCCTGCTGTTTCTAGTGGAAAAAGTAGCTGCACAGATGGACACTACTGTGAAATTCAAAAGAAAGTGCATCACCATACGGAACAAGATTTACAGGGTATTATTTATTAAAAATAAATGCTAAGGCACAACCAAAGTAATACAAATATCAGCCAGTTCCAGTATTTCACACTGGACAAGCCTTTTGCTTCTTACAGGTCAGTCTGACTTCCATATCAGGGTTAATTCCATGAGAATCCATCTCACTGGCCAGGCAAAAAAGCTCCCCCTAAAATGCAAAAAAACTAACAGCTCCTTCTGTTGAAATAGAAAAATAGCTTTCTAATTATATTTTTTTTTCCAAGAAAATGTTGCAACTGAGTGGGAGAACAATGTTTCTGTGGTTTTACGGAGCAATTTCGCCTTTGTTAATGTTGGTCAGTTTGAATTTGGAAAACATTGTGGGCTCGCCTATTCAAACTTCTAAACTCAATTATAAATGCCCGAAGGAGAGGGACACAGTTGAGCAAAGGCGTGGAAAGCATGATCAATGAAGAATTTTTGTAAGAAGTAATGCTCTTTCATTTACTGGAGGCACTGAGAAGAAGGGAGGAATAAACTTCTTGTCCAACATGGGTAGGGCAAGGAGTTGCAGGTCTTTCAGTGAAGATAATTAGACAGTAATTTTAAGGTTATGGAAACTGGAGATAAACAGATGGAGAGCAGTGAAAGCTTTGAAGTGCAAGTTAGGTGGTGTCTCAGACACAATGTAGGTGCACCAGATTAATGACCTTCCAGAGCGTATTCCTACATTTCTGCCATCCTGAAAAATACGTAGGATCATAGAATTACGGAATTGTTAGGACTGGAAAAACCTCTAAGATCATCAATTCCAACCGTCATCCCCACACCACTATGTCTACTAAAGGATGTCCCAAAATTCCACCTCCACACATTTTTTGAACACCTCCAGGCGTGGTGTCTCCATCACTTCACTGGGCAGCCTCTTCTAATGCTTCACCACTCTTTTGCGGCTTCTGAAATGAAATGTGCTTTCCAAAATCTCTCTCCAGCGTTTCACCCTCTTTATTTATTTACGGATTTTACAAATTATTCTCCAAATTTAATCAAATCTCACTGATCATTTCAGCTCCTCCAGAAACCGTGAAATGTGTTATTGATCAAAAAGCAGCATGCAGGAGCCCTCAGGTCCTGCATGTCAGGCACGTAGGAGAGAGAACAGAAATAGAAAACACATGGTTTAGAAATGGATCCTTTGCTAATAAGGGGAGAAGATTTAAAAATTATTCAGTTCTCTGGAGTGTCTGGTGTGCCTTACTAATGGCTGAATATGCAACACACTTGGTGGATGAAGTTTGGTTGAAAAAAACCTCTTTGTGCTATCTCTTTAAAGGTCATTATGGCCAAGAGGTAAAAGAGGTGATTGGTCTGGTACCTAAACCCGTAGGGTCCCAATTTACTGCATATGTTGTATCCTCATACAGAGAAGGTCAGTCTCCCCTTTTCTCAGATCTCTGTGCTTTCCTGCGTCATGGTGGCTAGTAGTGAAGGATTGTCAGGTCACACATGGTGTCCTCATAAAAAGATACCTCTTTTCTCCATGAAAACCTGGACCGGGAAAGAAAAAACTTGACAAAATTCCACAGACAGTGGAGCTGCAGGACTTCTTTCAGCCCAGCTGATCGACTGCCTAGCACTCGAGACATGATGTCATCCACATTTAGGTGAATAACTGCTGATGATAAATAGCTTGAAACTTAGAAAATCTGAGGTAGAATATCTCAGGATATGTGTATGGGAGAGTAGTTCTTGAGAAGCAGTCTTTGAATTAGGTTAAATTTTATCTATGGAAAAATTACAGCATCACCTCCAATACATGATGAAATAAGGCAAAACTAAGATAAAAATAAACAAATGGAGGTATTTATATAAAAGTTTAAATTTTTATCTCAAGAGTTTCTTCCGGCTGTGTCTTATGTATTTGACCTTCACCATTTTTCATGGAAAGGGTCATCGGGCACTGGAACAGGCTGCCCAGGGGGGTGGTTGAGTCACCTTCCCTGGACGTGTTTAGAAGACGAGTGGATTAGGTGCTGAGGGGCATGGTTTAATTGTTGATAGGAATGTTTGGACTCAATGATCCTGGGAGTCTTTTCCAACTTTGTGATCCTGTGAACATATGCTTCTGTGAATTTTACAAGCACAAGGAGACCACAGCTGCTTGAGACACTAATACAGCAAACTTTATGGGGAATTATTCTTTTTTTTTTCCAGTGAAAGACGCCACTATGCATGGTATTTTTGTGACACAACCTTTTTAAGGGTTGAAGTTACCCATGGAATGCTTTTTTCCCCTGGAAATTTTTGGTGGAAAAGGGGGAAAAGCATTCTGTGTAAAAGTTTCTGTGCAAGGGGCACAAACTTGCACAGAGAGAAGTTCTGCCTGAACAAGAGGAAAAAAATTCCTTTCCTGTGAGGGTGACGAAGCACTGGAACAGGCTGCCCAGGCAGGATGTGGAGTCCCCTTCTCTGGAGAAACTCAAAACCCACCTGGATATATTCCTGTGCCACTGGCACTATGTGACCCTACTTTAGCAGGTGTGATTCTGTGAGACCATGGAACTCACTACAAGATTGCTCATAGCCAAGAGAGAAGAAATCCTAATTTTTTAAGTACAGTACCTCACAGACATGAAACTGTCCTGCTGATTTCAGTGAGAGTATAGACACCGGCAAATCAAGAAATAAGAATTCTTCTGCTTTGGATGTAATAGAATTAGACCAGATGAAAGATGAGGTAACTTGAGAGTAGATCAACCCCATCACTTCTATGCCACAAATAATGACTTGAGCAATAGAGCTGGCTGCCAGGTCTGGCTTTCTTCTACTGCATTTCTATGTCCTTCATGGCAGCACAGGGAAGTTTGAATTTTCTTTTAATTCTGAGAGACAAGTTTATCTTCTAATTCTGAATCAGAGATTAAAGACTGGGGGGTATTGGGTTGGGGTTTTTTTGCTTACTAGCAACAATAGGAGAATAATATAGAGGCAGGGTCTTTTTTCACATGGCCAGGATTAGGCATCATGTGAGCAGTGTAGAGGAGGCCTGGCACGGAAAACTGGTTTAGGGAGAAAAGAAGAATTAGCACCCTCAAATCCAGGATGCTTTCACAGGCAAGGACCACAGGCTCCTCTTGCAAGATTTTGTGAGGGCTGATCCTACCCTGGGAATCCTGCTTCTCCAGTGGCTATTTTCTGCAAATAGTTCTGGACAGAGGAAATTCACACTTCCATGAGGTCACCAGAATGGTGTCAGTTCTAAGATATTCACATTTCTTTTCATGAGTTCTCTTATTTATATATTAGAAGAGGGAAAAAAGTCACTTTCTCCTCCAAAAATGTTTTTCCTAACTGAAGCCAGACAAAATTTGTGGTTCTTACTAGCAGAATATCCACTGATTACCATTAGCCAAAGCCACTGCTGCATTTTCATCCCATTCTGTTGAGACAACCCTGCAACGCCCACAAGATTCAGCAATAGATAACAACAGTGAAACAAGAGGGACCCCATCACCATCCTGTGCTCAGGGTGGTCTGGTGCCTAGAGTTACCCAAGGCACCTGTGTCTGAGTGTCACCCCAAACACAGTGGGATGCGTTGGAAAGCTGAGACTCAACAGGCGGTGCAACATGAGCAATCAGGGTAGACCTTCCCAAACACAGTACAGGAGCTAGAACAGAATGGGGACTGTGAGGGGTTTGGATGCAGTCTACTTTACGAGTCAAGATGCTCATAGAATCACCAGGTTGGAAGAGACCCACAGGATCATTGAGTCCAATGTCCCTCAGCACCTCATCCACCTGTCCCTTAAACACCTCCAGGGAAGATGAATCAACCACCTCCCTAGGCAGCCTCTGCCAGTGCCCAATGACCCTTTCAGTGAAGAATTTTTTCCTTATGTTGA
>WAAB01015538.1:0-12006 GCA_013389865.1 Piaya cayana
TGTTTTGTTTTGTTTTTTTAAAGTTTAAGAGAAAGTACCAAATAGGTGGGGAGAGAAGGGATTTCTGTGTCTGCTATGAACAACCTTTAGTAGGAAAAACCACCACAAGAGCAGTTTGGGCTAGGGTGGCACAACTCAAACAAACCAACCCTCACAGAAGATGCACATCTGCTGTGACTGGAGGCGGCTGCAGTGCTGTGGGCAGCACTGGGTTAATGTTCCTGTCCTCAGTTCATGCTCGTTCCTACTCCAAGATACTCTGATCAAGGTCAGTGCAGAGGCTCTTCCCTCCACCTCCCTCAAGATCAGCTTTCGGAGAAAATTCGCTCCCCAGTTAATCTCTTCCAGCGTAACAGCTTAGCAAAACAATGAAAACTGGGCACAGACGAACGCTTGTTGCTTTTTTTTCCTAAAAAGCAGGATATCGTTTAGTTGAGGGCTGAGCAGGGAGGAAAGGGACCCCTGAGTGAGTATTAGGATCTGTTTGATACCCCCTGCTTTTGCCTCTGATACAATTCCAACCCTCAGGATAGCAGCTGCAAAATTCCTGCCTAAGAAGGTCATGACCTGCTTTAGGAAACACCACCTAAGGAGGAAAATGTGCCCTTTCCAACCCTTGCTTCTTTTGTGTTTCTATGATTAAATGGTTCGTTAGGAAATAAAACCGACCTCCGAAAGGATGAAAACAATCCAACCCAAAAGCTCCCCAGGTACTCAGTTAGTGAAGCCTGGTTTCCCTGGGTATCTCTCCTCTGGATCCATCCCTCCTGTACTTTCACAGCAGCCAGGGATCCATCCTGAATTCCTCGTTAAGCTGAGACAAACTCCCTATAGAAGCCCACCAGCAGCCTTCAAGGGAGGCCGGGCACCATCTCCTCTGCAGTCACTTGCTCTCACATAACTCAAATGAAGCTTTTTAAAAAAAAAAAAAAAAAAAGAGAGAAAAACCCCTGGGATTGATGGAAAGCAATGATTTCAAGGCCCTTTGGAGGAGTGGAAAGACAAGGGACTGACCTAAGGACATAGCATGTTCAAACAGACTTTGTTTCCAAAGATAACTGAACCTCTGCAGCCACATAAGGACATTGCAGCTCTCCCAGTACGAGTGGGGTGAATTGCATCGGTGCCTCCCTCCTCAGCAAACGCAACCGAAGCCAGAGGTCCTTCTGGCAGAGAGATTCGCTTCAGCAATGGGAACAACTGTGCCAAATGGTCACAAGACAAGCATCAAATCCCNAGCAATTTAGAGAGGAAGGAACCTTCTGAGGGCTGCAGCCCACGCTCTTGCTGAAAGCAGGGCCAAATCCCAAGTCAAACCTGGTTTTTCAGCATCAATATCAGTCTATATTTAAATATATTTAACAACAGATACTTGTAGAATGGTCTGGGTTGGAAAGAACCTTAAAGATCATCTGGTTCCAACCACCCAGCCATGAACAGCGACACCTTGTACTGGATCAGGTTGCTCAAAGCCTCATCCAATCTGGCCTTGAACACCTACAGGGATGGGTAATCTGTGACCTTCCTGGGAAACCTGTGCCAGTGCCTCACCACCCTCACAGGAAAACATTTCTTCCTAACAGCTAATCTAAATCTCCCCTCTTTCAGCTTAAAACCATTCCCCCTCATCCTATCGCTGGACTCTCTGGTAAAGAGCACCACTTCAACTTTCCTTTAAGTACTTCAAGGCTGCTCGAAGGTCTCCCTGGAGCCTTCTCCAGGCTGAACAACCCAAACTCTTTCAGCTTGTCCTTATACGTGAGGTGCTTTATCTTTCTGATCATCTTCACAGACCTCCTTTTCTACAGCCTTTTGGCTGTTTGACCACCCACATGCTAAAGCTTTTTTTCACCTCACTAACTAACCAGATCCCTCAACACTGCTCACAACTACGGTCTTTAACCATACAGAGTCCAGTTTCATCTCTAACTTCCCACTGGATACCTGAGGAGACTAACATGATCCCCACTAAACCCAGCTCTCCCAGCCCGCCCCATAAGTCATGTACCCAATCCTCGTGCAGCGTTAGACCATGCTCAGATGAACACAACCCTGCCCTTTCCTCATTCCCCAGCACACGCACGAGCTCTCTATTTTTAAGCAAGATCTGGAATCCATCTCCACTATCTGGAGCGCAGTGCCAGCAAGCTGCTTGTGACACAGGCTCTGTTTATAATTGTGCCCCCGGGTTTTCCTCTTATGAACAATGCACACAAAACACTTCCCTGCAAGGCTCCTCTGGACCAAGCAACCGCTCTCTGGCAGTTTCCAGTACAAAAAGCTAAAACCGCAGAACCATGTCCTGTGGGCTCTGGCACAACCTCCAAAAGGGTTTATCTTACACCCAGAACAGAAATCACCCACAGAACTAGGAACAGAAGTAGACAGTTTGCTTCACTCCACGTTTTTTATGGGATTATACACCCCATAAATGAGCAATGAAGACCCAGCATAGAATCTTACATGCACACACACACACACACACACACGGTCTCTTAGGCAAAGTTACACCTCTACTTGCTTCAGCTCATTGGAGGTTTCTGGTGAGAAGGGTCCTCTTGCAAAGAACGAGCCTCTTCTAAAAACAAACTAGCAAAAAAGCCTACTCAAATTTATAACCAGCACAGTATGGGGTAAGAATACTCCTTTCCCCAAGTAGGATTCAGTAAGAGAGAAGTAATCCTGAACCCAACCACAGTTCTTTAAGGCACCTCCCCACCACATGTCAAATTTTTACTGCAAAATGGAAGATGCAATCTACACTGACACTTACAAGTGGCATCAATAAAACCAAAGGGAATCTGCAATGGAACTTCTACATATCTCTAGAACTGCCACAGCGGGGACAAAATAAATCTGCTCACTCATGGAGGAGAAAGCTTTGACAGAAGAGCATTATCTACTCACCCCAATACTGCAGGAAGAGCACGGTAAATGTTAACGATGCTAAAAGTGAAGTTACAGCCCTGAATCAGTAGGAAGATTAGCTGGGTGCTTCCAGCACTGCTCTGAGCAAACCCAAGCAGAAAATCAATCCCAAATGCTGCTGTCAGAAACACCACAAGCAACAGCAACACCAGTCCAGGAGAATTCAGTCCGTTTTGTTCCATGCCTGGTTGGGAAACCTGTGGGAAACCAAAGCAGCAGAACAATCCATGGCCAAGGTGACCAAAACGGTACAAACTCACAGGAATGAGAAGATCTCCACTCCCACAGTAACCCAGGGAGTGGAAACGCTCCCACAGCTGCACCAACACAGCCGCACTCGCTCCCAGATCCCCTTCCACCACTTTTTCCTGGTATGGATTTACTATGAACAGTAGTTCCCACAGAGAGAAGAATTGGGGTATTACACTTAGAATCATAGAATCACCAGGTTGGAAGAGACCCATCGGATCATCGAGTCCAACCATAACTTATTTCCCTGCAAGCTGCAGTGACAATACCTTATTTAAATAGGGCAATATCATACAAAGTACCTTATTAAACAGGCAATACCCTATTTCAAACCCTGGTAGAGGGAGTAAGAGGCCGGGTTGAATTCTGCGCACCCTCTCTCAACTCCAGTCATGCAGGATTTGATCTACAGCGAGGCAGAGAAACCTTGAGTAGAGAAGAGGGAAATGAGTACTTGGTAATGCAGCACAGGGAAGAAATAAATCATTATAACAAACAAGCATTAGCAAAGCCAGATCTGCATAGTTGTGAGGAAGCCAATTTTAAAGCCTTTGGGGGGGTAAGGAAGAAAACCCACAATCCCCACTGTCTGTATATTATAGCACAAGCACATCCTATACGTGAAGGCACTCGCACTACATGTGAGCAGTGGTCCTACAGGCAGGTACAGTAGCTGAATTCTCACATTTACAAGAGGAGCTACCCTCATATCACTGAGGAAAAGGCTTTAAAAAGAATAGTTCAAGCCTAGTTTAAAGAAATGGTTCTAAAACTTCTCATTTTCGTGCGGTCAATGTCAAAGTGTCACCCCCTGCTTCAACACAGCCTCTTTCAGGCTCACCTTGAGCACTGCCAAGTGCTGTGAACATGCAGCTCGGTCCCAGCCAAAGGTGACTGAACGTGCATTAAGACACGGGTCATGTGCTGGACAACACCAAGAAGGTGATAACTGGGAGGTAACGTGTCCAGGTACAGAATTAAGACTTAAATACAAGAGACACTTCTGTTTTGCACCAGCGCATCTGATGACTGCAGCCTAGTTAATGAAAGGACAGGGAGGAAGAAGAGGACAAAGCACAGCTATTTCTTGTTAAATTCTATGGTTGGTATTTAAATTGCAGGTGCACCTCTTTGTAACGACCTTGGGTCATTTACTGCAGCATATCCAGAGCTCAAATAGTTTGTGATTCTGTGCAAGCCGCAAGGCCACTTATTTCAAACAGTTCTCACCCAAGAGGGATTTGAAGTGCTAAGACTCAATTACACATTTTCCCCAAAGCCTGAGAATCTTTGCCCGATCATTTCGCGTCAGCACCTGCAGCGTCCACCAGACAATATTCCAACATTAATCCAGCACGTTCAAAGGATGTCAGAAGAACAAGCAGATTTTTGAAATTCAGCTATCAAATCAGAAACACAGCCAAAATATTGGAACTGCACGTAAGCTTGATGGCAGTGAATTATTTACTGTCGTGACAAGAGCTCTCACAGTTGACTTCCCTGCAAAGGCAGCAGAGAGCTGGAGGCAGAGGGTGCCCAGAGGGTGCTGCTGCTGCCCTTAGAGCCCCCCAAATCAGGTCCCACCAAGCACACCTCCCCAGCACACCTTTAGGCCAGTATGATGTAACCTAAAGCCCACCCTGCAAAAGGCAGAAACGCCACAGACTGACCAGGAGCTCAGCAGAAAACACAAACACCCACCGGTTGCACAAGGTCCCCGGGTGATTTGGGGAAGGCCCTGGAGACCATTTTCCCCACGGCAGTGACCACAATAAGCTCCGAGGGCCAGTTACACAAGTCCAGCGTGACCTGCTACGTTTACTTAAGATGTTATTAGCATGCCCAAATTAGATTTTCAGTTTGAAACCAATTATATTTATTTGATTTCGTGCCAGCATCTCTGGCTGATTTAAAGGGCACTGCAGCTATGCGGTGTTAATTCTATCCGATGGAAAGCAGGCTCAAACATCTCATTCCCAAACACAGCAATATTACTGGAGAAGGTTTATCCTTCCCTTTTAATCACTGTCAGTTATCTTTATGTATATGCAGCAATGTAAATATCATGCTGGCTGTCATCAGGTATTACCAGGGCTCAAAATACATCCCTGGTACCGCAGCCAAGCCAGCATTCTCCCTTCCTCCCTCTCAACCTTTATCTCTGAACTCTGTCTCAACTGTAATTGTCGACCGTAGAGGGTATTTTATTTGGCCGAGATTCCATTAAATGGAACAATCTATCTGCATGAAGTGCAGATGTTTGATAGTGCGGTGGTTATTTTAGGTACATAAGCTTTTAAGTATCTGATATGTCCTCTCTTGAAGGCTATTATCCTTTCTTTTAAGGGAATAGCTTGATCTAATGAGTCTCTTCTATGTCTATTATTATGTTCAGCACACACAAGATTAGCCCACTGGTCAAAAATTACATTCTTTAACCAAGAGTAACGAGAACCATTCTGAGCCTCGGGATCTGGACAAATAACTATGCTCAGGCTGCCAGCCCATCAGCTGCTCAAATAAAGATTTTGCATGGGTGAATTCCACAGGAAGAGTTCACGCTCAAGACGCTTCTTCCAGTGAAGCAGTTTAATGGGAAGGCAATAACCAGATGCTTCTTAGCTGTTAATACCAGGTTATTTATTGGATGGCACTCGGCATCCTCAATTACAATTTTTACTTTGGTGAAGGGATGGAACTTACAGTCTCAGCTTTCAACTTGTTTGGCACCTTGCTTTGCAGTTCACAAAGTGTTGTAGGGGGTAAAGTTCTTACAGGTGAGGACTCAGAACACATCAAGTTTCCAAAGAACTCAATTTCCAGGGGTAGGTCTTAAGGAAATGCAAACCAGAGGCATTTGTAACCAACACATTTAAGGTTTGGAGATTGCACAGTCCATCTGCAGCTCTTCCACAGCTTCACTGGGAAGACTCCTTGTGGATACAGCCTGGACATAAAGCAAGCAGCATAAGAAAACCACCACCCTACAGACACATCCTATAAAAGAGGAGGCATTGTTATTTCCCACTGCTGTAGGGAACCCATTAAGCAGCTGTGTCACACAGCAGCAACAGGGTCACACGGAGGGTTCAGCGTTTAATAGAACGTGTGCCTGTAATTCCCCCCTGTGCCACTTCAAACACAAGCATTCATTAATTCGGTACAGGGATTATACAATTTGGCATCAGCTACAGCAGAGAACTGGACTCCACGACCTCAGCAGCCCCTTGTAGCTTTGCATCACAGCGGAATCAGCCGCAGTAGCTTTCCATTTGTGCTCTGAAAACTGACATAATGAAATCCATCTCCAGGGATTTTGCAGGAAAGGTGTCTAGTCTGTGACAAGAAGCACCTTCTAGATGAGTTTTTAAGCCATCAAGATAACCTAATATCACATTGCCTGCCTGCGGCTGGAGATGGCCCAAAATGCCTGCCTAGTGTTTCAGCCACTTACCCAACAGGTACCAGCTCTGAGCACAGCCAGAAAATTTCCTTAATATTCTGTAAATGCTCTCATCCCACAGCCATTATTTTGCTCCCTCACTTTCCAAACGCCATCCTTTTCCACGACTCTCAGCACCATTTTCAGAGAGGTGGAACAAACTCTGGAATCCAAGAAAATGAACTTAAAATCCCCTGAAGACCAAAAATAAGCAAGAGCCTAATTTAGATCACGTTGAAAATGAAAAAACATAACCAATCCAACAGTGACTATGGAGCTTCCATCCAACGTCTAGAAAACCCTCAGCTTTACAAAACAGATGTTGAACTGCCACAAGATGCAATAATCTCACACCCTGACCTCAAGCATGTCAGTGGAATTCCGTGTTTTAAAATCAGGTTTTTAGAACATTTCCCTACTTGACAAAATCTCCTCTACCAAACTGCAAAATCTGTCACTTAATTGTGCTCTAAGACAGAAGGTACCTCAAGATCTTCCCCACAATAAAGCAGCAGAGAACACCACAGGGAGAGCCATGTGCTTGCTCAGCTCTCACCAGAAGTGAGATGGGGTGCTGGAGGCCAAAATTTCACTCTGCAGCGTTAACCTAATTATCGATTCCGTGGAGGGATGGGAAGGAAACAGCATCCTCCCACACCACTTGATTAACAGCAAGGTGCTAGCAATAAAAAGGAGTAAAGTTTGTGCTTCAATTACCATTCATGACTGTAAAGCAGTAAAGCTTTGGCAGAACCCAAGGAGAATTTACTACAGCGAGAGGTGATTGCTGAAATATTTCAGCCCGCTATTCTTTAACAGCTGTTCATATTTTTTTCTCTCCAGGATGAATTTACACAGGCTCATTGCCTGCCTGAAGGAAATATCCATTTGGGAGAATGCTACTAAGTCAGTTTAGCACAAAACAATGAAATTAAATAAAACAAGACATTCTTTTCTCCTCCGTCCCCAGCTCAGCAGTTCTAAAGGTAAAAACAACAGGGGAGAAAACTGAAATTTGGCTTTTTCAGAAGAGCTTTTCCATATTCCCTCAAAAATGCATTTTAATTCAACTGAGTCCCAAAGTGCTGTTTCACAAGCACGCGCTACAAGCTGTATAAAACTTCAGTGTATGGGAGGTAGAAGGAAGATTCAGCTAATTTGGCAATTTGCTGAGAAAGTGAATGAGCGCTCTGAATTTACTCGGCGCTTCATTCACAGATGGGACTTGTGAAGCTTTCAAAGCTCAAAGGCAGCTGTTCCTGCAGGCTTCCCAGCGTGCAAAGCCAAAGCAGTTCCTTGCAAGGCATGTTAGACACTAGCTTAGTGGAAGTTGATACGAAGCCAAATATCTTTTTCCAGGATGGGATTTCTCTTCATTGCAAGAAAATCTGTGTTACATGAAAACTCTGAGTGCAGTGATACACATCAGGAAACAACGATGGTTAAGAACCTTAGGGAGTAGTGAAAGAAAGAACCTGGAAAAATAATAATAATTTTAAAAAATGCTGCTGGATGTTGGGGGGAAGAAATACTGGATTTTCCTTTGCACACTTGGATCACCACAAATCCCTGCCTGTTTGTACTATGTGACGGGANTTACCTAAACTTAATCTCCCCCCTTTCAGCTTAAAACCAATACTCCTCATCCTATCCCTGAACTACCAGGTAAAGAGTCCCTCCTCAGCTTTNCCCTGAACTACCTGGTAAAGAATCTATCTCTGGTAAAGAGTCCCTCCTCAGCTTTCCTGGAGGCCCCCTTGAAGTAGTAGAAGGCTGCTACAAGGTCTCCCTGAAGCCCTCAAAATCTGGAATGTGCAGGCTGTGATTTTTAACAGGAGAACCCCACTCATAAGCAGCATTTCAAGGCCAACGTACTCAGACAATCTAAGGCCTCAAACTTGGGGCTGACAGAATCCCAAACTAAGATCTCAGCCTCTTTGCTCATATTCACACACGAGAGGAACATGGGAAATACTGAAGCAGTATCATGTACCCGTGCGGTCACGCAGCTCTATTTACAACATGTGCTACAGCGATCTTGTCTTAGATCAGTCAGATGAGTTTTATTTTGTTCCTAGTTTAGCTCATTCATCAGCATATGCATTATTTTGCACATCAGAATCATAGAATCACCAGGTTGGAAGAGACCCTATCAAACACTAACCCATGTCCCTCAGCACCTTGTCCACCTGTCCCTTAAACCCCTCCAGGGAAGGTGAATCAACCCCCTCCCTGGGCAGCCTCTGACAGTGCCTACTGACCCTTTCTATGAAGAATTTTTTCACATCAGAAGTATCACATCTCCCCTCACACACCAGAAGCGATGACCTTACAGTGAAGGGCCTGGACAACCAGGGACCTAACCCTGTCCCTGAGACTTTCCTGCCGGAAGCTCGATGGAGCTTAATGTTTTTTCATAAATGTCAAGGCTAAACTCCCTTAGGTGAAGTCACAGGAAACTGCAGTAATTTTGGAAGCCAAGTTCTTCATATCTACATCTTAGCTCTTTGATTCTAAAGGGAGTGCAGGATAACAGGCTGAATTCATCCGGAAAGTCCCAGGATCTTGATATTCCAGAGATTTTGCAATGCCAAATTCCACTGCTCCACAGCTATTCTTCTGCATCCACAAAGCTCTCAAGTCTGTCTCTATGTATTAAGAATATTTAATAACACTGGAGTTTACAAGAGCTCCATTAGCATGTCCACAGCTAAATTTACTGCTATGAAGATTTACAGTGGATATCATCCATTTTAGGGGAAATATTCCAAGGAAATTTGACCAAAACGCATTTTTTTCCACAACTCACAAGCACAATTAGCAGTAAGAATCAGTGTTATTGTCTGTCATTTTAAATAGATCCAACTTTTATTAAAAGATTACATCTCCAGACACTGACTTAGCGGGCAAGCTGCTAACACTCAGAAAAACCAGACAGACACTGCCAAGTTTAAATAGACAAATGTTCTGGGGAAGAGCTGATTTTCTCCAAGATTCCATCAGCTGCAGAAGGAACAAGACTCCCAGGCCTGCACACACAGCCAGCACATATACCCCTCAGGTGTGCTCAGGAGCACAGCACATCCAAATTTCCCAGCCAGAGCCAAGATATTTGAATTCAACTCTACTGTTTAAATGGTATTTCCTTAAGATGTTAAAGTGTTAAACACTAATCAGTCCAGGAACCTTGTGATACTGGATGCATACGTCACATAAAAACCAACTACAGGAAAGCATGAACTACTTCAACATGGAAACACCCCATACGTATTTTTTTCTTAATCATAGAATCACCAGGTTGGAAGAGACCCACTGGATCATCAAGTCCAATCATTCCTATCAAACACTAAACCATGTCACTCAGGACCTCGTCTACCCATGCCCCATAATAATAATACCCCAGAATAGCTGAAAGCTGCAGGATCTCTCTCTGCCCTCCCCTCAAACCAGAAGGAAAAGCAGCCACACAGCTTCGGGAACAACAACACATTCTTCTCAGCCACCTTTCCCCACTGCTTGGCTCTGGACGCCCTCAGTCTGCTTCCTCGTGCATTTTATCCTCCTTCCTACCAGAGAACAAACAGAATCACTAAACAAAGGCACACGTGTATCTGAACACCTTTTGCTTTCCCTTCCCAAGAGGTGAAGATGGACTTAATTTAGTCCTATTCCAGCAGAGCAACGGTATCAAAGGTCTTAAAGACATGATGAGTGCCAAACGTTCANCCCTGAGCAAACTGAGGCCATTTCCTCACTCGTTACTTGGGAGAAGAGGCCAGCACTCACCTCACTGAAGTTATTTTTATATAAGCTTTAATATAATATGAAACAACTAAAAGGCTTCCCTACCAACCTGAAGCGGAAAAAGTTTACAAACGAGCACACAAAGCAAGTCTTCAAATGAATTAACCAGCCTAAACACTGGGAATACAGCATAGGAATCAAATTCATTTAGTCAGGCTTGGGGGGGAGGAGTGGGAACCCATGAGGAAATGTTAAAACAAAACATATGGCAAGAAGAGTGAAGTTTAAACACTCAATTTAGTTCACAAGCAGTTCTATTTTACGGAGTGTAACATTTTTCTTGAATGAGTTTTAAATAGTTTAGCATACGGAACCGCCTGCACCTCGCACGTAAGGCTCGCAGGTAAAACCCCACGCGTTAAACCAGAAAGCTAAAAAGTTATCCCTGGACAAGAGCCTCCCACTCCATCCAGATTTTTCCATTCAACGACTTCAATCATACCTGGTGGTTACACAGAGGCCACTCTTTCTCAGTGGCAGTGCTTTTTCAGCACATGAGATAACTACACAAGAACGAGATAGCCACAGACATTTTGATAAATAGGGAAGCAGAAATCTTCATTTTAGGAAATCTTTCTATACCTACAAAAGAAAATTCCTCCTGCATGCACACTCGTACAACTTGAGAAGAACGTGGCTAGAAATCTGAATATTCAACTCAAAGATCAACGTGCTCAGAGGCAACGCCCAGTTCAAAAGCACCAGAAACCAGAGTCATTAAAAAAACCTCATCATTCAGTAAATGGTGACTTAAATTTTCAATTTAAGCTTGATTTCTGAGGGGAAAAGAAACTCCCACCACATCTGTTCATGCAGCCTGTGCTGTCTTCATCGCTACGAAGGAATCCACCGGGGGGGAAAGGGCACAGGAATCGCACAAGGGAGCACTCCCACCACTAATTTATCTTCCTTTTCTGGCACAGGCTGTTCACGGCGAAGAGGATGCTCCTAAATCAAACAGCCACAGCCAGCGCAGCTCTCATCCTTCCAAAAAAGTAGCAAAATGAGAATGACCCAGTTCCAACCAACTCCGCTACCAGCGTTTCCAGCAGGAGCTGTGAGATCCAAGGGGGCCCACATGTGTGAGTGTCTGATCAGCACAAGCAGCATGAGGTCAATTTTTTTTTTTTCAGGCTTCAAAAAGGCATCCGCCGCGATTTATATGCCATCCACGCTGAGAAAACCACCTTCACAACCACCAGGACAGACTGCATTTTGCTTTTTGGATGAACATTTAGATGTCTCCAGAGGCAGCATTCACCTGCAAAGCTTATCACTACTCTGGGGGTACATTTCATAGAAACGCTTTATAAATTGCTTCCTCTACCCCCCACCTCTGCTTTATCCATTTTTTTTTAAGTGGAAGTTGGGTTCTGATTGTCAGCAAGGTTCTTGATGTAGCGGAAGAGAAGTTATTTAAGCCCGGGGAGGCTACTCAGCAGCTACTAACATTAACCAAGCATAATCAACCCTGGCATTAATCCATACCTTTATAATGGCATGAGTCATCCCCAGTGCTGAGTAATCCTTTTTTTTTTAGTGTTAGTCAGAATCAGTAGGACAGTTTTACAGAAGTTCTCTTT
>WAAB01015539.1:0-29249 GCA_013389865.1 Piaya cayana
CAGGAGAGGGAAGCATTGGTGGAAACCAGGCTGTGGTCAGGGCGGGCTCCCCAAACCCAGTAGCTGGCTGGAGAGCAAGGACACCCAGATGGGAAAAGACTAGGCTTGGCTGAGAGCAGGCAGTGAGGATAAAACCCTATAAACACGTAGCGAAGGGGAAGGAAGGCTTCAGCAACAGGGCTGTGCGCTGAGGTGTAAAGTGTGGGTGGCAGATAAGGGCGACAAGTCAGAGGCCAATTTCTGACCAGAGCAGCTATTTGTATAACACGATGTTTTTAACCTGGTGGGATGTTTTTAACCTGGTTGATTCACCTTCCCTGGAAGTGTTTAAGGCACAGGTGGACGAGGCGCTGAGGGACATGGTTTAGTGTTTGATAGGAATGGTTGGACTCGATGATCCAGTGGGTCTCTTCCAACCTAGTGATTCTATGATTCTATGAACTCTCCATCCCCACCTCCAACATCGCTGGATTTTCTCAGGACAGGAGGTGTTTCTGGCAGGACCCTCACAGGAAGGGGCTTGCAGACTGCTGAGGAGCTCGGCTGTTAATTTTTAACACTAAAAACCCTGGGGAAATTCCAGAGGACTGGAGGGCAGCCAGTGGGAGTCTAATATTTAAAAGGGATAAAAGGGCTGGCCCTGGGAATTACAGACCAGGTAGGCTGATGGCAGTGCCTGGGCAAATTATGGGCTGGGTAATTGGGGATAGTGTCAGCCAAAAATTAGAAGCTAAAAATATAATTAAGGTCGTTAGCTTGGTTTCATGGATGGCAGGTCCTGTAAAGTGAGTCGGCTTTGGGTTTTGGCATGACTCTGGGCTGGCTGATAAAGCTAATTGTGTTGCCACATTATAATGGGTTTCTCCAAAGTGTTTAATTTACAGCCATGTGACATTTTCATTTGTAGAACTCGCATTATATGGAGTCAGCAGAGCAGACATCGACGGCTGCGGCTGGCAGCTCGGGGCGGTGGCCGATGGGACAGACTATGAGGAAGCTGGAGGGACCTGATTTTGCACAGGACAATATTTTTAGCAGGGATGCTAGGACTCATGGTGAGAGGGGAATCATCAAGGCAAGCAACCGTTCCACGCACGGGGGGGATCCGCTCTGCCCAGCCGAGTAGGCAGAGCCCAGCCCAAAGAGGGGGGACACGGGTGGGAACAAAAGAGCCGGATTTTCCCTGCTAAATGACTTTCCCTGCACAGCAAGGACCAAATGGCAGGAAGCAGCTACGGGACCTGGTCACTGATAACCTGACTCAGAGCGTAATTAACCATTGGCCCAGTTTTAGGATTGGCCCAGTTTTAGGAGAAGGATATGAACTCACAGACGTTTTGTGTCTCTGGACAGGAAGAAATCTCTGTTTGATGGGACATGATTTAATGTGGCTTCTGGGAGAAACTCAAGCCTCTATATGTGTGTGTGTGGCACAGAGCTACACTGGACAATCCTTGCAGTCTTCTCCAGCCCCGTGGTAGCTGCATCTTCTTCTCTGAGCTGCACCAGCTGCAGTTGAGCACTGTGGATTTCCTCCAGTGGGGTCTTTTTATGCTTCCCAATGGGAAAACTAGGCACAGGCAAGGCAGGGCACAAAGACAGTACCTGGGACAGCCTGGGGAACTTTCACCTCCATACTGATTCCTAACCTGTTTCATCCCTATTAGTCACAGGGTGGCTTGAGGGGCACCCAAGTCTCCCCTCACCAGTGAATCCACTTCCAGATATTCTTCCAAGCAGGACTGGGCTGGAGGTTTTGGACTCCCACACAGCCAGCCTGGCTGTATCCAGTCCCCGTGACTGGGAGTGCACTTGGTGCAGAGCAGGAGGAGAAGAGCTCTCGCAGGCGCCACTTGGTCACAGCCTGGATTTAGTGGTGATCCCAGAGCTTGCCGGCTTTAAACCAGGAATCCTGCCCTCTCCCCAGGCATCATCTGTCTGGCTCCACCATAATGATGGTGAGGTGGTGGCGCAGAGAGATTAAATGGCTCACCCAAAGTCTCATGGGGAGCGATGGCTACCCAGGATGAGCACCTGCCATCCTGCTTCTGCACTGGCAGCACCTGGCCCTGCGGGAAAATGTGCCGCATCCCAGCTTGGCCTGCAAAATGAGGCGCCACCACGCGTACCATGTCCCCATCCTGGTGATGTCCTCATAGGTTGAGGTGGTGAGTGGTCCTGGCAGGACCTTTATGCCACGACAGGGAGCAGGTGCTGCTCTCCTCTTGCTTGTGAGGTTTGGTGCTGCCAGATCCTTTCCTGGAAGACGTGAGTTTCATTGCTTCCCTTCCCAGGCTGGGGCCGGAGCAGCCAGTGGGGGTGACTAACACCTCTTGGTTTGCAGCTTGTTTACCTGGTGCTGGGGCTTCGGTTTGGATTGCTGACTCACCGCAGCGCCTTCCTCCTCTGCCACTGCAGCTCCCTGACAAATACTTTCCATTTTCCCATTAATTTAATTGCTTTCATTTTAAAAAAACTGCTCCGGACCGGCTCCAGGTTGAAGAGACCTGTTTGTCACGGCTGCCCCAGCCGGGCATCCCTGTGGCAGGGGAGATGGGGGTGGCGGGATGGGACACCCACCTCCATGGCACATGTGGGGCACCTCTGTGCCATGGCCCTGCTGTGGGGCTCGGGGCATGCAGGGGGAGTCATTGGTGTTGAGTTTTCAGCAGCACACATCGAATACGACACATGGGCAGCCAGTGGCGCGTGGATGCTGGCTCTGGCATGGCTGAATGTGGCCCAGCAGGTTTGTGGAGAGGCCCATCTCGTTCAGCTGGATTTTTAGAGAGGCCAGAGCCAGCCCCAGCACCAGCCGCTTCCCGTGAGGTGCTGCCGGCTCCGGCGAGGCCATGCATGGCGCCAGGTCATGGCCCCGAGCCACAGTGCAGCTTGGCTGCATCTTGGGGCACCCACAGCCTGCAGCGCAGGAGATGCTGGCGCTGGGCCCTGCTCCACTTTGGGGGAGACAGTGCTCCTCAGGGCCAGGGAAAGAGCAGCCTCTTCACTCCTGAGGGGAGCAACCAGCCTGTGCAGTCCTTGCCCCATCTCTGTGCTCATCAGTGGTGGGACACACACACCAATCACCTCCGTCCCCATCTCCCCCAGAGGCCTTCCACCCTGCTCAGCCTGGCTGCACGTCGGGAGCACAGGAGGATGCTGCATGCTTGGGGTGTTGTGTTGGCCATGGGTGCTGTGCCAGTTCGTGGGGAGCCCCGAGGAGGTGGCGAAGAGCTGGGGGCTGCAGGGAGAGCATGTGGAGGTGCCTGGGGAGCCAGAGAGGGGCTTTTTGATGGAAAAAAAATGCTGGACATCTCTGGGACCTGTGAGATGCAGGGTACGCCAGATGTTTAGCAAGGGATGTGGCAGGGAATAAGCCAGCAAAATCATGGATGAAGGGAAGGGGAAAGGGGCAGGAGAAAACTGGTTGGGAAAACTGTCTGTCCTCTCTGACGAGAAGGCATTCCGCAGTTCTGTGCCAGCTGAACCCTGGACCCACAGCAAGTGCGTCATGGTCTGTAAATCTCAGAGAGGAAAATCCTCCCTCCATGAGGAAGGGCCATGCTGCGTTTACAACATTGAGATCAAGGGAAAGGCAAGGTAATCCACCCAAACCAGAGGTAGCCACCTCTCAGCCTGTACATCCCACTTGGGAGCATCGCATGGGCTCGGGGCTGCCCACTCGCAATGGGTGAGGATGCAGCCGTGGTGCAGGAGCTGGGTCATCCCTGCAACTCCATGTCCCATCCTAACCTGTGACACACCAGCCCTGTGTGTGCTGTGAGCAGCGATGGCAAGAGGGAAAGAGAGATGATTAAAGCAGCCTTTGATGAAGCAAAAATTAATAAACATGCAGGCAATTGTGCTGGTCTTTATTTACTCCAGGATGACAGTGTGGAGCCAGCGTGGCGAGGCCACGGCAGCCGGGCCCCACATCAAACAGCGGGGCAGTGCTGGGTGCAAGTGGACCACACCGCCACCTCTTCTCCGACGGGTTTTTCCTGACCCCAACAAACCCGGGAAGGTCCACATGGCTGTTCCTAATAGCAGGGCCCCATCCCACGCTGGCGGGGGATATTGTGATGAGCGGCAGACACTGTGTGCCACCGCGGCGTCTGAGCGTGGTGGGACATGCTGGGCTGGGGTGCATTTTGGAGGTGGCAACCAGCACGCTCATCCCATCCTCTTGCTCCAGGGCTGGTGTTCCCATGTTTCTCCTGTCCTGGTGATGTTCCACAGGTGTGGAAGTTCCCTGCTCTGGCCTTTGTCTGGCTGCTGTGCAGAATTAGGGCTGGGAGAGTAAAACCAGACCCAGTGTGTGCTGGTGAGTCAGATCCTCAGCCACCCAGAGCCAGGAGGCCAAACCCACGCCCTCGTACTCGTCCTTATCACCTAGTCGGGTGTATTCACCTGCCGGGACTGCCAGTTCCGCTGGAAAACATGCCCTGGACAAACAGAGGAGTTCCCTGCCAGCCCTGGGGCGGTGGCACCCCTGTCCCTGCTTCATCCCTGTGGGTGCCTGGCACCACAGGTCACAGAGCTGCAGGAGGGGTGCAAGGCTGCATTGCCAAGCCGAGACCAACACAGCTGAGCTGAGCTGAGCTGAGCTGAGCTGTGCTGTGCTGTGCCAAGCTGAGCACAGCCTGGCCTGGCCAAGCTGAGCTGAGCCCAGCTTAACCCAGCCATGCCGAACCCAGACAAGCCAAACGCAGCTGTGCTGAATTCAGCTGGGCCCAGGTGAGCCAACCTAGGCCGAACCCAGCCAAGCTGAGCTGAACTGTGCTGAGCCGAGCTGAGCCCAGCCCTGCTGAACTCAGCCGAGCTGAGCTGGGCTGAAATCAGCTGAGCCAAGCTGAGCCAAGTCAAGCTGGGCTGAATGAAGCTGCGCAAGGCCAAGCTGAGCTGAACCCAGCCGGGCTGAGCTGGGCTGAGCCAAACCTAGCTGAGCCAAGCCAAACTGGGCTGAGCTGAGCTGGACCCAGCTGACTTGGGCTGAGGTGGACTAAGCGGGGCTAAGCCAAACCCAGGTGAGCCAACTGAGCAGAGCCGAGATGAACCCAGCTGAGCTGAGCTAGGGTGAGCAGAGCTCAGCCGAGCCAGGCCGAGCCTAGCCGAGTGCAGCCGAACCCAGCCGAGCCCAGCCGAACGCAGCCGAACGCAGCCGAGCCGAGACCAGCCGAACATAGCCGAGCCCAGCCGAGCCCAGGCGAATACAGCCGAACGCAGCCGAGCTTGGCCGACCGCAGCCGAAGGCACCCGAACGCCTCCGATCCGCCGCGCCCCCGCGCCCTCCCCTCCCCTCGCTCCCCATTGGTCAGCGCCCCGCGGCCGGCGGCGGACGTGCGCTCCCATTGGCCCTCGGCCCCGCCCGTCGGCGTTCGGCCCCGCCCCCTTCCCGCCCGTCGCAAACTTCGCGGGCGGCGCGTTCGGCAGCGGCTCCCGCAGCGCCCGCACCATGCGCTGAGCCGCCTCCGCCCGCTGCCAGCCCAGCGCTTCGGTTGGTCGGTCTGTTTTGGGTCTTTTTGTATTTTTTTGGGTGGTTTTTTTTGTTCTTTTGACGGTGATTGTTGTTTTTTCCCCGCCCGTTGGCGGTGTCGGTGCCCCCGGCGATGGGCGCGGCGGGCGGGCGCTCCGCGGGGCGCTGAGCGGGGCCGGGGGGCGGGGGGGGGACGCGATGGCCGCCAAGGACAACCCCTGCAGGAAGTTCCAGGCCAACATCTTCAACAAAAGCAAGTGCCAGAACTGCTTCAAGCCCCGCGAGTCGCACCTGCTCAACGACGAGGACCTCAACCAGGTGGGAGCTGACCCCAAAACGCGCTGGGTTCACCCCAAAAATACGCCCCGGGAGACACCCCACCCCCCCGACCGCCCCCACGCGTGAGGTCGTGAGGTTCCGATTGATATCCGGTGACCCCCTGGCTAGGCCAGGGGCCGAGAGGTGTCTGGTGGCCCCCTGGCTAGCCCAGGGCTCCACTGGGTGTCTGGTGGCCCCCTGACTAGCCCAGAGTCCAAGAAGTGTCTGGTGGCCCCATGGCCAACACAGGATGCCCCTGGGCTGTCTGGTGGCCCCTGGCTAGCCCAGGGTCCAAAAGGTGTCTGGTGGCCCCATCGCGGGGTCCCCCCGGGTGCTGGAGAGTCTCTTGGGTCCCTGGTGCTCAGGGTCCAGCGTGTAGTGTAGGGTCCTGTGGGTGCCCCTGCAGATAGCCTGGGATCCTAGGCATAGCGTAGGGTCCAGTGAATGCTCCCATGGGTATCAGGATCCCCTGGATGATGTAGGATCCTATGGATAGTCCAGCATCCCCTGGCAGTATAGGGTCCCACAGGAGCCCGAGTGTGTTACCCAGGATCCTCTGGCTAGTATGGGGTCCCATGGGTGGCCCTGTGGATAGTCCAGGGTCCTATGGATAGTGTAGGGTCCCACGTATGTCCTAATGTCCCACAGATAGCACAAGGTCCCATGGGTGCTCCTTGGTCCCTTAGGGTGTCCAGGGGCCCTGTGGGGTGCCTGCTGATCCCAGTGTGTAGCACAGGAACCTACAGGTATCTACGGATCCCCTGGCATCTCGTGGGGTCCCATGGGGTGCTGGCTGCCCACTAGCACAGGGACCCACAGGTATCCATGAATCTCATGGGCTATTCAGGGACCCCATGGGTGCCCTCTGGTTCCACAGGTTTTCCAAGGCTCCCGTGGAGTGCCTGGTGACCCCTGGAGTGGTGTAGGGTCCCATAGGGTTCCTGCTGACCCCCAGACAGCACAGGGACCCACAAGTATCCATGAATCCCATGGAGTGTTCAGGAGCCCCGTGGGTGCTCTCTGATTCTGTGGGGTGTCCAGAGTGTCCTGTGGGGTGCCTGTGGACCCCAGGGGTGGGGTGGTGTTGGGTCTCACGGGGTGCTGCTCACTCCGCAGGTACCCAGGTGTCCCACAGGACACCCAGCGTCCCTGCAGTGCCTGTGGGTCCCTTAGGCATGGCCCACCCCCTTGCCTGGGGCCATATGGGGACTGGCACTTGCTCCTAAGGTGACCCCAACCCCTCTTGGGGTGCAGGGCAGCAGGTGGGGGGGGATCCTGTGGCCACCAGTGGGAGATCCTGGGAAAAACTGGGTTGTAAACACAATGTCCCCTCTGGATGTGCCAGCCATGACCCGCTCCCCCATAGCTCCCCTGCTTTCCGGGGGGTACAGGATCCCTTTCCCAGCCAGAGCATTGCACAAACAGGCTGGGGGGCTGCCAGGGCTGGGCCTTCCTCCTTCTCTTCCTCCCAGGCCTGACACAGGCCAGGAGGCCGGCGTGCGTGCATCGGGGGGGCTTTTGGGGCGCAGAACCCAGTGTGTGGTGTCGGGATGTGGGGAACAGGGCTCCCCTCCATCCTCTTGCACCTTTCTGTGCCGGGGCTGCCATCCCCGCTCCCAATCCTATTATGGCAATGAGATCAGACATATTGCTGTGCTCGCTGGGGGCGGGGGGGGCACAATGAAATCTGAGGGCTAATATGGAAAAAATGTAACTGGAAAAAATGCCGTGGTGTGTGCGGGAAGGGGCGGGCAGCGGGGAGCATCACAGCTGTGCCCAGACAAAGGAGACATCCCAGAGGGGGGCTCGGGAAGCGCCCCCCACTCCCAGCTGGCCCCTTCCCGCTGCCCCAACTAGGGTCCTGCTGCTTCATGAGTGCGATGCTGGTTTGTTTTTGTTGTGGGGGGCTTAAAGTGTTGCACGCTGCTCCCATCGCCCCCTCTGCTTGCCCCTGTCACGGGGGGGCCCTAGGGACCCAGCACCGTGTTTCGGGCAGCCCCTTGTTTGCTTTGTTCCCATCAGGGTGACGGGTGGTCCTGGACGGCTGCCACCTCGGCCGGCTCCTGTGGGGATGGGGTCAAGCCCCATGGCCAGACCCAGGCCCCATGCGAGGGGCTCCGCTTGGGAAAACGGCACAATCCTGCTCGCCTTTCTCCCTTACAGCCAGGGTGAAGTAATCCTGCTTCCCAGATAAGATGGTGGCTCTAGTAGCGTGTGATGCATGCACGCATCCCTCCTGCCCTGCCGTGCAGCCCCCCCTGCGCCCAGAAGCCCCTGGCCATGGCCAGCCCGGTGCTTCCCAACCACCCTGCCACCTCACCTCCGAATCTGTGCCCCTAGTTGGAGGAGGAGACAGCTTGGCTGGGTGTGGGAGTGTGCTCGCTCCGAAGCACACCCAGGAATAACGGTTCATTTAACAGGTCTGAATTCTTTTGCCTGTTTAGTTTTGTTTTTTTAAGCTTTGGTGGGGTAGGGGGGTCCCAGGCTGCAGCTCTGGGGCTCAGTGCGTCCTGCTCATCCGGTGGACAGGGACTGTGTTGGTGATTACCTAGAGTCAGGCTAGAAAAGTCATTTTGAGTCATCTGACCTTTCTACTTGGCTTGCAGGAAAGGTGAAGGTACTTCACACTTACGCACTTGTGTCTCTTTTGGATTTTTATTATATAAAAATACCTGTGTGGGTGTTCAGCACTGCCCCTCCTGTTTCCCAGGGTGCTCCAGGCCATCAATGCTGCTTGGGGCAGAGACCAGTGCGTGTTTGCAAAGAGTCACAAATACTCAGTGGTAGTAGTGGATTTCCATAGTACTCAGGAACTGAATTAGGAACAGGGCTGGGAGGAGGGAAGCCAGCCCCAAACATCAGTATTAATGAGCTGGAGCTCTCTTAATATTAATCAGACTTAGCACTTCCAACTTCAAAGGGCTGCAGGGACGCTAAGTCCCTAATCCCAGGAGCGCTGTGTTCACGAGTTGTTTTTGTGTGTGGCTGTGCTGCCAGACGGGGGTCAGTGTGACTGGGGTTGGCTATGTGTGGTCCCACCACCCTTTGGAGCTTCCCCCTCAGGGCTCTGAGGCAGGGACTATGTGCCCTTGACCCCCCAGCCCCAAGCCTGTGTTGGACCTTCTGGGGTGCCCACATGGCATGGAAAAAACCGGGGTCAGTCACTGCGTCTGCTCCCCTTTTGGAAAAAACCTGTTGCTGTGGGTCTGCCCCGATGAACCTGAGCCCAGTGATCCTGTAGAGGGGCAGGATCTGGCCCGTGGTCCCTGGCAGACGCAGTGCTGTTGATGTCCTGTCTCCTCCACCCACCCGTCGCTAGCTCCCTTTGTGCTGCCCCTTTCCTGGCAAGGGAGAAATTCCCCTTTTGTGGGAATTCCCTCTTTCCTGGCAAGATCTGCCTGCCCTGGCACCACACAGTCCTTTCTAACCTCCTGCAAATCTCAAGGTCAGATTTCCAGAGCCTTCCCGGAGTGGGTAGATGGTTCCTGGGGTCCAGGATGGAGCTGACCTAGCCAGCAGGACCCTTTTCGTAAGGAAGCCACTCAGGGCTCTGCAGGGCTGTGGGGTTGTTCCCACGGGGTCCCTGCTCTCCATACTGGCTGGCCCAGACTGAGTTGTGCCTGCACACATGCCTTTGCTTCCTAAAGAAGGTGAACACCACCCGCCCCCCAGCCCCAAGAGGAACAGGCTGGGAATTAACCTCAAAGCTTGGCCTGAATTGGAAGAGCACAGTGTAAAGCAGTTGCTTTTAATTTTCTCCATGCGTGTGCTCTCTCGGGGCATGGGGACTGGCACAGAAGTAGGAATTTGAGGACAGTTTTCCAGCTACCAGTGTCTTTTTCTTTTTTTTTTTTTTTGAGACTGTGGCATGTATTTCCAGAGGACCACCCAGTTGGAAAACTCTGCTCGCAGACTTTTCCCACTGCCTCTTCTCGCCTCAGCCTGTGACACCCCTGCCTAGTGGCCGGGGCCAGGGGGTGGTTATTTCCATCTCTTCTCTTTTGGACATTATCTTTTCCTACTGTTTTGGATGCCGAACAGCTGGCTACCAGCAGCCCCAGGGCCAGAGTGTCAGCATAGGGTCACCAGCTTGGTTTTGCTCTGGGCACTGCATCGATTGGGTTGTGATTCCCTGAACTGGGGTCTTATCCTGGCTCTGCATTGTCCAAAGTGCAGCAGGGTGAGAGGTCATGTCATTGATACACTTTCACCTTCACCCCTTGCTGTTCGGGGAAGGAAAATCACCCTCTTTCCTGGAAAGCAGCCCCTGCGCTTGCATTCCCTGCTCTTGGCTGCTTGTATCATGCTGCAAAAATCCGCCTCTACTGGACTAATGATTAGGACCGAACAGGGGGAGATTCTCTGCAAATGTCAGACCCGCCCCGTCAGCAGCTGCAGCCGGCAGGGACCTGGGAGGCCTGGCCAGAGGCACTGGGGTGGGCAGGATCACAGTCACTGTCCCCCACAGGTTGCATCTCGCCCTTGGTGAGCAGTGTGCAGGCAGTGGGTGTTCCAGAGGGATGTGAAGTGGGGTGCACTTAACCCTCTGTGTGGCCCAGGGGAAGGGGCATGGTGTTGCCTTTGAGTGCCAGAGAACCATCCCCTTTGCACACTTATTTGCTGCTGGCTTTTTGCATGGCGCCACACCTTATCTGCTCTGGCACCCAAGTAAGTGATAAATCCCCTCTCCAGCACTCTGGAGAGATGTTGCAGCTTCTCCCAGGCGCAGAGGGAGCCCGTTGTGGGAGGTGGTTAGATATGCCTGCTCTCTGCGGGGCACACTGGGCTCCGGGCCTGCTCGAGGAAGGGGGAACTGGGGCTGCGAAGCTTGTTCCTTCCCACTTATATTTTGCTGCCGATTGACAAATCGCCTGTGTGTGCTCAGCCAACCCCTTCCAGCTCTTGCTCCAACTGCCCAAGCCCGTGGCAGTGCTTGGACCCAAGCGTGGCCCTGGGGCCAGAGCCAGGGTATTTGGAGGAGACTGGCTGCTTGCATGAAGGGTGAATTCAACCTTTCCCCTTCCTGTTCCTCCTGTTGATCGGTCACTCCCACTGCCCACGCAGCAAACTGCCTGGGCAGCTCCCTCCTTTGGGGTGTGTGGGTGGCTGGGTCAGGGCTGCACGTTGTGCCCACCAGCCGCCCCACGGCAGTGGCACCTCGTGCTCCTGCTGCCCCAGCTCTGGGCTGGTTTGGGCTCTCCCTGTACAGTGAGATGTGTTGGTGAAAGCCTGGCCTGGACGATGTGCAGCTTTGGCAGCAGCTGGCTTGTACCTGTTCCTGTGCTGTGTAAATGTGTTTTTGGTGGGAGAGTGGAAGGTGGATGGAGAGGGTGCTGTCCCTGGGGGCTGCACGGGTCTCGAGCTGGGGAACGTTGAGCTTGGACCAAACCTGGGGCAATGAGTGGCTGCCTGGATGTAGAGCTGAGGGGTGGAGAGTGCTTTCACTATGGAAGAGGTTGTGGACATCCACTGGCAGCACGCAGCCTCCCAGGCTGGCATTTTGCCCCGCTCCGCTGCCCATCTCCCAGTGTCATATAGCAGAGAGAAACACTGTACGGGCAGGGAAGCTGAGATGTGAGTGGCTTAACCACCACATCAAAGGGCTACGTCCCTGGTCCCTGGGATTGCTGCTGGTGTGCGGGCTTGCACAGTGGCATTAACAGAGTCTCTGGCTGGGTTTGCGGGTCTCGGGTGGTCCATGTGGCATCCCACTGAGACCACGCGAAATGTTAACTGATGCCTGTCTCGCAGTTACCAGAAACCATGCTGTGGGCAGGAAACCTTGCTTGTGTATCGCATCACGTTCCCTGCCCAAACACCATGTCACCCTTCCCATTCCTGCTAGGTGATGGCTTCTCCAACTCAGCCATCAGCGCTGTTCTCATGGGCTCCAGGATGTGCAAATCTGAGAGCAAAGCGGAGCTGAAACCACCCAGATTTCCTCTTTTGAGGTTGCAACCACAGCGTTTGTGGTTGCTTTCCCCTTGAGCTGTGCCAGAAACTGATCCCTGTCTCCCAGGAGCCCTGACTGGTTTAGAAGTTCGTGTGCACAGGGGATGGTGACCTTGCTGTCTGCTGTGGGTCCAGCTGAGAGCTGTGACCCTGTTACTGAATACCCAGAGGAGTGTGCAGCGAGCAGCAGGCGCTGCTGGCACTGTTTTCAGAGAGGCCCCTTTGATGATATTGGGGTTAAACCTGTAAAGGTGGTGGGGTGGCAGTTACTGTGGTTTCACTCACAGTCTGGGTTAGGCTGGGGCTGTTGTTTTCTAGCAGGGCTGCTGGAAGCCCCAGCGCAACTTCCCTGGTGCACAGGGCTCTCTGTGTTCAGCGTTGGAGGCAGAGGCTAAAGCTCCGCTGCAACGGTCCATTTGTTTTCCCCTTCCCGCTCAGTTGCCAAGCCTGAACAAAACAAGCCCTGCCTCCACCCGAGACAGGCTGATTACGTCTGCCGGCAGCCTAAACAGATTATCCCTCCTGCCACGCGCTCGGAGCCAGGAGTCTCTCCCGGCGATGGATTTGGACTTCCCTTGGAGCATGTTGGGGTGGGTGGTGACAGGCATCCCAGTATCCCAGTGGGGATGTGGTTGTTCTACCATGGGGCTGAGTCTGGACCTAAGAGGAGATTGTGGATGTCATCAAAGCTCTCTGGTGAGCAACAAGCTCCTGGAGGTGCTGTATGACGGGCACTGCGTGGCTCAGCTCAGTGCTGCTGGTACCCTGCTTGGCTGGCTGGTTTGCAGAGGGGAGGAAAAAATTGAAGGTACCACTAACACTCACCGCCAGCATGAAAATCTATCCAACAGGCACCCTGGTTGGTGTCACAACCCACCTCCAGCACTGTGACCTGGTGCTCTCTGCGCTTGACGGACTCCTGTGACCTGTCCTGCCTGCTGGAAGCAGGTGACGGTGCCCTCTCTGCCCTGCAGACCTGAGGATGTGCAGGGGCTTACTGTATCACCCTGGGCTTTGGGAATTGCTGAGGGGCTCTGCACGTCCTTTGAGCCCAGTCTCCCAACTGCTGGGAGCTGCATTCCCAGTGCTGGTGGAGCTGTTTAGGGTGGGGTGGTTTGTCCATGCCTGGGCAGCATCAATGCAGCAGCCTGACAGCTTCGTGTAAACTGAGCTGGGTCTGCTTCCTTCTCTTGTTTTCCTCCCACCCGCCGTGCTTGCCGCCTAGGCTGGAGGCAGCATCCTGCACCTTGATGCGATGCAGACCTGCGGGGTGAAGGAATTGATGCGGCGGCTGGGCAGCGACCTGAGAGGAAGGTGAGGGGCTGTAGAGGCCCACAGCACAGCTCCCGTGATGAGCTGGGAAGCTGAGCAAGGCCAGGTGGGATCAGATGTAATACCTGGGCGTTCCCAGAGGTGTGACAGGAAGCAAACGGTGATGCAAGGACATTTCTGCC
The DNA here is from genome assembly GCA_013389865.1 of Piaya cayana. Classification (NCBI taxonomy): domain Eukaryota; kingdom Metazoa; phylum Chordata; class Aves; order Cuculiformes; family Coccyzidae; genus Piaya; species Piaya cayana. The sequence continues at coordinate 13,201 of WAAB01015539.1, forward strand.
TGAGTCATCATCCGCTGGTCCCACGGGATAGAACAGAGCCAGGCACCGTGGGGCTGCGGGCTGGCTGCACCTCCCATGCCGTGGTGTCCCAGGAAGTCTCTGTTTGCTCTATCACTTTTTATGAGTGGCGAGGCGCCTGTAGATCTCTCCTAGGTTGGTGAGGCAGTGGGTTTGGCAGCTCCTGGCTCAGGTCATGGTGGGTGGGTTGTTTGGTCACCACAAGCCGTGCTAGAGGAACTGGCTCTCCTCTTCCTGCCCACCCTGCGAGTGTCACCCACCCCACTCAGATGTGGATGCATCGCGCTGCCGGCAGCTACCCTTCACTCTGCTTTTAACATCGTTTTGTGGCTCACCCTTCGGCCGAGTACTGTCTGGATACAAGCAAAGCCATCCAGCGCCTGAGCACCCTGTGTGTCTGCTACCTGCAGGGGAACCTCCTGGAACTGCCCTTTGGACATTGCTGGAGCTCATGGGAGGCAGATGAGGCTTTGCATGGTCACAGGCATCCTGGGAACTCCAGGATTGCTCAAACAGCATCCCTTAAGCAAGGTTGGACGGATCTGCTTGGACAGGAGAAATCTTTTGCTCTGAGCTCTAGCTTAGTGCTGGGCATTGCATTTTCCTCCTCTTCCTGAGCTCTCCAGAGGAAGCTAAACTGTGCAAAGTGAGGTGCGACTCCGGCTCCATCCTGGTGCAGTAACACTCCTGTGGACCTGCCTCTCACAGCACCATCGAGTGGGTTTAAAATAAACCTCGCTTCAGCAGGGCTGTTCTGATGCAGGTGCGATGGGTTTATTTCAGACACTTGGCATGCTAATTCATAGCCTTTTTATTTAGGCTTGTACCTCTTTGGGCATTTGGTTGGTTTTAGCGCTAGCTTGTTTTGGTTTGGCTTTAAAAAGCACTGCTGAGTGTTCTTGTCTTGGTGGGTGGAACCAGGCTGCCTGCACCAACTGGCTCTAATTCATACCTTTCAGCTATTTTGGTTTCAATATCTGAAATTGGATGCTTCTGCTGAAATAAGTGTAGCCCACTGGTGCTTTTTTATGACACCGGTAAAGAAATGACCATGCTCTATGTTAGGGATATATATTTCAGGTGCTCAGTGATTTAGATGCAGCTGGCTGAGCCAAAATTGGAGTGGCTGAGTGCAAAATGTCTGGTGTGGGGTGTGAGCCAGGCTGAGGTAGGGCAAGGCTTCCCACCTACAATACTGGGTTAAGGCTGCTCGCTGCTGACCCTGGTGATGGTGTCCCCTGTTTGGGTTTCATGGTGACTTCATCCTCTGAGTGACACTCAGCACTGCCTGTTGTGCTGTGGGCTGTGTGGGGCTGAACGCTGCTGAGGTGCAGTGGGGTTCCTGGAGTGGGGTGGCGCAGCCAAACTAGAGAGCTGGGGTTTGCGTCAGGGAGAGATTTTGCTCATGGGGCTTCGCTGGGTTGAACACTTGGCCGTTCCCAAGGGCTGTGCTGGGACATGGAGGGGAGACTCAAGGGATGGAGAAGGGCTGAGCCCTCCAAGCAACTTTGCTGCCCATAGCATCATTGCCAAGGGCTCCTTGAGGTGTAGTCTTAGCATGGTGGTGCATTGGAGATGGTGCTAAGCACTGAGGATGCTGTGTCCTGCCTTTGATGNGTAGCATCACTGCCAAGGGCTCCTTGGGGAGCGTCCTTAGCGTGGTGGTGCAAAGCATTGGAGATGGTGCTAAGCATTGAGGATGCTGTGTCCTGCCTTTGATGTCACCCTCTTTCTTGTTCCCGGGTGGTGGAGGTTGCTTGTGATATCTTCTCAGGCACTAGAGCTAGTGGCTCAGGCCTCACTGTGAGTGCCTCTCATGGGAGTTTGGGGACTCCTCTGCTGCAATGACCCATTGAAGGCACTTCACAGCTCTCTGGTGGGTCATCTTCAATTATTTATTTGCAATTTTGCTTTTCCCCCATAAAACAGAAATCTGGGCAAGACCCTCACATGAGTAACCATGGCCACAACCCAATGTGATAGGGAGTGATGGGAGTCCCTGCTCCAAAGTCCTCCATGTGTGGGCACAGATGCGTCATGAGCATCCTTGGGTGGGGGCGTGGGGCAGGCTGGCGGTGGGGTGCGCCGGGGGAGTGGCGGAGCACGACTCGCCCTGCCAGGCGTCGCCAGCGTGGGCGGCATAACCGGGTGCAGAGCAGGTCCCGTGGCGGCTGGGGGGCAGCATGGGGACCACAGGCGAGCAGGGTACCAGCATCCAGGTGAGCAGGACAGGGCTGGTGGGGGGGCTCCTTACTGAGCCCGGGGAGGGCTGGGGACTGCATTGNAGAAATCTGGGCAAGACCCTCACGTGAGTGGTCATGGCCACATCCCAGCGTGATAAGGAGTGATGGGAGTCCCTGCTCCAAAGTCCTCCATGTGTGGGCACAGATGCGTCATGAGCATCCTTGGGTGGGGGCGTGGGGCAGGCTGGCGGTGGGGTGCGCCGGGGGAGTGGCGGAGCACGACTCGCCCTGCCAGGCGTCGCCAGCGTGGGCGGCATAACCGGGTGCAGAGCAGGTCCCGTGGCGGCTGGGGGGCAGCATGGGGACCACAGGCGAGCAGGGTACCAGCATCCAGGTGAGCAGGACAGGGCTGGTGGGGGGGCTCCTTACTGAGCCCGGGGAGGGCTGGGGACTGCATTGCCTGCGGGGTGCCTGGCTGTGCCAGTGAGGTGTGGGTGAGGCTCACGCTGGTCCTGGAAACAGGTGGGTGCAGGGGTGTCTAGCCCCTAGGAGGGAGGGAAACGATTCTTCTAAATTAGATCTTAAATTTAGCAAGCTGATCAGTCGGAGGTGTCCCAGCCCATGGCAGAGGGTTGGAACTGGATGATCTTTAAGGTCCCTTCCAACCCAGCCTATTCTATGATCCCATTCTCAGCACTCCATTTGGTTTTAATCCCATTTAAAGAGGAAGGGAAGGAAAGAAGAAAGGGTTTAAATTGTGTTTTCCCAGCTGCTGGGAGAGCAACACCAAGAGCTCATACGTCATGTTGGGGAGAGGGGGGGAAAGATAAGAGATTTTGATATTTCTTTTCAATTTATAAACAGTAAAGGGACTCCTCCGGCTTGTTTCCAGTTTGCTTACTCAGTGCTTCATGGATTTGACAGTTTTTGGTGCATAGGCAGTTTCTTCTATTGTTCACAGGGATTTTTCCAGAGGGGAAACTTTTTTTTTTTTTGACATTACAAAACCACAGAAACTGGCAGGAAGAATCTAGGGGAGGTATGGAATTGGAAACAGTTTTAAGCTTAAGGGAGGGGGAAGAAAAGCACGAGAGCACTAAGATGAATCAAATAATTTTGAGAGGAGCTGGGAGTGTGTGTCCAGCTGTACTGGGCTGGGCATACATGGAGGTTTCTTGGTGGAAAGCGGCGTCCCTAGACCCATGAATTCCTGAAACTGGATCTGCCCTGGATTTCCTCCCTCCTGGTCCATCCTGTTACCTCCACAGAACCGCCTTGCTGGTGTGGCAATTCCTCACCATTCTTGCACCAGGATTTGGCCCCGGCCCTTGCCAGGAATGGTGTTGGCTAATAGTTTGCAGCTTGACAAGCAGCAGGAGTGGTGCCTCTAGGACTTTGTTGGGGAAAACGTGCCTGGTGCCCATCCCCGCCCCACTGCTTGCCATGAGTCTGTTTCACACCAACCACTTCTGCACCCAAACTGCTGTTGGAAAGAGCCTGGATATATAAATGCTGATAAATGGCAATGCTGTAAGGCATTTCTTTCTGAGTGTTCTTTCCCTTTCTCTTCCTGGCTGGCTGAATGAGCTGTTTTCCCTCTGCCTGGCTCTGACCTTCCTGTGTGCTGGGCCGTGGGCTGCTGGAAGCTGCTAGCAGGGAGGAGCGAGCTGGCAGGGGCCACCCCTGCGGGGAAACGGGTGTTGGATGTGCATGGCAGGGGAAACGGCTGCAAGCTGGAGAACTGCCAACGCTGGGTAGTTTTTCCTCTCTCAATTAACAAAAGGAAAACATCGAGCTCTCCTTTGGAGGATGTTTTTGTTTTGGAGTAGAGGCACGCTGCTGATGGCGAGGGGAAGAGCTGCCCGTGAGGACAGGCTCTGCAGCTTGGCTGTACCTGTGGGGTTGACACTCCTGGCGCGATGCCATGCAGAAGCAGCTGAGTTCAGTGGTTGTGGCTGGGGTTTGACCTACTCCCAGGTTCTCATCTTAGTCCTGTTTGCACACCGTGTATGTAACACCATGGGTTGCCAAAGCATAGTGTTCCCTGTGCTGGCAGGGCTGCCCCTGTGCAGGAGCCTGAAATCATGCAGCCGCCTTTACACTGGGAGCTGATGCGGTTTCCCATGGTCCCTGACCATTGATCTCCTGTGGCATTGGTTCACGGTGAGCCAGTTTTCTCTGTCTGATGTGTTTCTCTGCTGTTTCTTTGCAGGCCAAACCCATTTATGGTGGCTGGCTGCTGCTGGCCCCAGAAGGAACGGACTTTGACAACCCCGTCCATCGCTCCCGGGTAGGTGAAGCAATGATGTCCTCCTCTCGTGCCATGGTTGGGGGTGACAGGAGGAGTGGCAAGGGCCTGTTCCTGCCCGCAGAGGCGGCTGCTGCAGGTGCCTCCATGCACCCATCCCCTTTCCCAACCAGGAAACCAGGAGATGTTCCCTGCAGCAGGACTCAAATGCATCTCTGGGGTGTGAGGTCTCTTATGCTGGGCAGCAGACTGGGTGCTTGTCAGGCTCAGTCTGAGCAGTTTTATTGCTTGCTGCTCTTGCTTTTTTGGTGCCTTGATGGAGTCTGGGTGGCCTCACATGTGCCACGCTGATGGGAAGGCTCTGAAGCTGACTGGGTGTGGGCTGTGTGGCTCTGAGCTGTGCTGGGGCTGTCAGCAAGGCACAAAATTTACCTTTGGTGCTTGGAAACAGCTACTTTATTTTCTTCAGCTCATCATGGGCATGCCTGGAGCCCTGGTGGGATGCTGCATCTCATCCCCTAACACAGACACCCATTTGTCAGACAGGTTCCTGCAGCAAGGAAGTGGCTGAGAGGTGATTTTCGTTTGCTATAACCCTGCAAAGCTCTGAAGCCAAGTGTGTTGGCAGCAGAGACCCATAGGCAGAGCAGGGCACACAGCTTGCCTATGGAGCATCCTCTACTTCCCTGCCCTGTGGGGTGTGAGGCCCAGAGGGATGTGACCAGACCGATGCCCTTTCACCTCTGGCTTGTGGGGAGAACTCCCAGGCTGTTCTTCCAGGGAACTTGCTGCTGAGGCTGCCAGGACAGGGCTGTCTCGTGCGTGGGAGGGATGGCAATGGTCCGTGAACCCTCTGTCCTGCAGCCAAAATGCTCTCAGAGCTGCTAGTAATAAAAAAAAAAACCCCTCTCCTGAGTGAATAAGAATTGGATTCTGAGTTCAGTCTGGGGTATATGGGTCATTACTTGGAGTCACAACTAGTTGCAGGCTTGCTTGCCCAACATTATGGGGATGTGGGACTGTTCCTTCCGGCACGGGGGCTGCATGCTAAGCTGGGGCATGCAGAGGTCCACAGGTCCTTGGTTTTGCTTGTCCCTGAGCACCTTGGACTTTGCCCAAAGGGCTGAGAAAAGTGAGATAAGAATTGCTGCACTGGGGCTATGAATCTAGGACCTTTTTTATTTCAGCCTGCTCAACCAGTTTTTGCTCTTGGCTGAAATCAGCCTGGCACACACAAAAAAAGGACAGTTTTCCAGCCAGATCAGTTCTCCAATCTGGTTTGCTGTGCAGCTGCAGAAGCAGCAGTGCCAGCCTGGTGCCAAGGAAGGCGGAATCACCTAGGCAGGAGCAGTCATCTTCCAGATCTGGCTGAGGTACTGCTGGGGCACATCCAGCTGTCACCCTGCAGCACTGGGTGCTGGAATAGAATGCACATGATGAAGCTAAGGGCTGTGAGCACTTAGCTGGGGCATCCTTCTGGTGTCCTGTAGGACCTGGGTCTCTTGAAGAGCTGTAATGGGACTTCTGGGCTTTTTTCAGGAGAAGAGGAGAAATGTCCTGCTTCCAGCTTATAGCTGGAATCTTTTGTCTCTGGTTGGTTTTGTCCCCTGTATGGTTAAACAAGGCCAGCTTAGGCTGAATGAAGAGACAAGTAGGGCAAGGAAGCAAGCCCAAACGAGACTCTTTTTGGGTGGCCATAAAGCCAGGCAGTAAATCAGCATTGAGCAGTGTGGACTGATGTGAGCAGACATCATCAGAATCCCTCTTGATGGCCTGGCAGGACCTTGCTTTGCAAAGCTGATACCACTTTGCACACCTGCGTTAGGGGTGTGAGGGGCTGAGCAGAAATACTTGTGCACCGTTCACCACTGAGGAATGATCCCTGCAGTGCTGAGGGGGTCCCCACCTACTCTTTTGGAAGCTGTGGTCCAGAGCTCAGTGTGATTTGAGTATGTGCCCTTTTGTCACCAATCCTCCATCACAAAGGGGTTTTGGTGCATTTTCTCTGCTCTGGCTTCATGCTGGTGCAGCTCTGGTGCCCCTGGTGAAACCCAGGGGCTGTTGAGCACTGCCTTAACCTGCCTTGCTGTCCTCTTGCAGAAATGGCAGCGTCGGTTCTTCATCCTCTACGAGCACGGGCTGTTGCGCTATGCCCTCGACGAGATGGTAAGTGCTGCTCAGTGGAGCATGTGGCTGTGTTCAGGCTGTGGGGATTGGGCTGCCTGCTGCCCGTGCTGTGGATCCAGGGCTACCTCTGCTGTCCTTGGGAGGAGCCTGAGGTGATGCTCCTGGTCCACATGGTGGGGAGATCTCTGCAGAACTGGTGAAGAGTTTTGTTCTCTGGGTTTGACTTAGTGCTAGGCTGGATTTGCATGGGAGCGTGGCAGAGACTCTGTGGAGGATGGTGGCTGTTTTGGAGATGTGGGGATCCCACCTGGCATGGGGATGGTTGAATGCCAACAGATCCTGTGCTGGTGAAAAGTGCTGGGGGGTCTTCAGGGTCTTCCCCTCTTTCTGCTCTGTTCCTCAGTGCCAGTTGTGGTTTGGTGGTGGTGAATCACCTTGGCAGAGCCCAGGAAGGCCCTGCCCAGTGATGCCCATGGAAAGTAGGTCAGCTGGAATGCCTTCCTGCTGCTTGCCCGCCCCGGAGCTGCTGCCTGCTGCCAGCACAGCTTCCCTCAATAGAAAAGAGAGGGGGGGATAAAAGGATGGGAAACCCTCCCATCTGCTGTGAGCTGTGATGTGGGACTGTTGAGCCCAGCAGGATTAGCCCTGCTGTGACCACCAGGGCTACTGATTCATCCTTCTGGCTACAGTGAGGCCCTGAGAGGGTGCCTGTGGCTGAGCGTGCTGGATCCACCTGGGTGGGAGGCCCACAAAGCTGGGCATGCCGGGATGTGGGGCAGCATGTGTGCACGTGTGGGACTGGGACGTGTGGGGACCTGCATCTGCAGTGGGGAGGTGTGCAGTGTGCCCTGGTCCTGCGCCGATATCTCCTGCCAGGGCACTGTGGGCAGGGGGGCATGGTAGCACAGCCTGCATTGCTCACGTTTCATGCCTTGTTTGTTTGTATTTTTTCTTGGGGTTGGTCCAAGTGCCCTAAATAATTCAAATGTTTTGTGGAGGAGCAGTGGTGGCTTTTAATATATTTTTAGTGTCTCAGCAGCCTGGCTCCACACTGGCCTAGTGTTTCATGTCCTACAGAGTGGCAGAGCATGGTGGAGAGATGCCCTGATCCAAGGAGAGGTAGAAGGATGTTGAGAAACCCATTTTTTAGTGGCGTTTTTGCTGTTTTGAATCCCAGGGAGGTTGGCCAGCCTGCATCTGGGCAGGAGCAGACAGGCAGCACCCACTGCCCTCTGGACTTGTGGCACTGTGGGGACCATTGTTGGAGAGTGTGCAGAGGATGGGGGAGCATCTTGTAGTTCTTCAGGCACCTCCTGGGCTTTTTCCTTTTAAGAAGGCGGCAAAAGTGGAAAAAAAAAAAATTAACTCAAAGGGTGTGTGTGGATGTGCAGCATGGGTTGGTGTTCTGTGGAACATGATGGACCACTGTGCTGGCACCTCTTTATGCTGGACCCCGTCCTTGGCCACTGCTAGGTCCCGGCACCCCTTCAGCCCCATTTGCCCCATGGGTCATCTGTCTTGTGGTTTGAGCAGACACTGCTGGGATGGAGCTCTGGGATTCGCTGCCCCTGTGGGCCTTGCTGGTACAATGGGTCCCCTGGAGGATGGCAGGAGGGCTTGATCCTGCCTTGCCGTGGCCATATATGGAGGCAGTGGTCATGGCTCCGGGTTCCTCATGGGGATCTGACACATGGTGTAGAAATACCTTGCTGACCTTTCAGCAGAGCACGATGCTGTGTGGGATCCACGCTGCTGTTGGCACCGGCTCTGCCAAAGGTGTCAGCTGGCTGTAGTTGGGCACAACCTCCCCCAGCCCCTCCCAGCCCCCCACGGCTCTGGAGCATCCCCTGCCATGGTGATTGGGCTGGAGGAAAAGCCCCAGAGCAAGAGGAAACGGGGGGGGGTTTGTCACTGCTTTCTCAGCCCACACAGGAGCAGGGCCAGCGGGCTGAGGAAGGACAGACATGGACCATCGTTTTCCACATGTGGGAACGTGTCCTCTGTTGTGTCCTCTGCTTAACCTTGGGGGAAGTTTATTTTTCTGCTAAACCACCAGGCCCTGACCCATCTGCATTAGGCACCAGCGCAGCTCAGCTGGCAGGACCAGGGCCCCCTCCAGCAGCTGTCTGTGCCCCCCGCTGCAGTCCTACCTCTGCCCCATCCCCTGTGGCAGGGCTGAGCTCACTCCCTGTGTGCCGGGAGGCTGTGTTTGCAGGGGGTAGGGGTCCACAGGGCAGCCTCCGCAGTGGGCCGGGAGCTGGACGGCAGCTGGCCAGAGACCTCCCAGGCTGTTGCACGCAGGGATTTGATTGCTGTGCCTTGAACCTGTTAGACATTAATTTTATGCATTTGGCAATTTCTCCTCTTACAAAAAGCTGAAGGGGAAGGAGAGGTGGGCTCTGGAGGGGACTCCCAAGCTGGCAGTGGCTGCAGAGATGTTCCTACGCCTGGCCAGGAAGACCCCACTTAGTGCTCCTGGTGTGTTAGAGAGCACTAGAGTGTGGAGATGAAGCTTGAAGCTTAGCCACTTACTTGGGAGACTTCTGATTGTTCCCAAAAGTGTTGGTGCTGTGGCACACAGAAGCTGTGGGGTGGGCCAGCCTTGGGTGCAGGAGCCTTTTGCCATGGGGAGGGTCATTGGGTGTTTGCATGGAGCATTTTGAGCATGGAAAGCCCTTAGCAGAAGGTGGAACAAGTGGACACCAGCTGCCCTGTTGGCATCCAGCCCCCTTGCAAGACCTGCCCATGTGTCCCCACACTGATCCAGAGTCTGTACTCCTGCTCAGCTGCCCTGTTTCTGTATATGTATCCTTCCATCTGTCTGTCCTTTCTCTACCGTGTTTTGGGTCTGAAAACCAAAACCAGTTCTTCCCACTGGCTGCGCTGGGGAGGATGTGCACAGGCTGGGGCTGTCTGTCCCCCTAAGACCAGGGCTGAGCTGCCAGACTCCCTCTCCAGCCACTTCTTCTTTCATACTGGTTGCTAGAGCAGCCCCAGCCTTGTGCCAGCACGCAGAGCACTATGGCCTCTGGGAACACCAAGCAGAGTGCATCCCCTTCCCCTCTGCAGAGAGCATGCCTGCGGCCGTTCCCAGCTCTGTCGAGCCCCGGCTAAGCTGAGCCTGCTCAGACCTGCAGAAATTCCTCCCTCCCAGCCGTGGGTAGATGTGGAGGTTGTGTGATTGCTTGGGGTTGCCTTCCCATGCTGAACCACTGTGATTACCCCTCAGTGCTGCCTTGCTCCTGCTGTTTGATAAACCTCTGTGCTGGGCTGGATGATGTGCAGGGATTGATGGTTTTCTGCAGCAGCTGGAGGTTGGCAAAACAACTCATTGAGCTGAGGAAGAGCAGGAAGGAAGGGGACAGGGAGCTGGGGATGAGCTGGGGGATGAGCCACTGCATTATGAGTGTCCAAGGATGTTTTCCCTGTGTATTCCCGAGTCCTGTGGCACTTCCTTGGTTTTCCCAGGAGACACATTCCCTGATTCCTTGTTGCACGGAGTGTGAGATTAATGCCTGCCAAAAAAACCTAAGCTAAGTCAAATGTGTCCAGCGACTTGTTTTGGAAGTGGAAGACTCACCCAAAGAGCTTAGACCTTTGGTACTTGAGGATATTTGAAGCTAGAGAGGATAAAGTTCTCAGCCTGTGGGAAAACAGCCCTGCAGGGGCTAGGAGGGATTGTGCTCAGTCACTGGAGGGGACGAAGGGGGACCTGTGCCAGTACAATGAGCAAAACCTCCCCTGGCTGCTGCCTCCCCGGCGGCTGCATCCCAGCACACTCCATCCCAGGGAAGATGCCCAAACTGGTGCTGAAGACTGCACTCTCTGACATTGCCTCATGCTGTGCGAGGTCTCAATCCTCATGGCCAAATACCCTGCAGTCCCCAGCAAAACCAGCACTGCTGCTGCAGTGGGAGAGCAGCCTGGCATCATGGCTGAGGCGGTTCCAAAGATTTGCTTGAGGTATGGGATCTGCCACAAAACCAGTGTTGGAGTAAGAGGATGGAGCCAGAGATTGGCGAGTGCAGAGCATTTGCCTCCTTTTGTTTTGATTGCTGAGATCTATAATTAGCGATTCTATAAATAGAGCCCTGCTGCGTGGGAATGTAGTGGAGAGGCAGTGGGGGCGCAGGAGGGGCTTTATAGGGGTGGAGAGCTTTGTCTCATCCCTCTCTGGAGCTGCAGGTGGGCTGTGGCCTCAGCGCTGACTGGGTATGGATCCAGTGCCATGGCTAGAGCAGATGAGAAGAGGGTCTGCCTCTCCAGCCCAGCTTCTAATGGCTCATTACGTGTCCATAGGTCTCTGTGCCTCAGTTTATCCGTTTGCTGCTTCTCCTGAGCTGGGATTTATCCTATGCTGGCATTTGTGCCAGTGCTTTGCCCCCAGCAAGAACTACATCCTCCCTGGATCCATCACACCAGGCCTCCTTTTAGTGGCTGCTCGAGTCCATTTATTTGGTTTTTTTCCTTTGTGGATATGCTAGTTTGAAAGCAGGACAAAATTCAGGCTCACCTGGGAGCATCTCAGACTTGCTGCTGTTGTGGATAATGAACCCCAAGGTGAGAGCATCTGCTGGATGAGCTTTCCCAGCTCCCCTGCAGGAGGTCAGGAGGATTGTCCCTGGGCACAATGTGTCCTTCTCCCAACAAACTGTCCTTGCTCCATGCCTGATGTCTTCCAGTGTGACAGGGTGAAGTATGAGGATGGGCTGTGAGCCTTGCCTTTAACCTACTCCTTATGTTCCGGAGTCAATTTGCTTTCTAAGATGGGGGAAGGCAGTAAGACTGCTGTTTGGAGTGGGTCTAAGGGGATGCTCAGACCAGAGTCAGCTGCCTCCATGACAGAGTTCACTCATGCAAAAGGAGTTGGGTGATTGCATCCTCCGTGTGGCATTGCAGACCCTTTCTGAGCTCGCAGTAGGATAGTCCTGCTCCTAAGTCAGGAACTGAGGTGGATCGTGATAGTGTTAACCTCACTACGGCAGAGCGGGCATCCCTGCTCCAGTGATGGCTGCGAGGGAGATCAGGAGGGAGCCAGGAGCTGATGGGACCTGGGTGGGATGAAGAACAAGGCCAGCCCAGCATCTGGCAATGGTTAGGGGAGCACCAGGATCCCTGAACCGGGTGTATAAATAGGAGAGGAGAGGCCAGTTCGGAGGTGGGAGGTCTGGCACTGCGCAGGGGGCTGCCGGGTCACATCTGGAGCCCTGTGCGGCCCCAGACCCCGCTCCCGGCCACGGAAACCTAAGGAATTGATAAATGGGTAAAAGGAGAACGGTGTAAACCTCGGTGGCTGCTGGTGGGGGATCAGAGGGAGGGAGGGATGCGTGCCCAATGATGCTGTGATGCATAGACACATATAATTATTGTTTCCTAATCAACCCCCTTCCAAAATTCTCTTTATTTGGTAGAAGGGGGTGTTTTAAAATGTCACTGTCAGCAGAGCTGTGCCGTGCTGATTTCCATCGTAGTTCCCTCCTTTGTCATCTATATTGTTTTAAGAAGCCAAGAATCTGTGTGTGTGTTTTTCTCCTCCTTTTCAGATCAAAGCAGTTTACTTCAGTCTTTGGCACGGAGTGGAAATTCATTGGCAGGGATTAAAAACGAACCTTAAACATCCTGGCCTCTCTGTCCTTTACTTTTTCCACACGTTTCACCATTTAAGTGTTTCCAAGCTCTCCCTGCCCCCTCCTCCACAGTGCACCAGGCTTTATAAACCCCTGTTCCTCTGTCCCCGATGTTTCCCTGCCATGGGCACAATTCTGCCAGTGCCTCTGCCAGATCTTCAAGACTTTCAGTTTCTGTTTAAAAAGCTTTGGGCTTGAATCAAAGTATGTTTCGAATTTAAAGTGAACTGAAACAGAAGGACTGGAGAGGAGCAGCTGTGCAAGACTTGGAGGGTGGCAGGGACCCTTGTCGCTTTTTTTTTTTTTTTCCAGGGTATACGGGTCTGATGTGGTCGTGCAGCAGGAGTTTTTTCCCAGCTCCTCAGGTTTTTGATTTAACCCCAATGGAAGGGGAAAGTATTCCCTGTGTGGCTGCATCCTGAGGTGGTCCAGAGGTGCTGTGTCACCTTGGCAAATGCTGGTGATAGCGCCCTGCCAGTCCCACTAGTTTAAGCAGTGTGTAGGGGGGTGAAATGTCTCCATCCAGGAGCTCCTGGATTCATGGTTGTGGTGTGGATGGAAAATCGTGCAGGATGGGAGTGATGGGCGGTGGTGGGCAGCAGGGCTTTGGGAATAACTGGTTTGGCAGGGAGCAGAGTAGAAGATGATCCATGGGGAGATTTCCCCTGGGATGTTCAGTGCCTGTCTCAGAGCTGGTGCAGTAGAAATGAGGAAATGTTGGGAACAATTGGGGAGGAGCGATCCTTTCTCCCCCAGGAGATGTATACCTTGCAGAGTGCAAGGGAGACAAGACAAAGTAAGTCCTTGTGATTACTCTACTGGAGGCATAGGGACAGCACAAGTGCCGGGGATTGGGGGGGAATCATGAACCTATAAGGAGCCCTGGGAGCTCATTCCCAAGGACATTGCTGAAGCTGGGTCCAAGCAGCTTTGAAGGGACTACATAGATAGATGGATGGATGTGTTCTTTCTGATACTGATGTCTTGCTTGATGCTGATCCAGTGTAATTTTGTTCACTAGGTTTGGGTATGTGGGGATCCCATAACAGTGGCTTGACAGGGGTTCATGTCTTCCCTTTCCTGTCTGCTCAGTGTCTCACCCCAGTTTCTGCTGGAGGTGGGTTCTGCTGTCAGGATACCTGTGAGCACCTCCATGAAGGGCTCCCTACCCTTATCCCTATCCTTACCCTCTTCTATTTTACCTCTTTTAGTTTGGTTTAGTGTGATGTTTGGGGAAGTATAATGAAACTGCTGAGCTGCAGAAAGGTGGTTTGTGGGGGATGAAGGAACAGGGAGGAGCTCCTCCACAGATAGCTCCAGTACCAGTCCTGGCACCTGGGTCTGTGGCCACGGACCATCAAGGTGTCCCAAAAGTGCCTACATTTACTGTGAGCTTAAGTGGATAACACTAGCTGTTCCTGTTCACGTGGAGAAAGCTGATGTCCATGTCCAAGCACCTCAAGAAGGGTGTTTGGTGCCTGCAGGACCCACCTAGGAGAGGCCCTGATGTGGAGGAGTCTGTGTTGGGAGATTTGGGAGTTAACAGTAGGCGAGAGGATGAAAGCAGAGTTGGGAGAGCTCAATGCAGCCAACAACCTCCTAATGAAGAAGCAGCTTTGATGACCTGGCCCAGGTGCTTCCTTCCTGGAAACAACACAGCCCCTATTGTCTTCTGCTATGCGAGCTGCAAAGCTGGAATTGCTCTTATGCTGAGCAACAAGAACAAGTTCAAGTGGCTCTGTCCTTTTTGCTTTTTCTCCTCCTCCTCCATGCCTTGAGAGCTAGCAAAGACAATTGTGTAGGAGACGCGTGCAAGAGGAGCAAGGGAAATGAGCTCAGTTTTAAATGGCATTCACCTAGTTTATGGGAGGCAGAGGGATACAGGCACCTGCAGCAGCTGGAGTTTCTTCTTCATGACTTCTGGAATCTGGGCTCTGTACCCATGGCCTCCAGCCTGGCTGTAGGCTCTGTGAAAGGAAAATTCTGATCTGCTGTAAAACGTTAATGCAGAAATCAAACCCACCTCTAAGGGCCATCAACAGTGAAGACGTCAGAGCTGGTAGTGAAATGACAGAACTAATTGCTGAGCACGTGAGCCCTTTGGACCCCAGCTGCCATTCCCACCCTCCAGCTCGCTTGGTGGCCTCAGACCTGCCTTTCCTTACATCCCACTATGCCATAAATGTCCAACAAAACAGCACTTGAGCAACAGCCCCAATATTGCAGTGGCAAGCGGCATATGGTGGCACTGGTATTAACTACAAGAAGTTGCACCAGTTGCCTTTTTCTTTTTTTTTTTTTTCCCCTTTTTTTCCTGATGGAGTGCTTACAGTGGAGGCAGCGGGAGCTTTTTTGCAGTCCACGTGGAATGGGCTACAGCAGTGATTGCCTTTGGTGGGTGCCTGATCCCAACCCCCCATGAGCTAGGGTACCACTGGGCTCCCAAGTATCACCTGATCCCTGCGTGGCTGTGCTCATCCATGGAGATAGGAATGACCAACTTGCCCAAGGAACCAACAAAACCGTAGTTATTTTGTCCTGCTGTCACTTGGTGTCAGGGAGGAGTGTGTGAAATAAGCTGCCTGTGGCACAACCCTGTACCTGCTGGCTGCAGCACATGAGGGAGGTTTTAATTGTTTCCAGCCCTGTTGCGGGCCACTGGGTGAGGTTGGTAGGGACCACTGGTGGTCTGTGGGCTACGGGTTGGGTAATGCCGAGCAATAGCACCCCTTTTCCCGTTGTGTGAAAGAATTCCTGGAAGCAGCAGTTTTCCGGTGGCTGGCACATCCCGAGGCTTCCATCTCTGCTGGGTGGCAGGGGGGTATCCTGGTCTCGCCTGGTGGGATTCAGTGCTCCACAGCTCTCGGTGGTAGCTTGGAGAGGATGACGAGGACTTAAATCAAACAAGGCAACAAAGCTGCTCCAGAAATCAAAGCGCATTCCCTCTTTTTTTTTTTCCGGCAGAGATCCTGTATACATCGATTGTTGACATGACATATGTGGGTTGGAGAAAGGCAGCAGTGGCTTCTGGCAGGGGAGGAAGGGGCTGGGGGGAGCTCTGCAAGCTGAGATGCTGATTACCAGGGGCAGCAAATAGCTTGCAGCTGCCTCCGCTCAACACGCTCTTTGTGGTGCTTGCAGCCACTCTTTGGACGCAGCTATTTTTAATTTCCTCAAGCGTGCACACAAAGCAAAGAAAGGGGGTGGGCGATGCCGCTGGCGTCCCCCCTTCCCGCCCCCCATTCCCACTGTTTCCCGGCCAGCCCCACGCTTCCTCCTGGCCTCCAGGGAATAGAGGGAGCTGCACCCTCCCCCAGTTTTTTTTGGGTCTGCCTTGGGAGCTGGCCTTGGCTTCCCCCCACCCCGTGCCAGAGTGTGCGGGGAGCTGGGAAAATGCAGAAATAAATAAATACACAATTAGGCAGGCGTCCAGCCATGGGGGGCGGGGGGTGCTGTGAAAAGAGGCTCTGGCCAAATTTTGGAATGCCTGAGAAAGCGGCCGGAGCCATGAGCGAGTGTGGGGTTGTGGGCTTCCCACCACCACCGCTTTCCTCTTGGCAGAGAAGGGATGGCCCCCAAGGAGGAGGAAGGAAGGTGGCAGCTCCCAGGCTTGCTTGTGGGATCTCAGCATCTTGCAGCATTCAGCACAAGCCATGTTTGTGCTGGAGGTGTGATGAAAGTGGTGGGGTCTCAGCCAGCCCGTGGTAGCTCTTGCCATAGCTCAAGAGAATAGCAACAAGGCTGGTGAAGGGGCTGGAGAACAGGCCGTATGAGGAATGGCTGAGAGAGCTGGGGTTGTTTAGCCTGGAGAAGAGGAGGCTGAGAGGAGACCTCATTGCTCTCTAC
>WAAB01015539.1:29263-56649 GCA_013389865.1 Piaya cayana
ACCTGGTGATTCTATGATTCTAAGAGCAAACTTTCTGTTGGTGCTTTTGGGGCAGAAGTCTGAGATGTGCACTCTGTTCAAGCAGTAACATGGTTCAGGGTTAATAAATTACTGATTTGCAGTCCTTGCTTCTCTGTTAAGGAAACATTAGTGAATATTGTATTTCTGGTTTATCCTGGGCATGCATTATTCATGAGATTTGGAGTCAGTAAAAGGGACATTTTCAGGTTAAAACCTGCATGGAGACAAGCTGAGGTCTTCAGTGAGGTTTTCTAAATGACTTTTCTCAGATGCAGCGTTTTCTTTGAAATCTCCCACCTTTTGTCAGCACTGGTTTGAGAGATTTCTGGAGAAAAATGAGAATTCCCAGGCAGGTTTTGCTATTGCTGTTGGTCGCTGAGTTATCATGGGGTGCAAGATACGTAAGGTAGAAAAAAAACCACCAGCAAATTACTGGTTTTCCCTCATGCTGGATGCATTAACAGTGCATGAATGTGCTTTTGGTAATTCATATTTTGTAAAACTTTTTACTTTACTTTGTGCCTCGAAAGCTGCGGAAGACACTCTTCTCTGCAGTCCTTCGAGTCTGACTGCAAGTAGGCAACAAGATAAAACAGCCAGACAGTCTTGCTGAAAGTTAAAATTACCATAGGTAAATCACGTGTGCAGCAGCTTAACATTACCCTTCACCTCCTTCCCACAGGATCCAGGAACTGGTTTCTCTGATGTCTGCATTAACATGGCTTGCACCCTGCCACCCGCAGCTCCTCCTCTACCACCCCTTTTGCTTTTAAAGGAGAGCAAATGCCTGGGGCAGAGGGGCTGCATGTGGGGCTCGGGCACCTCTTGGGGGCTGGAGAGAGCTGGGAAGGCTCCCACCTACCCAGAAGGGGTTTTTCCCCTCTTTTCCTGGAGTGCACCCCAGAGCTGTGCCCCATCTCTCTGCTACCATTGCACCCCTCGCTGTGGGGATACAGCTTTGGGGGTCCCTGTTCTTGTATGCCCTGTGCCATGAGTATGTGGCGCCAGGTGCCGTAACTGTGACTCTCTGTGATTTTATGCCCAAACAATGCCCTGGGGACATGCAGTGAGGTCATGGGCTGTTCTCTTGCTGCAGCCCATGGTTGTCACTGTTCTCCTGGTCTCTGTAGGGTGATGCTGGCAGTGTTTCCTTTGCTGTGGGTGCCAGGGTCCCTGGGGAGAGGAGGTAGAGGGCAGGGGAGCACAGGTTGTGTTTAAACGTGTCCCAGCAGCACCCTGAGCTCACACAGGATTTCCACTGGCTGTGATGCTGCGGTTGCGGGGAAAGGGTGGGTTTTTGGAGAACGCTCAGCCTTGGCCCTTTCCTCCTTGTCTCATCAGCCTTGCTGCAACCACATTGATAAAGTCCCAGCAGATCACTAGGGCACTGGGGAGCTGCTGGGATATAATTAGGATTTTGATTCACTTTCCTGGCTGCTTTCCCATTAGGGGAGGGACAGGGAGGATTATGGATGGAACAGATGTGTGGAGGAAGGGGAAGTTTCACTTGCATGGTGGTTAATGCCATGCACAGGCTGCTGCGGGCGGGGTGAAGTCCATTGTCCCAGACAGGGTGGATGGGGAATGGAGAACCTCCTTGGGCTCATTCCCCTCGGGTGCACCAGCCCCAGATTGCTCCTTTCCACTGGT
The DNA here is from genome assembly GCA_013389865.1 of Piaya cayana. Taxonomy (NCBI): domain Eukaryota; kingdom Metazoa; phylum Chordata; class Aves; order Cuculiformes; family Coccyzidae; genus Piaya; species Piaya cayana. Next base: position 30,935 of record WAAB01015539.1, read on the forward strand.
GCCAAACAGCTGCTCACAAAGGAGAGGTTGTGTGGAGCGCTCGTGGGAGCAGCTCACGGCCATGAACTTGCTCCTCTGAACTCCTGTGCAAGTGCAGGAGCCAGATGGAAGCAGCAGGTTTAGAAAATGCTGCTTACCCAAGACACAGAGAAAGCTTTGGCAGCTCACTGTGTTATTCCCAACTCTTGTCCCAGGCTGTCGTAGGTATTCAGACTGCTCTTTTCCCATGTGTCACCTACCTTTTAGACCGTCAGTGCCCAGCTAGGATGGCTCTTTCCTATCTCCACAGGTGTCTCCACTGCACTTTGCACACAGCAGCCTAGCTCAGATTGTTGCTGGGTGGTCCTCTTGGCCCACAACAGCTGTGTTTGCCTATTGGGAGCTTTTCTCCTTGGAGCTGCCTGCCTTGAGCAAATGCCTCATGTTTGGTGCTGTTCAATGGGATGGTCAAAGATTGGAGGATGCTGTCTGGCAGCCATCTCGGCTTTTGTGAATGTCTGCAGAGTCCAAGCTTGTCTGGAAGCTGCTGGAAGCGAAGCAGGACCGAGCAGGTGTAGGGTTTTCTATAAGGGTGAGGTGTGGGGTGCAGGACGTGGCTGCTGCTCGGCTGACCAACCTGACGGAACCTCTTCTGCTTGGGTTGGCCCTTGCAGCCCCATCTGTAGACCCTCAGGTGCTCTGGGAGCCCAGCTGTGTGGTATTTTCAGCCCAACAGGAAGCTCTGCAAAGCTCTTAAGAGCAGCACTGGGGAGTAATGAGATTTCCAGGCTAATTTGGCCGGATTCAAGAACTTCCACTGAAGCATCTGCACCCATGGGAGTTGCCCAGGCCTCTGGCAGGTCCTGTGCAGCTGATCCCCAGGGCTGTCCTACTTGCCTTGTTTGCCGACAGTAAGTGGTGGTGCAAGATAGTAGAATGGTTTGGGTTGGGTGGGACCTTAAAGCCCATCCAGTTCCACCCCCTGCCATGGGTAGAGACACCTCCCACAGGATCAGGTTGCTCCAAGCCCCTTCCAACCTGGCCTTGAACACCTCCAGGATGGGGCAGCCACCACAGCTCTGGACAACCTGGGCTAGGGCCTCCCCATCCTCACAGCAAAAAAAAAGGCTTCTGCTGACTTTGTCCACTGTGAAGTGATGCTTCCCCCCTTTTATTTTTGTGGTTTAGTGAAAAAAAAAAGAAAATTTGTAGTTCATATGAAACTGAATGTTTTTTCTTCTACTGAGACATCAGGAAATGTCTTGTCATTTTATTTTCTCGTTTGTTGTGGGAGGCACCTGCTAATTTTCACCTCACTCTGTGCAGTTCATGGTGCTTCCTGGGCTGGCGTAATACAGGGTCTTAAACTTTCCAGAGCTCAGACTGATGGCTGTTGGAGGTGACTTCAGGTGGCTGGGACGGTGCTAATGGCTTGGTCTGTTGTTGTGTGTTGGCTCTGATTCCTCTACTCAGGTGTGTTTGTAGGAGAGGTTGTAGGATAGCTGGAGACCTGTCCCTCCTTCCCCTCTAGTCTGGAGGGAAGATGGATTCACTTAGGGAGGTACAGGGCTTTGATTGGCTTCATTTGCTGCTTTCTTTGGATGGCTTTTACCTTGGCCTTGCCTGTCTTTAATGGAAGCAGTTCCTTCCACAGCCCCTTCTCTCCTCTTGTATTTCTAGTCTTGATCTTCCCAAGTCTCTCCACACAGTCCTTGTTGGGTGCCCCATGCAGCAGGGCAGCCTCATTTGGCTCAACCAAAATCCAGTTTCCGTGTGGTCCTTGGCCATGGTGGGAGTTGCCCCTAGGTTGGAGCAGTGCATTCCAGCAGCAATTGGTGCTATAAATAACATTAAAGCCTACATCAACTGCCCTTATTGTGCCACTTTGCAAGATGGTTTGCTCCAAAATCAAGCAGCGAGTGAGCTTTACCCTGGTCTCCTTTCCTAAGTTTTTTCTCAAAGTGTGAAACCCTTTTCCTTTAAATGTCTTTCACACCTTTCCTTCCATGCTGTAAGGATGCTGAGCGAGGGCATTGCCCCTGTCACCAGTTTTTCTACCCAGCTCGAGGGATGCATGAGCCGGCACACACAGAGGTGGTGGTGAGCAGCTATACGTGTGCCTGGCAGCGTGCAGTGCAGGGACCACCTGGGACTTGTCTCCTACACTGAGGGGGTGGAGAGTAAAGTTGACAAGGCCGATATGGAACAGTGCAATTTAAAATTCAAATATCAAGATGTAAATGAAGCCTGCCTTTCCTTCCCACCCCCAAACGACCACGTTTCCATCTCCAGGTGACTCGCCTGCCATGGTCTGTGCACCAAGCTCTGATCCCTTACTGCGTGTATGGTCCCAGCGCGTGGTTGCACTGGGCTTTTGCCGCTGGGCTCGTAACCATAACAACTCGCTTGAACACCACAGATATTTGCTTTCCCTTTGGCTGGGTGGCTGTTGTGCCTGCATGTTGGGGAGCAGGGAAGATGCCACGCTGGCAGCTGCGAGCAGATGGGGTCGGATCTGCTGTCATGTGTTCCTCCCACCCCCCTTCTAGGAGGGGAGGAGGACGTTTTGCATTTTAAATGTATTTAAATCCTGAGAGCAAGAGGGAAGAGTAACTCTTGGGTTTCCCAGGCTGTGAGATGGTGCCTTTAGCATGGTAGCGCCAGCAAGTGCCCATGCAATGCTGGGCTTTTGGTTTCGTCCCCAAAAAGCTGGGGTAAACGTTGGGCAACTGCTCCAAGCTCTTTATGCAATGGTAGGTCTTTGCTTTAGTCCCCAAAGAGCCAGGATGTGTTGAGTGGCTGCTCCAGGTTCTTTGTGCAATGCTGAGCTTTCGCTTTGGTCTTCAAAGAACTGGGATAGCAGCTCAGAGCAGCCCCTCCGCTCTCATCCCAGTGGGACCTTGCTCTTATTCCCATCACAGTGCCAATATTCTCTGCATCTTCTGTCCCTCTTCCTCTCCAGCAACATTAGACATGGAGTGTGTATGTGCATGGGTGCAAGCTCCCCGAAGGGCTCCCTGGACCTAGGGATGCTGCCAAGGACCCAGAGGGTCGAACCCCAGCGCTGACGGAGGTTGCACCTACTTGGTGACCACCACCAGGTTTGCTGGCCCTCCCTGCCCCTTGCAGGCAGTTGTGTCGGGACAGGGTATGGCCGTCCCCATCATGCAGAGACCCCACGAAGGTTGTTCAGCAGGAAAGAGGTTAACAGGAAGGAGGCAGGCTAAGTGCTGGCTGCCAGCTCCCGACCCTGCTTTGGGGTGGGGAGCAGCTGGGAGCTGCAGGAGCGGTGCGAAAATGGCCATATAAGGCCAAGTCGAGCCGGCTCCAGCCTCCCGCACAGCCCCAGCCGGGCTCCCTCTGCTCCAACGCGTGTTCTCCGGATGGACACCCATGGGGACAGTGCTGGGGATGGGATTCATGGCCCCAGAACTGCTGCCCAGGCGCCCCCAAGATGGGCGCTGCCCATTCCTCAGTGGGGTGGCACTGGGTGGGAGAGGAGCCCAAGGGTGCTCGTAGCCAGCTCGCAGCCTCACTCAGTGTTTAGACTCGCTGTCTGTGGACATAAACACCGACTCCGCTTAAAAGCGGCCCTTGGCTGAACTCTCCTGCCCAGCCCCTGTGCTTCACCCCCTCCCCAAACTGCTCCCTGGGAAGAAAATTCCTTCCCCCTGGCGAAAGTGGAGCTGATGTTGTTTTATCTCCTGGTAGAGGCTTGGGAGGGCTCTCCAAGGGCCCGGCATGCAGGGACAGGCATGCATGGACCTTGCTAACCCATCCTCCCAGCCTACCTCCCCGAGCTGGTTCCTTGGGGTGGTTGACGTGGGGCTGTGGGGAGCTCCTCTGTCCAGACAGATGTCAGGATCCAGCTGTCGGTGCCCATGATGAACAGACAGGGGCCGACGGTGGGGAAATGCGTGATGGAGCCAGGGAAAGCGTTGGAGCATTTATCCAACTAGGAGGGTGTTTCTGCATTGCTGGTTGCACACCAGGGTAGGTGTCCTGTCCTGTCCCTCCTTGTGCCAGTACAGGGAAGTTGCTGGTGACACTACAAGCCAGGTTTGCTGCCAGCGCAGAGCCACAGCATGCGCCAAGGCCATATCTGCAGAACACTCCTTGTGAGAGGAGGCAATGGCTTCTGGCTGGTGGAGAGTCCCGACAGCAGTGAGATTAGGGTGCACCTTCCCCTATTTCTTGCACAGGAACGTGAAGTTTGCACGCAGAGGCGCAGTGGGATGTGTTGCTTGATACCTCCATTGCATTCCCTTGCCCAAGGTAGAAAATTGCTTTTCTGTTGCCTGGTGCTCAGCCCGAGGAAGCTGGAGGTTTCTCAGTGGCTTCATTGAGCAGTAGCTGCTGATATGGATAGGCTGCAGGTGGGAAAACTGTGCTCAGATGGCCAAGAGAAGTAGCTGCCTCCTGCTTGGATGGCACAGGGAGAGCAGAGAGCTGCTGTGGGGACAGCAGGGATGAGGGAACACTCTTGCTTGCAGGATGGAGATGCGATGGAGGAGCACAATCTTCTGCTTCCCTTTGATGGGTGACTGCTCCAGTCTATCCTTTTGCAGAGCTCACACACGTCATTTTCAAGAGCCTTTATCTCATTTAATAAATCGAGGATGCTCAGCCTGTTAGATGATCTGTAAGTGTAATAAAATCTGCCCACCGCAGGGCTCTGCTCGCGTTGTGGCTGTATCGATAGCCTCGTGCCTAGTGGCAGGAAGCCTAAAACACTCATTAAAGCCCTGCTGCTGTGCCAGCCCTGCTCCTCTGGTGCCTGGGTAGTTCAGGGCACACTGTGCTGGGTGCCAGGAGCTGCCTGTCCAAGCTGTGGTGCTGCTCTCGCCCAAGGCACAGTTGTCTTCATGTTGCTCTGATCCGCCTCTGGCAATGGGGCAGTGGAGTCTTGCTCCCTGCCACGCTGCAGCCCAGCCAAGATCCCGCTTGCATCCTGCCTCAAGCACCGTGATCAGCTGAGCCCGGGCACTGGGGATGGGTGAAGCTTTTAGCAAACACGGCAGCTGCCTTTGCAGAGTACTCTAGAGTGCTGTAAATGAGCAGCGCGCTCCTCGGCAGGCACCCTCATGAATATTTTAGCTTGGAGAACTAACATTTGTCAGGAAGCATTTATGGAGGCAGCGTGGATGTCTCTTCCCTGGGTGCCGCAGCCTCGCTGCTGCTCTGGAGCAGTGTTGGGAGCCAGGGCAGAACCAGACAGGGCCCATGCCCTTCCCGTGCAGCGTTGCGGCTGAGCAGGGCTGCAGAGCCACGATCTCCCCCCTGGGGACGGCTGGGCCCCGGTGCCAAGGCAACCAGCCCGCCATGCGAGATAGACAAATGGTTGTGGGATTTTTTTCTTTCTCTTCCCCTCCTGGTTCTTGGCAGAAAGTAAAATGTCCCTTTTGTTCGGCTTCCTCCTCCCACTGCCCCATTGCCTTTCTTTAAAAGTTGTGTTCCAGTTTTCATCAGCCCACGTTGTGTAATAGCCCTGGAGAATGGCGTGGGCATTGGCCGTGTCCCACCGAGGCCGTGGCAGGGCTGCTCCTCAGGAGCTTGACCGTGGGGTTACAGGCTCAGAAAACATCTTGTGTACAGTTGCTGGGTGAACTCTGTTGTATTTTGGATCAAACTGCTATGATGCACATGTGTTAGAAATTACGGGGAAGGTGCTCGGAGAAAATTTAGGAGTTGGTGAATCTAGATAATCCTGTATTTCTACCTCAGCCGTACAGCAAAACCATATGGAATGAGAGGCTTTTGCAGATAACCCCTGTAGACTTAGAGCATCAGCCCCTGCACCTGCGAGTTCATCACTCATGGAGCATCCAGCGCTGTGCATCCTCCTGCCACAGCGCCTCGGTCTCCCCAGTAAAGCCCTGCTTGGGATTTCTTCCTCTGGGCTTGTAAGAGGTCCTCATTCTTTCTTCTCTCCTTTCCGCTGTACAAGGTAGGGATGCTGTGGTTGCAGGGCTCTGCATCTTACGAACATCTATCCAAAGGTCCCTGCATCTTGTCCAGAGGCTGCTGGGGTTGTGGTTGTGCGAGCGTGGCGTGATTCATGCCCTAGGCACCCGGGAGGGGAGAGGAGGAGGAGTAGAGCGTACTATAGGCTTTGTGTAGTGTGGAGGGGGATGCTGTGAGCACGTGTGTGTGTAAATACAGATCTGTCATACCAGAGGGAAACAGCAACACTATTGTTTCTTGGCTCTGGTTCCTCTGCTGATACTGGCAGTGTAGAGAGCTGTAGCTGCTCGTATGGTGTGGGTGCTGCCTTCCTTGTGCCGGTGAGCGGTGGGGGGCTGCTCCACTCGCAGGGCTGGAGGTGGCACCGTGGAGAGCTGGTGCTCCTGTTGGTGTCCATAGTGGTGTCCTCTTTGGGTGCATCCTCTTGTACCTCCACACCTCTCCCCTGTTAAAAGACACACCCAGGCACCACATCCAGTTGTGGGGTAGCTGTGTGATCCATCCCATTGACAGCAACATGGGAAATGTCAAAGGCAGAACCAGCACCTGGGGACGGGTCTGTCCCCAAGACAGGGACCAGCGGAAGCCAGCAGCTGGAGCTGAGCCTGAGCTTTCATTCCTGCTTCATCCAGACGTAAAGCCTTCTCGTGGCCTTGGGGTCCAGTGCTGGGTTTGACCTTGTATCAAGACATCTGCCTTTCAAAGAGCTGGTTGTAGTCTTGGCCTTGTTATTATTTTGGCGTCTCTGCTGTGTTACACCTCCCTGCTTTTGCATTTAGTTATTCCCTTCCAATTGCTGGAGCCGTACTGTCCTCACCTGACCTGGGACCAGCCTGGGGACCAGCTCTGCTTGTCCTTTCCTGGGGATCCCTAGCCCTGAGGAACCCCCTAGCACAGAAATGGATGCTCATAGGTGAGGAAGGGATCTGTGTGTCCTCATCTCCTGCTGCTGAATCTCTGCTGTCTTCCCTGCTTCCCTGCCACTCCAGTGGCTTTGGCACTTGAAGGCTGTCCCTGTTCTGGTTGCTTGGCAGGAGCAGCCATGCACCATCACCAGCTCTTTTGTTGGGGTCCCTGGCCTGTTTTGAGGTGCTCCCTGGGTGCAGTACTGCACAAGCTCCATCCCTTACCTCAGTGGAATTTGGGGTTGTGTGTGTGCTTACACCTGGCACCATTTGCGTTACATAGAATCATAGGATCTAGGAATGGTTTGGGTTGGAAGGAACCTTAAAGTCCATCCAGTTCCACCCCGCCTCCATGGGAAGGCACACCTCCCACTGGATCAAGTTGCTCAAAGCCGCTTCCAACCTGACCTTCTCTGACTTCTGGGCAACCTGTTTTGTGTTGCTTTGAGGTGTCTGCACTGCCTCCAAGGAAGGAAATAAATGGTGTAAAGGAATTTACATCATGAGCTAGCGAGGCTGCTGGTCTGTCAGGTTTCGTCTGCTTCCAAGAGGTGCGGGAGGGCTGCAGTGGGGTGGAGGGTTCATTCCGTGTGCCCATCCTCTCCCCAGCTGGTGGTGCAAGAGGGAACAGCCCTGGCTTTGCTCACAGCCCCTCTCCTGGTGTCCCAGCTTGGATGTGTGGTGCTGGATGGGCACTGATGCATCAGGCTGTGTGAGATGCCAGTGTTCACTCTTACAAGGAGGGGCATGCAGCAAAACCACTTCATAGGGCTGGCCCAGTGATGGGGGGGCCCAAACCGGCTCCTCTGCTCCAGGCACGCTTGGGTCTGGGCTGGGTGTGAGCAGCAGGAGAAGCCGCCCTGAACACTGCCGTGTTGTTCAAGAGGGAGGAGAGCAGGCAGGTTTTGCAGGCAGCCTTCTCATCTCCTCCTGTGCCAGATCCCTGCCAAATCCCCGTGGGGCCTCCCAGAGAGCCATGGGGTGCCCATGGCAAGAGAGACTGAGTGTCTCAGGGTCCTCACAAGAGGCTGGAGGTCCCTCCTGGAGCTGCCCTTGGCTCATTTTTCCCTGGTCTCAGTTTTATTCCCTGGTGCAAAACATACTCAGAGACAGGGAGATGATCAGACCCACACAACAATCCAGATCCTGGTCCTGGAGGCCTTGGCTGTGCTGCAACCCCACGAGACAAAAAGGTTTTCAAGACTCCACTTGGAGCAGGAGAAAGTTTTTCCGTTGGGTTTTTATAGCTCCCGGAAAGCGGGGTTTTATTTTTGTTCGTCTAAGACAAAAAATCCTCTTAGGAGCTGACTTCCCGCAGCGCTGCAGGGTGGGCAGCTGTGCGTGCTCCGTGCCGAGGACCTGGGCTTGACTTTGCTTTCCCTCCATCCCACAGGATTTGTGGACACTGATGCCTGTTTCCACAATGGGAGAAAGGGGGTTTGGTGTCTGGTCGCATCAGTGTGGGGACACCAATGCCACAGCACCTGTGATGGCTTCATGCCAGCCCTGCGTTGTCACCTGGGCCCACAGCCACAGGGAACACCCTTTTTCTGGGGAAGGGGACTATTTCCCATGGCCTGCAGATGGGTTAATGAGTGGACCTGGGGAGATGCACTGAATTTCCTGGGGTCTAGGCTGGGGCCATCAAGCTCTCCACAGTCACCTCTCCTTTGCATGGTGCAGGCTGTGTTTGGAGGGGTTTTGCTGGCAGGGGAGATTGTTTCCATGGTAAAAACCTTAACAGGATGTGCCAAATATCCATCTCCCTGTTGGTCCGGCCATCTGGAGGGCACAAGGAGGCTTTGCTGGGACAAGAAGTTGAATATGGGCTGCTCTGGGTGCTCCTTCAGTGCCCTTGGCAGCTCAGAGGGGTCCCCATGTCCAGTCATTTGTGCCTCAGGTGCAGGTTCATTCTGGGATGCAAGGGAATCTGTGTCACCAAGCCTGGCAGGTCACAGGCGGGATGGGGATGGGGGAGGCAGGGCATCGCTGCTTGAGGAGGGAGGGCTACAGGCACCTTGCACTGGGAGTGGATGGCTGTGCTGTAATCGGATGAGCCAACATTGCTCCAGATGGACCTGTCAGCTCTCGTCAGTGCTGACACCCCTCTGGGTCCCTCAACATCCCCTCTGGCCAGCGGTGCCACCACTTTTCCTGCTTTGCTGTGTCTGCGTAGAGCAAGGTGACTGGAAGGTGACACTGTTTTTGCAGAGCCTGCCAGGCAAACGATGTCCCTTCCATGCTGTGGTCCCTCCCTGGCAAACTCCCTGGTTTGTTAACTTTAATGGGAAAAACCTGGCACATGTGTCTGTCTGTCCATCTGTCTATATTGCCTGAGCCATCCTGTGCTGAGGGCAGTGGGGCCTTGCGCTTTGCCACCCTCTGGTGCCACCCCATTGTCCTAGATAGTTTGTGGTTGCAAACTCAAAGCTGGCCACTCAGTACCTTGCCTCGCTGTCCTTGTGCTGGCAGTGGGGCAGCCGTCCTTCCCTGGGCATCTGGTGTAGGAATAACGTCTTGCTGGCAGCAGTGAACTGGACATGGCTGGATGGCGCTGGACTGGGCTAGCAGGAGTTGTGCCTGCTGCTCTGTTTCCCCTGATGTGTGTCCATGGCCTTGCTGTGTGGTGTGACGCGTAGATGGGTCTGGGTACTCTGGAAGAGCGTCTCAGTGTGTAAGATCCGGTTTTGCACCTGGAGAGGTTTTAGTGCTTAACTCTGTGCTTATCTGCTCTTCTGTCCTTAAACATTCCTCCTTTCTCTTCCCCCTTGCAGCCAACAACCCTCCCACAGGGCACCATCAACATGAACCAGTGCACGGATGTGGTGGACGGGGAGAGCCGGACAGGGCAGAAATTCTCCTTGTGCATCCTGACACCAGAGAAAGAGCACTTCATCCGGGCTGAGAACAAGGAGATCATCAGTGGGTGAGTGCAAGTCTGCGGCCAAGCCAGCGCAGAGCTCTCCCCTTACCTGGGAGGAAGAGGAGGGTGGATCTTGCCCAAGGACCACAAGTGCTAAACATCCTCCAGTCCTTCCCTGGGCAGATCGTAGAATCATAGAATCACCAGGTTGGAAAGGACCCACTGGATCATCGAGTCCAACCATTCCTATCAATCACTAAACCATGTTTCTCAGCACCTCATCCACTTGTCCCTTAAACCCCTCCAGGGAAGATGACTCAACCCCCTGCCTGGGCAGCCTGTTCCAGTGCCCAATGACCCTTCCTGTGAAAAATATTTACCTAATGTCCAGCCTAAACCTCCCCATGTGCAGCTTGCGGCTATTCCCTCTCATCCTGTCCCCTGTCCCTTGGGAGAAGAGCCCAGCTCCCTCCTCTCCACAACCTCCAGAGCCTCAACATCCTTCTTGTGGTGAGGGACCCAGAACTGACCCCAGGATTCTAGGAGCCGTCTCACCAGTGCCAAGTCCAGAGGGAGAAGAACCTCCCTGGACCTGCTGGCCATGCCGTGTCTGATAGAAGCCACAAGATGTGGCCTCCTGGAGCTGCTTGCTCTCCTTTTACCCCATCCCCATTTGGACTCATCATTGCAGTGCCTGCCTTGCCCTGCTCACTCCTTGTGGGCAAACTGGGAGAAGGGCTGGATGCAGCCCACCCCCGTGGTCCCAATGGAGCATGTGACCTCTGAGGATGATTAAAATATCACTTGTAAGAGTGCCTGCTGCTGGGATGTGGTTGCTCAGCAACACTGACGATTAGACCACTAAAAAGAGCAAATCACGGTAGATTTTGTGGCTCCAGGTGTTAGATGGTGACCTAGAAACATGCTTATCCCTCACTTGTGTGCTGGCTTGCATTGAAGGCAGTAACAGCAAAGGTGCAGAGCCGCAGGAGAGCCAAGCTGCTGGCACACAGTGACCAGCTGCTGCGGGGCAGCTGCTCACCTGCAGGCATTGCCCATGTGGGATGTCTGGCTCTCGCTGCCTTCCTGCCAGTATTTGTTGCTATGTTAAACTAGAGCAGAAAGTTGAAAGGGTAAAATACTCGCTGTTCCCTGCTCTTCCCAAAGCGTCTGCAGCATGGTGCCTCCTGCTCACCTGAGGCACAACAGGAGCAGAGTCAGTGCTCTTTTCCATGGGGATGTTTTTATTTCCAAGTGTTTTCTTCGGTTGTGACTCCCCTATCTTAGTAGATACTGGTTGAAATAGGCATTTTCCTGCAAAAACTTGGGATTTTGATCAGGTTTATGTTTGCATATGTGTGTTGAAACTTCCCTGTTCTACTGAGACATGGGAGTGCAGGTGATTCCCCCTCTGTGTACCGCATCAGGCCAGCAGATCTGTCCTGTAGCAGTGTGACCTCTTCCCCAGCCCTGTTCACAATGGTGAGGAGGCAGCTGCTGCAGAGCTGGGATGTTGAGGCACAGAGGGAGCGTGGCATGGGAGAGCCCTCTCTCCTCCCTGAACCAAGGTGAGAGTGATGGCTGTGCCCCAAAACATGACTGCTCCCCATTCCCTACTCTGTTCTTCCTCTCCTCATGCTTCATTTTGCAGCTCAGCCTTTTGTTGCTGGTCCTGCCAGCTGTGCGGGAGGGGAGAGGCATTGCAGAGCAAGGTGGGGCTGATTTATTGTTCATTGGCCTGACGATGGATTTTGAAGCAGCGCGTTTGCTCCTGACTGCAAGCATTAATCATCCTGAAACAGTCCCACTCTGGGTCTGTGCCAGACGGGTTTCATTTGCAGTTGCAGCACGACGGGAAGATTTCCCCGGCCGGGGGAGAATTTGTTTTACGTTCGTTGCATGCTTCTGGTGTTTATTGCTTAACCAAACCCCACTTGATGTGGTCATCTCTAAACACTTTGCAGCAGCAGTGTGTGAAGTAGGGGGAACAGGAGAGGGAAGCAGGGACATCTGAAGCAGGAGTGCTTCCCAGCAGTCCACGAATCCCCACAGAGTTCAGAGGGATGGAAGGGCAGGTCGTCAGGCTGCAGCAGGAGGGCGCGAGAGGTTCCCCCAAACAATTGACTTGTGCAGGGAATGGACTTCTCAAAGCCAAGTTCACACTGCTCTTTCTTGGACAAAAGTACTTTGTGTGTAGTGTGCAGGCGTTGGCATCACACAAAGGGGAAGGTCCTGCAAGAGGCTCTGTCCCTCTCAGCTGCCTTTCAAGATCCTTGAATCCCTGTCCCATGTCAGCCTTGGCTGTGGCTTTGCTCCTGCAGTGAGTGGGGTTTGAACCAAAGCAGCCTGGGGTCATTCCTTCTCTCCTCTTGTCTTGCCTCATTTTTCCACCAGGAGCTGTTTGGGATGATTTCTGGGTACTGTGTACCACGTTGACGCTGACCAGGCTGGGAAGGCTGAGCCCCCTTATGTGTCCAGATCCAGCTGGGGTTTGTGCTTATAGCCAAGTTGCAAAGCCCAGAAGGATTGGGTTAGGGGTGGAGTGCAAGTGTTCCATCTCAGGATGGAGGGAGTGATTTGCTTGCAAGGATTCGCCTGCCTTGGAGGTGGGATGAGATCCTGGAGGTGGGATGACTGGTCAGAGCCATTTGTTGCAAGGGGAACAGCTTTGGGGCCTGCTGTGGGAAGCTGTGTTATGCCCCGTGGTTGAGTATGAGCATCGCTCTCATTCTTGTACTCTGCCCTTCAACACAGACCTCACTTTTTGTTTTCTCTGCCTGCAGGTGGCTGGAGATGCTGATAGTCTATCCGAGGACAAACAAGCAGAATCAGAAGAAGAAGAGGAAGGTAGAGCCCCCAACTCCTCAGGTAACCCCAGGGGGACACACATTGTTATCTGCTCCTTTGCCTCCCTCTCAGGGCCATGGCACTGCTTCTTCCCCAGGGAAGGTCTCTCAGACCAACTGGTCCAGGGTGAGCCAGGGCAGCATAACAATGTGAATTAATTCCTGGCCATCACTTCTCAGGGTCACACACAGCTACTGCTGCTTTCCTTGCTGCCTGGGGGCCTATTTCACCTCCTGGGTGCTGTCTTGTGGCACCAAACCTGCACACGCTGTCCCAGGAGCAGCTGCAAAGTCACTTGGTCCTCGTGGGGGACTGGGGAGAGGTGCTGTCTGTTTGTGGGCCATTTCTGCAGAAACAGGATGAAATTCCATCGGGCTCCGATTACCCCCTTCTAGATGACCCCAGAGATAATGGGAATGAAAGGAAAATACTAAAGGCCAGGGCCAGGCTGGGAGCTCCGGGGGCTGGAGCCGGGCTCTCTAGGGACCCAGCGGTGGCTTCGTGCTCACTTTGACTATAAATGGTAAAAAGCGGTGCCGGCTGTGACTCACTCGTTCCTGCTGGGCTCCCACGTGGCCAGAGTTGGGGAGAATCCCATAGATGGGGAACGTGACCCCGAGGCCACCCTCATCCCTTGTGGGGCTGAGAACAGCCGTGTCCCTGAGGCCGCTTGACCTCCAGGCTCACATCCCACCACCACAGGGAACCAGCTGGGAGGGCTTCTCCGGCTGAGCTGCGCTGCAGTGCTGGGGGGCTAGAAGCAGCATTGGGGCTCCCCTGAGCCCTGGTTTTCAGGTCCCCTTCGATGAAGTGCCCAGGATGGTCCTGGTGCAAACCAGGCCATGGATGGATTTTGTGTGGCATTTGTTTGAATCAAGTTTCTACCACTCCACTGGGTAAAGAGCTTCTGGGCAATGAGACACAAAACTGGGGGGAAGATGGCCTGGTTTTGCCCATGAAGCTGGAAGTCGGAGCCACCCCCTGCCAAGGACTGGGGTTGTCACAGCCCCTTGACTGGTGGCTCTGGTGATGCTCTAGGGAAGATGCTTCCACCTTCCATGGCCAAGAGCTGACGTGCTACAAGTTACCTGTCGTCAAGCCCCAGGGAGGGGGCTGCCACATTTGGGGCACCCCAGTGAGCTGATGTAGCAGGGCAGGGGTGCTCACCCCATCGCTGGTGCAACACTAAACCCAGGCTGGGTTCAGGAGGGGGACAGGGCGGAGAGGAGAAGGGGCATAGAGCCAGGAAAACATCATTCTGGGTTACATTTCATCACCATGGCAACTTCTTGGAAACTGTACAGGATTTGAGCTCCTGAGCACCAAATAAGGGAAGCGGCTGTGGGAAGGATGCTGGCTCCCCGCGGGTGGACGAGCTCCCCAGGTGCTTGGGGATGGGGTGAGCCTGGTGGCACCTTTCCCCACCCTTGGTTTGGGGTGGTCCACCCCAAGCCCCATCCTGCTTGCTACCCTCCTATACTCTTCATCCCATCACTCCTGGTCCTGTGGCACCAGAAAAAGATCCAAATCCACTTTTTCAAAACCAGCCTCCATGTGGTGTCTGCTGCCAGGTGGATGCTGTGCTGTCAGACATACATGAGCAACCTGCAACAGCAGAAGAAACATCTTCCCTCTGTCTCCTGGATCCTACTGATGCAGGCAGCTGGTCTAGGGAAGGAAAGAGGATGCTGGGGAGAAAATCAGCACCAAATCCCCCTCTGTGAAATGGCTTCTTCTGAAGTTGGCTGCCATTCAGCTCACTCTCCATGTGCTGGCGGAGAAAGCCTGATTCCTTTCTAAAGACGGCCGCCCCCTAATCCAGCAGCAGATCACGTCTGATAGCTGCTCAGGGAGGGACGGACACCTTTGTGATTGAAAAAAAAATAAAGCAAAGGAGATTTCTGGTTTTTTTCACTCCCATGTAGTTTTCCGTTGTCTGTGCTACAGCAGAGCTTGGCTGCAGCCAGGTGCTCCTGCGATATCAGGCCATTTTCAATTCCCCCCATCAGAAAAACAGCCAAAGCTGGGAATATTGCTCCAGCTGCACATTCTTGGACAGGAGGCATTAGGTGCAATCCTGGAGGTGTTTTCACCTTTGCCGTGCAAGCAGGTGGCAGTCTTAGGGACTGAAGGATAGGTTTCGCTTGCAGCTTTTGCTGTGCAGGCAGCAGGAGAGTCTGGGCTTCCTGCCTGTGCCTACCTGCTCTCCCTTGGAAATCGAGACAGGATTTGGGGCTGAAATGTGGGATTTGAGGCACTGCGCTCTGTTGCAGGACAGGTTTGCAGAGGGGTGCGGCAGGCTCGAGGAAGCAGAGCGTGCCCAGGCACACTGAATGCAACTGGAGGCTGGTTTTGCTGATTTTGGTACACACTCCTTTGTGGAGCTGTTCATAGCACTGGCTAGCAAAGAGTTAAGTTCTCTACTTGCTTATAGACTGCTTTTTGGCCCTCATGTGTGTGTTTAATTAAATATGTATCTACAAATAATTATATGGGGGGAGGTGCAAGGAGTATATAAAAGTCTGTATCCTGAGCTGGCAATTTGCTTTGGGCTTTTCCATCTCTGAATGAGAGAGGGGTTGAGGTTGAAAGGGCCATTGGAGATGGTCTGGTCTGACCCCTGCTCAAGCAGCGACCCCTCGAGCAGGATGCCTGCGAACTCTGGAGCAGGATGTCTGTGAACTCTGGATCATTTACCTTCAACACTGCATTCCTTTAAAGTGAAATTTCCAAGGGGATTTTTTTAAAGATTGAGGTCATTTGCTGCTTGTTGTGGCTGTGTGTGGAGGCAGGACCCGGCAGCTCCTGTGAGTGTCAATTTGGAGGAGCGGGGCTAAAACCCATGGTGGTTCTGCTGATGAAGGAGGGGATGCTCTTCGTAGCCCATGTCCCCAGCCTGTCGCTGCTCCTGGATTCCCCCTGCTTCATGGAAAGGGAACGTGCAGCCAGAAAACTTCCCACAATCCGGAGACTTTGGAGGGGGGTTAATTGTCATTGATTTATTGGTGGCTTTAAGGAAAATAATCTGCTAATGCAGAAGCTTAATATGACAACAACAAAACATCTGCTAGCGAACAAAGCCAAGCTCTAAATGGGTTGTGAGAGCTGCTGCCTCTTCTGGGGCGTGCCCCGAGCCAGAGCTGCCCGGGCTGCAGCCACCAAAACGGGATCATCATCTGATGGACTCCAGAGCCCCTCGTGAGCGAGAGGAACATTTCAGATGATGAGTATTGTTTTAAAATAGTGTAAAGCTCAATGTGATATTGTATTTCCTTTGTGAAAGAAGCAGCATGTTCAGTAACCAAAGCACCCGGGAGGAGCTGGTTGGGTTATATTCTCTCTATCAGTGGCCTGTAGCAAGCCAGCTGTGACAAACAAACAACACAGCTGCTGGGGACAGGAAATTTTCCTCCTCCATCCCTTGTCCTTTAGGTTGTTTTTTTTAATTTCTTTAATTTTTTTGACGTTGGTTATAATCATGAGAAAATTCAGTGCTGGCAAATAGAGCTAGGAGAAAAGCCTGATGTTGGCCTGTATTTGTGAGTGGCAGTGGTTGCCCACAAGAGAGCCTGCAGAGGGATCGGGGATGCACAGGAGGACTGCGAACACGCAGAGGAGAATGAGGGACAATGCTGTGTTTAATTGCATTAATTACAAGGCTGCACTGTCACCCCAAACAGGGTTTTGGCAGAGGGGAGCATTTCCAGGTTCCCCATGGATCAGGACCTTACGGAACTGTTTCTCTGTGGGTTTTCAGCATTGCTCTTTGATTGGAGTGCGGAGCCCCATGTGTGCACTGGACAGCTTTGGGGAAGAGTTGTTGTGCTGGAGCATAAGCAGAACCACACGGGGCCCTGAACACCAGGGAAAGGCCAGGGCTTTGCTTTGCTCAGGGCCAGGCTGTGTGAGCATGAAATGAGCTTTTCCCAAGGAGTTACGTGTTGCTGGCCACAGCGTCATGTACAATGCACCGGGAGGGGCAGTTCCTATCCAAAAAACAAAGCTAGCGATCCCCTCCACTCCCACAGTGCCTGGCTGAAGGTCTCCTTCCTTTGTCAGCTCGCCTTTGCCCTGGATCTTTTCCCAGCTGGATGCATGGGGAGGTGCAGCTGATTTTGGGAGCCCTTTCTGTGAAAGGCTAGTAAGGAATGTTTACTTTCTCGCTGTGATAGTGGCACTGATCCTTTTGGACAAGGAAGTCCTGACCCGCTGCCCAACCACACTGCCCTGGGGCAGGATTTCCACCTATGAGTTTGTCACCTTCCAAATGTGGTGGTGGCACATGACTGAGCAGCCCCATCCCTGTCCCCATCCTTGTGGCGTGTGTTGTGAAGCAGCACACAAGCAGCATGGACCCCACGCCTCCAGGGACAGCCCCATGGGGACGCTGTGTGTGGAGCTGGGGCAAACCCCCTAACCCTGCTGTCTCCTCTCTTCTCCTTAGGAGCCCGGTCCTGCGAAGATGGCCGTGACCAGCAGCAACATCCCCAGTGCGGAGAAGGTCCCTGCCACCAAGTCCACGCTTTGGCAGGAAGAAATGAGGGGCAAAGACCAAGCAGACGGGGGCAGTGGCATCAGCCCAGTGCAGAGCCCGATGCAAGGTCAGGCTGGGGCTGCCAGCTCCCTGAAAGATCCCATGCTGGACAGCAAGGAAGGTGAGGATGGAAGTGCCAGCACTGGATGATGCTGCAGGGGCCTGGCTTGGGCAGCTGAGCTGGCAAAACCAAACACAATAAACGAAAAGTTTACGATGGGTTTGGCTCCCAGATTGCCCCAGTGAGGAGTGGAAGGCAGCCTCCATCCCTGCTGTGTTGTGCAGGAACCTGAGTGAGACTTTGCAGGCTAGAGTTCAGGAAGCAACAAATTTGCATCACCTGCTGAACAACCATACTTTATGGAGCCCAGTCCTGCCCTGACAGGGAGATGGGGCTGCCTGGCCTAACAGGTGTTGCTGCCCCACTGCTGGAAAAATAAGGGGAAACCCACCTTTTCCAGTGCTTCCACACCCACTTCTGGGGCACCCAGAGGGTGTGGGACCACGCTGCGCTCAGCCTGGCTGTCAGTGCTGCCAAACCCTGAGCACTGCTTCCTCCTCCAGCCCTGTGTCAGGGCCCTGTTTACATTTGGTCTCCTTGATGAGTCCCTGGAAGGCGCCAGGGTTGCGGCATTGTTCTCCCTGGAACAATAAGGGTTGGGGACTCTTCCTGCCAGGGCTATGGACAGGTCCCACATGCTGTGGCCATTTCCTTTATCTGCCCCTTTGGATGGGGGGTGCGTCCTGCCTGTTCCCTCCTGCAGTGATGTGGTGATCGTCACCTTGCGCCTGCAGAGCTGTGGTTGGTGCTGGGCTGGGAAGGATGGGGGTGGAGATGGGTACAGAGTGATTACCATGGCCGTCCATTTCTCAGTTTGAAGGTTGAGGTCTTTCAGCCATGCAAGCTCAACCCAAAGGTTGGACTGGCGTCCTCAGTTCCCTGCTGACCATCCCACCATCCCCATGGGCATGACAGGCAGTCAGGGTGGAAAAGCAAGAGGTAGCACAGCATGAGGCTAGGGCTCAGGGTGCCTCTCATTTCCTGCACCCTTCATGGGTGGAATTGGGGTGCTTTTGTTATAAGCAGAACTTGGGCATGAAACCAAGTGTGGTGATTTTCCTGTCCCTTAGACGAGAGCTCCATGAATGGAGACCGGATAGACTGTGGGCGGAAGACACGTGTTGAGAGTGGGTACTTTTCCTTGGAGAAGACCAAGCAAGACTCGAAGCTGGAAGAGCAGCAGCTGCCACCCCCGCCGAGCCCACCCAGTCCCAGCACCCCGAACAACAGGTACAGTTATCCCAAATCGCCCTCACAGGAGCATGCCCAGCCCTTTCCTTCCCCAGGTACCCGATCAGGCGACCGAATGATTCCCAGCTTCTCTCTGAACTCCTTGGACGCGAAGAGCAGTTGCCCCATGCACAAGGACTCCAGCAGCAGAGATGTAGGAAGGGGAGCTGAAAAATCGGGGCGTCCCCTTTCTTTTAAAGCCAGCCGGCAGTACACCACCCTGGCCGACGTTCCCAAGGCTGTTAGGATCAGTAATCGTGAGGCCTTCCAGGTGGAGAGGAAGCGGCTAGAGCGGAGAACCCGGGCCCGTAGCCCTGGGAGAGAAGAAGTGGCCCGGCTCTTTGGCAATGAGAGAAGGTAAGGGACGAGTGGCTAATCTCCTCCTTGCATGTTTGCAATGGCAGTGAGGCAGTGTCCCTACTGCAGCCCCATATGGAGCAGGCAGTATTTGTTGGGTGAAGCCTCTTTGTGTTACACTGCTCCTGGGTTTGAGGACACCCATCCACACCAACCAAGCAGTGGGAATGTCCTTAGTAGTGCCAGCAGGCAGGTGTCACCCTGCCCGGCTGGTTTGGGGACAGCCAGCTGAGGTGGATGATGTTCGGTGGCCGTATTTACAAGCAAGCCCGCCCTCCCTGTCTCCTCCCCAACACGGCACATGCTGGCAGCTGGCACCATTAATTAGGTTAGCTCTCTAAACGGTGTTAGAGCCGGCTTCATTACGCAACTGCCTAATGAGCTGAGAGAGGTTTCAAAATGTCACAGCATTAATCTGGGAGAGGAGAGGCGGGTGCAGCGCCGAGGCAGGGTGCAGAGGCTGCAAAACAGCTTTAGTGTGGAGGAGGATGGGGAGGGTGTCCGCACACGCGCCAGCACCGCACACCGACGTGCTTGGTGCTCTCTGGGCGAGGTGAAGGATGGGCTTGACTTGCCCTGGGAGAAACGCGTTTGTGCAGTGAGGGCAGCAGAACAAACCAGGAGATGGGCCCCGGGCGAGAGGGCTGCCTGCCAGTCTGATTTTCTCGCTTGAGTTTTCCTCTGGGCATGTTCTCTCTTGCATGGTTTCAGCAGGCGCCTCTCCTCTGCTTCTTCCCGGCCCCTAAAGGACTGTTTTCCAGCCTGGCTTCTGAGAGCTGGGACTGGAGCTGGGAAGCACAGCACAACTTTGTGCCGATGCTGCCGGTTGGCAGGAGAATCCCAAACCCAGCCCAGCCCTGGCAGTGTGCATGGTAAATGCTGGCCTGGGAATAAAGGAGAAGAGCACCGTTTTTACTTTCTCTGCCTGGGGAACTGTGTCTTCCCCAGGATGGAGAAAGATGGCACATGTGGGTCCCTTGGCCACCCCGACTGGGGTCAGGGCTGGGGAGAGGCTGGTGACTGCTGGTTCGCAGGCTGAACTGGTGCAGCCTGTTGGCTCAGGTGTGGGTGAGGTTGTGTCCCTGCTGGGTTTGCTTGTACAGGATGTCCCAGCCAACACCTGCCCCGGTGCAGGAGGGCGGCACATTCCTCCCTGCTGACAGCCCTGGAGGTGTCGTGCAGCACTGGCATCCAGCACAGAGCTGGGATGTGCCAGCTGAGGGCAGGGAGGAGCAGGTTTACAGGCAGATGAACAGGGGCCAGGAGAGGATGCTGCTGCCAGACTGTCCTTTTTTAATGTCAGCCCCACTCATTGCCTGCTAGCAGCTGTCTTTTCCCAGGG
The DNA here is from genome assembly GCA_013389865.1 of Piaya cayana. Taxonomy (NCBI): domain Eukaryota; kingdom Metazoa; phylum Chordata; class Aves; order Cuculiformes; family Coccyzidae; genus Piaya; species Piaya cayana. The sequence continues at coordinate 51,017 of WAAB01015539.1, forward strand.
CAAGACTGTTTTTCCCAACCCAGCTGGACTCCTGAGGCTGTTAAGAGTCTTTTTTTGCTTTATCAGTATTGGCAAAAATTGCTCTCTGTCAGCTCAGGGCAATTGTCAGAGCAGGATGGGTTCAGGGAGCAGAGCGGGTGCTGTACCAGGCACAGAGGTCTTGCTGCCCACGGGGCTGAGCCCAGTCCAGCATTTGGGTGATGGCAGAGAGCAGGGTGAGGGGTCTCCACCTGCCAGAGAGTTTGGCTTGGGGTTGTAGGAGTGTGCCATGAGCAGGGCTGGCTCAGCAGGCAGTGTTTAGGGATGGTTACATTTCCCTTCTCCTCTGTTAACCTGGGAATTTGGCCTGTGTGGATGGGATGGGTGGAAAGGCCGTGTGTCCCAAAGTTCAGGTGGGCTCAGCAAGACACAGAGAGGCAGCCCAGTGTCACCCCAGAGAATTAACATTCACCAGCACCCTGCTCAGCTTGGCTTGGCTGCTTTTTAAATTTGAGTTTACTTAGTCCACATATCCCTCTCATTTTTCTCCTCCAACCTCAGGCTGTGCTCTTCAAGGTTCAGCAAACACAATAACTCACTTCCATGCTGTGGGGTCAGCTTTTCCCCCCGGCTTTAACACCATTTCTAATAATCCTCCTCAGTAACCCACTAACACGTCTGGGAACGCTTGCTTGAAATCGCTTGCCCACATGCCAACCTCATAGGCGCCAGCCAACCATTGCTCAGATCTGCCTTTCATCTCCCAGTGCAGCCAAACAAACTTGTGCTGATTTTGTTGGTATTTTTGGCTCTGCCCCCCATTTTTTTTTGTTGACCCACCATAAATCAGTGCGAGTGGCAGACCTATGGATGGAAAAGAATATTTTAGGTACCCAGTGCTGCATCCTGAGTGACACACCTGTAGGCTTAGTTCCAGATAAAGCTGTTTTTCAGGCTTCTTGTCCTGTATCCTTATGGGATTTATGTCCATGACTGTGCTGGAAATTGCCCATGGTGACCATTTATACCTGATGCTGACTCCACGCCCCATACAGATGTCTGAGCTCTCAGCCTCTCAGAAACATGAATCAGAAAATGATAGATAATCTCCGTGATTTTGGAGAGCGGCAGAGTACGAGTTCCCTCTGCTGGCATGTGGCAGGACGGGGCTGCCAGCACCGCATCGCCAGCACGATGCAAGGGGGCCCAGCCAGGCCAGGGGAGGGTCTGTGTCCAGAGAGGTTGAGCTGTGTCTTCCATCTCCCATCTCAGACCCACCCCTAGAGTGAGAGAGCAGGGACAGCTCTTTGGAAACCCCATGGATGAATCGTGAAGCCTGTGCTGCACACAAATCACAGCAGAAGGGGCTGCAAGGACAGTCTTGGGTGCTGGCCCCTTATCCTGGGGGAGCTGTGCAGCTGCAGGGATAAATCCTGGCACAGCTCAGGAGGATGACAACAGCTTTGGGAAGGTGACCACCATTGGGTGGGGAGTCCTTGGGGTGCAGAGACCAGGAGCCCCTTCCTCCTGGTGTGCGGCTTGCAGGCTTATCCACCTCCTGCAGCTCCCCGGGGAGCACTGAGCTCTGCTTCGCAGACTTGTTTTTTCTTGCACACTTCCAGGGACGCAGGCTCTAAACCCGCAGCTTTCCCAGTTGATCCCATGTTCTGCTCACATTGGCAAGAGTGTTGCTGTGGCGTCTGCTGGACCTACTGTAGTAGTGTGCTCAGGGGGCTGAAGAGAGTTTCTAACCTCAATAAATAGCAGAGCTGCTTAAATGACTTTTCTTTCTCAAATTCCTTCTCTGGAGCTTCTTGGGCTCTAAGGCTCTGCTCTGAATGGTGCTGCTACCTTGTAGAGAGGAGCATCTGCTGTCCCAAGTATGGGGGGTTTTTTGCCTTGTACAACTATCCTCTTCATTTTTGTGGGCCTTTGGGGGAAATTCCTCTTCCTTTTCCTGATGTTCGCTGTCTTGCTGCTAAATAATGACTGAATCCACTAAAAACAAACCCTTTCTTCCAATCAAAGAAAATCACTTTAACAATAGCTTGTGCTGGTCTTTATAGCTTTCCTTCCCACCACACCCCCCCCTCTGCCTAACAGCTAAGATCTGCAGCCCAGGTTTAGTGGCCTGGGAAAGATTAACAGCCTGCATGGCCGAGGGAGTCCTTGGGACGAGCTTTGTAGTTGAGAAAGCACTAAATGGCGCTGCAGTTTTTAAAAGGCTTCTTCGTACCTGTCTGCAGCTTTGTTTTGTCAACACGGAGCTGCTGTTCGGGGGGAGCAGCTCTCTCCTCAGTGCGGTGGGGAGGAGAGTCCTCCCCGTCTTCGTCCCCCCAGGATCCCAAGCAGTAACTTCTCTGAAATATTGAGCTGATGGGAACAAAAAATGATTCTTTCCTGTAATCTGGATGATATTAACCCTTGGGGTTGTGATTTGGTTGCAGTGATTTATTTTTCTCCTCCCTTTTTCAATGACGAATTACTGGAATGGTTTTGATTTTGTTGTGTATGTAGATGCAGATATATAATTTTCCTCTTCTGTTCATTCATTTTCCAGCCTTGTTTTCTTCCAGGTCTTGTTGCTCTCCACCTTCTCCTGCTGTGTTGCTGTGTGACGTGTCCGCCTTTACTTCGCCTGCTTCGCTACCATCTCATCTCAATCTCAAGCCGTAGAACAACCTGGTGGTGCAGCCCCTTTCATAAGAAATCAACCTGCTTTTGATTTTGGTTTATGGTTTTTTTTTTGGTTTGGGTTTTATTTTTTCTCCTGATTTGTTTTCCTTCAGGCCTTCACCTAATAGGGCACAGATAATGTTAATTCATGGACCTCTTACTCCCTCCTAAACTGAGACTCAGAGGAGGCTGGGCCAGTGTAAAAAGGGTTAAAAAACTGTGACTTCAAAACAATTCCCTGTCTGTCAGTGAACAGAGGATGTGGATTTATGCTCTGTGGGCTGGCTTATGTGAACAGACATCCCATGAGCAGAACGTTGCAGGAGCCTGGAAGCTCTCTGCAAGCCCAGGATCTGCCTGCTCCCAGTCTGCAAACTGGGAGGCAGCAGGGCCTGAACAGATGTCCTGTAAAAACATCTGAGAGATTCGAATTTACAAAGCAAAGTCCTCCCCACCGATTTTGTCCCTTACTCTTTGGTTATGGGCTCAGCGCCCGGTCCTGGCAGGCTGGCTCTGAGTAGCAGTGGGAGGTCCCCAGCCCCCTGGGGGTGTGATGTGCTGAAACTGTTCATCTCATTTATGGAATTTGGTGCAAATATTGGTTGAAAACTGAACATCTCATGTTTATTGAGTCTTTAACCTTTTTGTAGGAAGTGTTAAAAATGTTTTTTTGAATAACCTGTTTCCCCTAATGAGATTGCCGTTGTGATTTTCATGCATGTTAGAGGTTCACAGAGAGCAAGCAGCCCTGAGTTTAGATGTGGCACACATGGGTCCAGATTTTGTGTCAAGAACCCACATGGACTGAGCTTTTTGGGAGGTTCAAAATTGAGCTTTAAGCCACACAGCTTGGAGCTCAGCTGGTATCTGTGTTCATGGTGGGTTATTCCTTCACGTTCCCAGGCTGTGATTAAAGATGTGAGGTTGATACTTTCCCAAACCCCTGGGTGTGTAAACTTAGACACCAGCAGGTCCTTTCAAAATTCCAGTGTTTCCTGTTGGTCAATAAACAGCTTTTCATGCTGGAATAGTTCTTTCAATTACACCTGTAAATGCTTGTTTGCTCATTCTTAGGAGCATCCCATTTGGGTTCAGTCTGGCATTGGCTCTATCTCCATCCACATTTCTTCATAGTTCTCCTCTTTGCGTGGAGATGAGGGTGCCACAGTGTGATAGGCCACCAAGGTGGTGTCTGAGACCCCACACTGTGCTCCCTTCTGTCTGTTCAGGATTTGCAGACCAGTTAGAGAGAAGGGCAGAGCCCCAGGGTTTTGCAGGGGATGCTCGACTGTGCCTGCACAGCGTGTTCCTCATCTCCTTGTGCCTCCTCAACTGATACACCCTGCGAGCTAGACCCATTATCTGGAGGCACCTATAGCCACTGCTCAGTCAGTGCAATCCTGTGGAAGTTACCTGTGTGCAGCTGAGTTTTTGCAGGGTGTCTACCACAGCAAACATGCAGGGTGACCCACAGGTACCCATTACCTCTGCACCCCAGTTTGGTCTGTGGCCTGGGGGGCCCTCCCTTGGTAGCTGCAATGCTAGAGAGTAAGGACAAAGCTTAAGCAAGAGCTGTTCAATAATCCTTGCTTCTCAAAGGTCTAAAATTTACAAATTAAAAACTACTGCTGGTTTTGCAAGGGTTTTCTAGATATTTAAGAGGACACTGTTTGTGGAGCAGAGTAGTGTCAGGTTTTTCCCCGCTTTGTCTGCAGGTGCACATCAGATCAGGGCAGTTTGCCCTGGATTTGTGCACGCTGGAGCTTGTGGAGCTGTCACCAGGTGTACATGAACACTGGGTCAAGCAGTTCTGCAGCCACCTCGCTGCCCTGACCCTGGGCAACTCGAACTTTGTGAGATTGTAAAGCTCAGCGCAGTTGCTGTTCCCATGTTTAAACTGGCTCTGGTTTCCCCTTTCTGTCTGTTTTCCAGGCGATCGCAGGTCATTGAAAAATTTGAGGCATTAGATATAGAGAATGCGGAGCACATGGAAACGAACGTGTCGGCTGGTGCTGCCCTTTCCAGTGACACACGGCAGGGCAGGAGTGAGAAGAGGGTTTTCCCACGGAAACGGGTAAGCTGCTTAGTTGAGGTCTCATGATGAGATCTGGAGGGTGGCACCTGGGATCTGGCAGCCCAGGATAGAGGGGTTTTAGCTGCAGGGTTTGGCTATAGGGTTTGTCCCTGGGTGGAGAAGGGGATCTGGAGTTGCAGGCAGGCTCATGCAGGAGGCAAACGCCTCTGTGTTCAGTCCATGCAGGTTTGCTGCTTGTTGCTCTGTTACCTTGGCCCAGCTGCATATCGGAGTTGAAAATCAGGCTGTCTTTTCTCCTTCCTCCAAAACAGAAAGAGGGAAACTTCAGATCTGACATGGCAGGATACATCAGGGTGGGGTGAAGTAACAAAAGAAATGGGCAATCTTGAGAGTCCCAGATACGCTTAGATATATTGGGAACAAATTAATACCTGGGAGGCCTGAAAAAATGTGTTGCCAGTGAAATGACACTTGTTCTGAGCCTGAGATGCCCCTTAAATACACGGATTTTTATGCCGCAAGCCAAGAGAGTTGGACTTACTGTCCTAGTTCCTGCACTGATCTGGGCTAACGCTGTTTACACAGGATTTCACTTGCGAAGGTGCAGCTGTAGGCTCCATATTGGATGTGTCTGCATCTCCTCTGTCCCCACATCGCAGAGCAAAGTCGCTGGACAGAAGGTCCACGGAGTCCTCGATGACGGTGAGTCACCAGGGACGTGTCCTCAGCCCTGGGGGAGGACGTGAGCCTGCAGTGCCTGCTGCTTTCCCTGTAGCCGGCACATAGAACATAGGATCTGCTCAGGTTCACAGAATCACTGGGTTGGAAGAGACCCATCGGATCATCGAGTCCAACCATTCCCATCAAACACTAAACCATGTCCCTCAGGACCTTGTCTACTCTTGCCTTAAACACCTCCAGGGAAGGCGAATCAACCACCTCC
>WAAB01015539.1:63395-89710 GCA_013389865.1 Piaya cayana
AGCCCAGGGTTCAATTTAGAAGCTGTTTGGCTCTGACATATTTTAAACTGCAAACAGCAAATCATCTTCCCTCCTCTTTTGATCTTCCAGATAGCTGCTGCAGCTCATTTCCCTTGCGCGTTAGTAATGCTCGCGTCTCCTCCTGCTGTCAGTGCCAGAGGAAGGGACCCCTTCTTCACAGAGTACCTTCTGTGAGCATTTGCTGCTGTGGGTAAAGGGTGTTTGACCTCCTCACACTCGTGCGGGCCACACTTGTGCGGGCCACCTCTTACAGGCTTCGTGGACACAACCGCACCATTAACTCCATCTCCTGTCCTTATCATAGCTGCAACGAGCAGGTTGTTGCCAGGTTTGTCCCCACGTTGATGGAATGACTCTTCTCACCCGGTGCTGTTGACCTGGAGATGCTCCAGCCTCTCCTTTCCCATCCCGCTTGGCACTTGGCCACCATTTCCCAGCCCTGCCCGAGCTCTAGTGGATCTCACGGGGTTCTTGGGGAAGCCACCTCTCTCCTCACTCCTGTGTATGTTTGATTTCCATGCAATCCCAGGAAAAACTTCTCTTTGAAACTATCCGTGCTGAAGCCCAGGTTGGAAAACTGTGTTCTCTCCTGTATTAACATTTTGTGGTTTGTATATCTCGTGATTCACTGCATGCTCCTCCTTCTCTGCACCCCCAATGAGAAGTCCTGCAGTTTCCATTTGTTTTTCTTCCTTTTATTCCCCTCCCCCCCTTTTTTTTTCCTTGAAATAAAAGCCAGAGAGAAGGGAAGAAGCAACCCCGTCTTGGCAGTTGATTTCCCCATACTGGTATCTTCCGATGTGACTAGATATGAAGATGAAGACCAAGAAAATTTGAGGCGACCTCTCAGCCTTTAAAGAGCCAGATGTATTTATAGCCTAACAGGTTACTGCAGCACAGTGGTCTGTGCTCTGCACCTGCACTGAGTCCATGTGAAGTTTGGCTTGGCCTAAACCCCAGTGAGAGGGTCCAAGCGCAGGTACCAGTCGGGCAGTAAGTTGTTACGCTGCATGAGTAGACTGGGAATCTCAGTTCTTACCTGGGGAAAAAGGGATTTGTAGATCCACTTCTGTTGTTTTCCACTGAGCTGGTTTCAGTTGAGGTAGGCTCTGGCATGGATTAGTCATGTTGCTGAGAAGTTGTCGCTGTGCCGCACATCAAGCGGGGCCGTGTTCACACGATGCCTGCTCACAAGCCCTTGGCCGTGGTGTGAGGAGTGTAGCTTGTCCCAGCCCATCCTGTCCTGGCGTCAGGTACGTCTTTAACATCCGCGCCCGGGGAGCAGCTTGGGGATGGGGCTGCGGGAAAGCCAAAGGACAGAAAAGGTCATGATGGAGAGATGGCAAACATCTGCAGCCGGGGTGTGAGAGGGGTGTTAATCTGGCTGCATGAGGGTGGCAATGTTTGCCCTGTCCTTGGGGCTAGTCTGACTCCATGTGCCCCTGCAGCCCTCCACTGCATCTCATTAACCTGATGCGATGTCTCTACCAAGCCAAACGCACATTTTCTTGGTTACTCAAGTCCTAATTACTGTTTATATTGCTGTGTGTGTCAGCACCTGCAGTGGAGGCACCCTTAGCAGTGCCCTGCGATGTACAGAGGCACTAATTACACTCTGCTAACGATGACCAGGCAGCTATAAAACACCCACAAGAAGGAAGGTAGCTGCTTCAGCACTAGGTCCTTGTTCAGCTCCCAGCCCTCGGGAGGTTGAGTTGCCCGTTGTCCCTTCTTGGCTGCTGTAGCAGCATGCTCGGCTCACAGCTTCCACTGTTCCCCTAGTCATCATTATTAAAAAAAACAACCCTTTTTGGTTTGACCAATAAATACCATTGTGAGGCAAAGGCACCCCCTGGCCATGTGCTGTGAATTAATTTGTCTGGGATGGAGTAGATATGAAATGCTCGAGCAGAATTAATAGCCAGTTGTAGGAGATGAAATGAGAAGCTTTGGGTCCCTCTTCTGAGTCTCCTAACTTAGTTCCCAGCGGCTGTCCCTCCGCTCCCTGACACACATTCCATGCCCTTTGGAAAGCAGCAGAGGAGAAATGAGCTCACATGAGGTATCACCTCTAGAAATGCCGAGATTCTTCCATGTGATATTTAGAGCAGCATAATGTCCCCTAACAATGTCTGAGAAGCCTCAGGATCCCCGTCTTTCCTTCTCCATCTCATCCCCTTTAAGTAAGATTCACTTATTTAAAATGTAGCCATAATCACTAACGGACTCCAGATTGAGTGCCTGGCTTTGGCGTCAGGCAATAACTTCTAATGGTTGAGGAGCAAGGGGCTTTCATTGTGGAATAAATAATCTCCAAGCTGGTTTTAGCCTGTAACTGCCAGAGTTTCTTGAAGCCCGGCTCTACTGAGCCTGTGCTTTGATTGTGGATGAAAGTGCATCGGAAGATACTAGCCCTGGCCCCCGCAGAGTCATCTCTTCTGCTCCATCCTTTGTTTTGGGCACATGCACACACATGAGGTGCTTGGCTGCGGGCGCTGGGCCGTGCTACTCAGGTGGCAAGAGAAGCGCTGCTGCTGCTGCTCCTTCCCAGTCACGGCAGTCTCAGTGCATGCCGCCCCGTGGGTCAGAGCCCCGTTAGCAGTAGTTTGCTTGCAGCGATGGGCCTGGGGAGCTGCTTTCCAGCTCTTCCCACCGTGCCCTTCTAGACATCTTGTGGAGGCTGGAGCCCAGGGAATGCTGTGGTCGTACTGGAAATGGGGGGAGCCAGGAGCCAGCTGGAGCAACAGGGCTGTGCCTTGCAGGGCATCTCTGAGGCTTCTGATAGCAGAGAAGGTTCAGGTGTGCCTGCCACTCCCTCAGGACAGGCTTCCCCTACCAACTTAGCATACTCCTGTTTTCTTTTTCAGTTTTGATCTGCATGTTACGAGGCTGGCATGTCTACGTTTAATGAGCTAGTACTGCATTATGGGTTATTCGTAGGTTGGAAACAATATCGCCTTCCCCTATTAACCTTCCCTGCTTGACAAGTATGTCTCCCTCCTCAACCCACCACCCTCTAACTCGGCACTAAATGTCATTCCTTGCTTGAGAAATCAACATTTTCAGTGACTTCCACAGTGTGTTGAATAACTCTTGCTCTCCTTGCTGCGCTGACAACTGCACATACGGCCTGCAGCTCCCGTGTCGGGGTGGCTGCCTGTGCTGCCTACAAGGCTGGTTTCCCCGGGGGAGATCTGTAACTTCAGTGCAGATAGTGGCACAGAGAAGTTTTCGACGCATTAATAGCCCAACTTTGCCAAGCTCAAGGAGAACCCTCCCCCTGTTACCTAAGACCTCTGGGAGCTGCTCTGTGCTTCTCCGCCTGCAGCTCTGAAGCCAGACTGACTGTGATGGGACCAGTGGCATCCTCCCCGTGAGCACGTGACTATGGCTGCATCAACTGGCGTGTGTGCATGGAGCCCCGCAGCCAGGGAGGTGGGCGGCAGGCCAGCCAGCAGGCACTGGAGGAGCTTTCAAAGCCTCTTCCCTGCCTGGCAGGATGATTCGGGGTCGCTGCCTTGGCCACGGGCTGCTGCTGGGTCGTGGTCACTGGCCCTGGGGTGGCTGCTGAGGAGAAGCAAGGCTAGGATCGGCAGCTCTCCAGGAGCTGGAGGTGCCCAAGAGCAGCTGAGGCCGCTTGCACCAAGGCTTTGCACACCAGCGTGATCCCGGGGACGTGCCGCAGGAGACCGCAGGAGACAGAGGGGCAGAGGGGGCATCCACATGGCATTGGCTTGGGCTTCCAGCAGCCCCTTTCCACCTGGCTCTTTGAGGCATGTGTGGGAGTGTCTGACTGTCTTGAGCACCCACTGACACTTTCCTTCACCCTCTCTCTGTCCTTACAGCTCCCTTCCGGAAGAGAAAAGCAAGACAAGCTCTTCCTTTGAGACTGGTCCAAAGCCAAACGAGAAGCCAGATGTGGAACAAGCTGAGCTGGACCCAGAGCAGAAGCGGAGCCGTGCCCGGGAGCGCCGGCGAGAAGGACGGTCCAAGACCTTTGACTGGGCTGAATTTCGACCCATCCAGCAAGCCCTGGCGCAGGAGCGCGCAAACGCTGCAGACTCCTCCAAGAGCGGCTCTGCCGCTTTCCCCAGGGATTCTGGTGCCACTGACACTGATCCGGGAGAACTGGAGCGGGAGCGGGCCCGGCGGCGAGAGGAGCGGCGCAAGCGCTTCGAGATGATTGATGCTGTGGATGGGGCGGGGTCAGAAGAGGCGCTAAGGATGGAGGTGGACCGGATCCTGCCCATCCCAGCGGACATCAAACCACAGAACGTCCATGTGGAGATTGAGCAGCGCTGGCACCAGGTGGAGACCACCCCGCTGCGGGAGGAGAAGCAGATCCCCATCACACCCTTGCACCTTGCCCACGCTGAGGACCGGGACGAGGGGCTGACGAAGCAGCACTTGACCACGCTACTGGAGAAGGAGGTAAAGATGGGTGTATAGGATGCAGGCTCCCTGCCAAAATGGCCTTCAGGCCACAGCAGGAACCATAGGAAGCCTGAGCAAGGCTTTAAAAAGCTGCATTTATTCCTACTTTGTAATAGCAACAGGTGAAGATGCTGTAGGGTCCACTGGGAAGTTGGCAGGGCACAGATCCGTGTTCATTCCCCTACGGCTCTGCCGGCAGCTTTCATGTTTCCATGGCTGCAGAAAGGGCTGTTCTTACAAGGGTGGTATTTTATTACCCCCTTCCATTTAACGCTGCCTAAGCTTGTGTTGGTTGATAGCCAGCTTGCCTCTGATGAGATGGGTCCGATTGATGTGTGTTAACCAGTCTCTCAATTCAAGCTCATAATTCTGTGTGCCTCTGCAGCTGCAGAGATTTGTGTCTGCAATTATGTCTACAAAACTATAAACTAGCTTGAATTATAGCCCACACCACAAAGGTTCCCTTTTTGTGGAGCCTACACCAAACAATCGTATGATTTTAGGAAAGGGAAGGTAGATACAGCTCTCTTGGAAGAGATCCATGCCTGGGATAACAAAGGCTGTTGTTATTTGGAATTAAGGTGTATTAGCAGGAATGAAAGGGGTGCAGGCATGGAGTAACCAGGAATATCGCTGATCTGAACCAGGCTGGGATTTGCCTGGGTCATGCCTGGCACGACCTGGTGCTGTTCATCCTTCACTGCAGTGAGCTTTACGAATTAAACTGCTGCGTAACTTAGTTCTTTCAGAGAGGAGGGATTTTGCCTAGAAAAATGAAATCCAGATCCCAGAGCAGAAAGCAAACCAGCGGTGCCATCAAAAGCCCTGTTCATTCTGCTCTGCGTCCTCTCTGAGCCGCTTGCTCCTTATGGCTGATCCCCTACCCACCCTCTGGACACTGTCTCTGTTCGTGTCTCTCCAGCTGGAGCAGAAGCAGAAGGAGGCCCTGGAGCTCCTGGAGCAGAATCGGCACCTGCAGGACCAGCTGAAAGTGGCACTGGGCCGGGAGCAGAGTGCCCGGGAGGGCTACGTGTTGCAGGTAGGAGAGCAGGAAGGAGAGAGAAATCCATCTTCTGTGTGTCCGGGGGGAACCCTTGTGAGCTTTGGTCCAGGGTGTTTGGGGGGCATCCTGGTTGACGCAGAGATGTGCACCACTGAGAGGGCTCCAAGAAATGTGACCTCTTGCGAATACTGCTAATTCTGTAGTAATCCTTGCCAGGATCATCTCCTTAGCAAAACCTCTGGTCTGGGATGTAGTAGAAAAGAGCATTACCTGCCAGCATCCCTGGAGGAAAACACAACTAAACCGCAGGCGACTGATGGGACCTCAGCGAAGTCCACCCATGATCCATCCTGTACTGTGTTTGCCTATGCAGCAGTTGTTTCCCCCTTTCTGTGCCCCAGATATTCCCCTCAAGGTGCACATAAGCCTTTCTAAGCATCTTGTAGCCCAGCATTTGCTCCTGACTGGGCAATTTGCGTGGTGGTTTACGTGGGCAAACACAGCACACGCAGGTGTCTCTCTTGAGCCCATTCCCTGCAGCCAGAGTGGGATTCACACCAGGACAACCTGTTGTCTTGGGTCACTTCTGTGGTTTCTTCTGTTACAGCAAAGCACAGGCGTGTGTTTTAGAGGTTCTGGGAAAAGAGAGGCGAGAGTCTCTTGGGAAGACTTTCCTCCCTTCCTCTAAACAAAGTGGACATTTTCCAGCCCTTCCTCTGGGAGTGTCCATGCCCAGAGGAGCTGGAACGCCTGCAGGGCAGCTTCTGGCTGTTCTTGTCAGTCTGTACTCCTCTTTTGTGCAGGGGGCAACATTTGACCTGCTCAGATCTAGCTGGCCAGATTGGCTCTGGACCAAGGTGGCCATGCATGTCTACATGCTGTGCTTCCATGGCAGCAAACCCGATGTCGAGGCTGAACCTTGCCTCCTTCTTTATTGTGGGAGAAATTTTCCTTGAAGAAGTTGGAGAGAGCATTAGCCCAGCTTGCCCAGAGAAGTCATGGCTGCCCCATCCATGGAGGTGTCCAAGGCCAGGTTGGATGAGGATTTGAGCAGCCTGATCCAGCGGGAGGTGTCCCTGTCCATGGCAGGGGGCTGGGACTGGATGGACTTTAAGGTCCCTTCCAACCCAAACCATTGTATGCTCTAAGCTGCACAGACAGTGGAGGCTGCCTAGGCAGGAGAGGCATCTCGCCTTCCTTGCTGGTGATCTCCTTGAAGGAGTTACTTACTAATGCATTTATTTCTGGAGCCTCTGAGCTGACAGTGCTTGCTTGGAGGTGTTCCATTATTTTCACTTGGCAGTGTTGGAAGAGTAACTAATTCCCTCTTCTCTGGGCCAGAGGAATCTGACCTCATTTTGCCTGGAGCTCAAAAAAATCAGGGAATGGGACTAAAAGCTGGATGCTGAATCCACTGTCAGACTGACCGTGTTGAAGTTGGCTGTAGCACCTCAAGATGAGAAGAGGGCAAAAGAGGGCAAGTCTGCAGTAAGAAGTGACCCAAACTTTGACCTAGTAGTTGGAGAGGGTTTTTGGAAGGGTTGGAGGTTTTCGCTTGCTCCAGTCTTAATTGTTCTGGGGATTTCCCTTATGTTTCCCTGTGACCAGAGGGATTAAAGTCCTGTGCAGAAGGGAGTAACCCCACCAAACCCTGCTGGGAATTTCAGTCCTTGAAGGGAGTGAAATCACTGGGTGGGAGGAGTTCTGCGGCCCCAAACTATGGGCAAATATCACAGCCTTTTTTTTTTGGATACACATCTGAATTTCATATGCCCCTGCTCCCCTCATGGCTGATATTAGAGGCTCCTATGTTGTCTAAGGGTAGGGATGACAGAGGAGCTTGACTACTGCCCCCTGGTCCCTCCTGAGCTGCCCGGGGGGGCACCAGCCCCTCCTTGGCAGCATGACCAGCCCCATATGAACCCCCAAGCTCTGCCTTGATATAAAAGACGCTGCATGTTTCTAAGGCAGCTGCTGAGATACAGCCCCGTGATGCATGTGCCGTGCACCAAAGCCTCGTGTTAACCCCTCTTGTGCTCTGAACTTCCTCGCAATGGGGCAGCCCAACTTTGAACCCTACTGGGAGAAAAAACAGGGGCTCCTGCTCCTTGCAAACGAACCAGAGATGACCCCGGGCTCTGGTCACGGCGGGAGGGAGGGGTCACGTACTAACCTGTCCCGGGCGGATGTTCTTGCATGTTTTTGGTGTAAAGCATGAAATTTAACTTAACATAACTGAGTGTCACATCTGTGGGCTTTCCTTATCAGCAACCAGAGAACAGCAAGGCAGGCCAAATTCCTAGGCTTAACGCTGTGCTTCTCTCGCCTTTTCCTGTCTGTGTATTTTTTTAAAGATACATGATTTCTGTCGCCTTTTGCATGCCTCTCTCTGTGAGTTTTCCCTTTGCATGCTACATTGCTTTGGTTCGAATCTCACAAAGGTTGGTTTCTTTCATTTTACATTCTCATCACACCTTTTCTCTCCCTTCACTTGTTGGGCTTTTTATTTTGTCCTTTGGTTTCTTGTTTCTTGTTTTTTTTTTTTCTTTTTGCAGGTTAGAGGAATTAGATCCTCCTTAGTCTTAAACTTTAGCATAACAACATCACCTCTCATGTCTCATAACGCGATGGGCAGCCACTAAGTCCTGTTCGATAGTTAAAGAAATGACATCGCCACGCCGGCTCTCCTGTCTCCCTGCATTTGGGTGGGATGTGATGTCATTTGCTGTCACCTCACTTTCTGTTGTTGCTTTTGGTTGGTAGGACTGTGTAACCTGAACTGTGCACTTTTTGTTTCACAACAAAATGAACAAACATGCTAAAAAAGCAGTTCCTTTCTTCTCAACTTGTTCCCATCTTCTTCTCCTTCTCATCCTTCCCGTTTTTCTCTCGTCTGTCCGTCTCTGTTTTACTGCTGGTGTTTCTTTTTCATTGTTTTTTGGTTCTATTCAATTTTGGTTATTTTTTTTTCCTTTTAGCCTGTTACTGTACAGCTGTTTTGATGTTGTGGTCCATGTTTTCTGTTACTGGAAAGCAGTTGTCGCTCATTCAAAAAAATAAAATAAAACAAAACCAAAAAAAAAGTTCGTTAAAACAAACAAAAAAAATTGTGCCAAGAACAAATCATCCCAATTGGAGAACGTGGGTAGCAGCCAAATCGCTGCGAGGAGCTTTTCCATGGCCTGCCTGGCCAGAGGTGTGACACTCAGAAGGGAGAGCCAAGAGTGTTACTAATCTAGTATTTAATCAATTTTTTTAAGACCGAGGTGGCCGCCTCGCCATCAGGTGCCTGGCAGAGGCTCCACAAAGTCAACCAAGACCTCCAAAGCGAGCTGGAAGCCCAGTGTCAGCGTCAAGAGCTGATCAATCAGCAGATTCAGTCGCTGAAGCGCAGCTATGCCGAGGCCAAGGACGTGATCCGGCACCACGAAGCCGAGATTCAGAGCCTGCAGGCAAGGCTCAGTAACGCAGCAGCCGAGCTCTCCATCAAGGAGCAAACCCTGGCCAAGCTCAGGAGCGACCTGAGGAGCGAAAAAGAGAAAGCCAAAGAGCAGCTGGAGGAGTGGCAGCACAGCGAGGCTGCGCTCAGCTCCCAGCTGAAGGCCAGCGAGCAGAAGCTGAAGAGCGCAGAGGCTCTGCTCCTGGAGAAGACCCAGGAGCTGCGGGACCTGGAGATGCAGCAGGCTTTGCAGAGGGACCATCAGAAGGAGGTGCAGCGCCTCCAGGACAGGATTGCGGACCTGAGCAGGCAGCTGAATGCTAGTGAGCAAGCACGGATCCTCATGGAGGAGAAGCTGCAGAAGAATTACGAGGCCTTGCTGGAGAGCTGTGAGAGGGAAAAGCAGGTTTTGATACGGAGTCTGAAGGAGGTGGAGGATAAGGCCAATGAGTATGAGAACCAGCTGCAAAACACCGAGCAGCAAATGGAGATTCTGCAGAAGGAGAAGCTGAGTGCAAAGTTTGAAGGCAGTGAGCTTGTCCACCAGCTGGAGGAGCAGCTGGTGATGAAGGAGGCCAGCATCCAGAAACTCGCAGAGCACATCAGGGAGCTTGAAAGAGAGAGAGATCAGATCAAATGTCGATTCCACGAGCTCATGAATCAGGTCGCTGAGTCAGATAATGAAGTTGCAAAGCTGCAAGCAAAGTTGAAAATGGAAGAGACCAACTACCACAATCTAGAGCAATCATTTGAGGAGGTGTCGGATCAGTTCAAGGGTGTGCAGAAGGTGCTGAAAGAAAAAGAAGAAGAGCTGAGACATGTTAAGGAAATGCACTTGAGAATCGTGGAGAAGAAAGATCAAGATCTCAGTGAGGCTTTGGTTAAAATGGTTGCTTTAGATAGCAGTTTAGAGGAGACTAAGGTAAAGCTAAAGGCCAAGGAGGAGGCTTTGAAGAAATTAGGTAGTGTAGGCACAGGTCCATGTGCTGAAGAGGTAGAAGAGCTTGGCCCCGGTCTCAAGGCTGACGAAAGTCATCCATCCCAACTGGGGCAGCCTCTGCAAACTCAGGATGTCCTCCCAGCTCTGACTTACGCACTGAAGGAAGAGGACGAGATTTTTGAGACAAGCCAGAGGCAAGCAGAGGAATTCAGCTCCCCTTCCAAAGCTGTAGAGCTCCAGGACCAAGAGTTAGTTCAGAAAGCCTTAGCAAAGGCTGATGTAGGAATCATGGGGGCCAAGAGGCAAAGAATCCGTTTCTCAAGCATCCAGTGCCAAAAATACATCCATCCAGATGGATCGGAGAAAAACTGGACAAGCAGCACCTCTTCAGACACCAGCCAAGACAGGTCACTATCTGAAGAAAGCATGTCATCAGAGCCAGCTCTTGGTTACCCATCATCGGGGACAAGTGACTCTGAGACCTATCTCTCCATCATCCATTCCCTGGAAACCAAGCTTTATATTACAGAGGAAAAGCTCAAAGATGTAACCATGAAGCTTGAGAGCCAGCATGGCCATAATCAGGAGACTCTCATCGCCCTCCACCATCAGTGGGCCAGCACTGAGACTCAGCTGCGGGAACAGCTTCAGACCAGCTTATCCCAAGTCAGTGCTTTGATCTCACAGCTGGAGAGCGAGAGGCAGGAAAAGTTGAAGCTCATAGAAAATCACGTTAGCGAGCTGGGAAGTTTCCAAATGAAAAATGATCAAGCGCTGACTTGCTTAGAGAAGTGCAGGGAACAACTAAGGTCTTTGCGCAAATCAGACAAGGAACAAAAGGAGGATTTGTTCCTTGTTACTCTGTCCAGCATGGAAACAACCTTATCAAACGCAGTCCAAGCCTTGAGAGGGGCGCCAGTCCCGCCGGAGTATCAGCAGAGTGAAAGCCTTATCACGGAAAACCCTGCTCCAGAAGCAGGCGAAGAGGAGAATGTCTCCAGGGAGCAGCAAGTGGAGATGTTTGACGCTAGCCAGCTGAGATGGCTTTCTGAGAGAGTGGCGTTTGAGGCCTCCCTCATCAGCCAAATAGCAGAGTCTTTGAAAAATGCAAGCTCTGAGATATCTCAGCTCCTGAGAGAGATCCAGGGAACGGCTGAGGTTGTTTTGATGGAGCCAGCAAGTGTTTCTCATACAACAGTTGACTTGGCCAGCATCCTATCTAAGAAGCTGCTGCTGGAAGGGGAATTCTGGAGCCAGGTGGAGGAGCTGAGAGTGCACTTGAGCACTAGAGAAGGAGAAACCGAGGGCAGAACAGAAACAACAGGTTTGGGCTTTTCACCATGTTTTCTCAGTGCTGTAGCAGATGCTACGCTGATCAAGGCAGAACTTGGGTTTGTTGCACAGAAAATGAGGGAATCTTTTCACCAGAGATTAAAAACAATTGAAGAGGACCTCCATAATACCAAAACAGCTCTCCAGCAGCATAAATGCATGTTAGAGGAGATCATCAAAGCGTACAGGACTCCTGATTTTGACAGAGTTATGCACCAGATTTCTGAAGCACTTGAAATTCAAAAAGATGCTTCAGAAAGAACCCAGATCTCCTGGGATGGGAGCCGTCTCCAAATGGTGCCGTGTCAGGAATTAGGCAAGGTGGAGGAGACTGGCAGCCTGTCAGACCATAGTAGTGAAGCTCTTGTTTCCATTCAGGAAGATCTCGCCCAACAACTACAGGACAAATCAAATGTTCTGAAGGAAATATCTGTTGCCTTACTCTCTCTGCCTCCTGAGGAGGCAATGAGAGACTGTCAGAAGCTGCTGAAGATGTCTCAGAGTCTTTCGTATCATTCATGCATGGGAGACCTTGAGCGGTATTCCTCCTTGTTAGTCCAAGATGCAATAGTTCAGGCTCAGGTTTGTTATGCTGCCTGCAAGGTCCGCCTGGAATACGAGAGGGAGCTGAAATCCTTCAAGGAGTCCTTGCAGAGCATGGACGCGCTCTGCCAAGAGCGTGTGAAGACAGTCTCGCTCCTTCGGGATGAGTACGAAGACTTGCTTAGAAAGCAGCAGGGTGAGTATGGTGAGCTGATCACCATGCTTGAACAGGAGAACGCTGATCTCAAAGCAAAGGTGTCCCAGCTGGACAGTCAGCGAAGGCTCTTAGAGGAAGAAGAGCAAAAACACAGCAAGAGCTTGAGTGAATTGCAGGGACGGTATGAAGAGGAGATTCGAAACGTGATAGAGCAACTAAACAGGACAGAGGATGCTCTGAAGGCTGAGAGGACGGAGGGCCTCAACCAGCTGGATGCCATCATCCGTGACAAGCAGAACATGGAGCAGTATCACCTGGAGCAGATGCAAATGCTGGAGGACAAATTCCAGGCCAAGATCAAGGAGCTGCAGGTCATCCATGGCGAGGAGCTGCAGGCGTTGCAGGAGCACTACAGCCAGAACCTGCAGCGCCTGCAGGAGACCCTGGATGAGTACCAGAGGCAGCATCCGGAGGCATCTCCCGCGGTGGCCCCGGGTGGTGGGGATGCCTGGGTGGCCGGTGAGGCAGGTGACACCAGGCAGGGCCCAGGTGGTGACCTGGACTCCATGCACGGCCTGAGGGAACGCATCCAGGAGCTGGAGGCCCAGATGATTGTCATGAGGGATGAGCTGGAGAACAAGCATCTGGAGGGGAACGCTTCCACCTTGAGGGAAAAATACCAGAAAGACTTTGAAAACTTAAAGGTCTCGGTCCATTTATCACTTTCTGCTTTGTGCTGCTGAGTATACGGGAGGGTGCATTCGGTCCTGGGTTTCGCTTGCTGAACTGGGGGGCATCCCCTGAAAGAGCCAGCACACTATAACAAGCCTAAAGGGTTAGAAAGGCCTCTGTAAAGCATGGCATCTGCCTTTTCTCCATGCTGGGGTATTCTAAATGCATTGCTGAGGGAGGGTTGATTATCGGAGGGGGGTCTCTGCATGGAGAGGGAGGGATTTGAAGTAGTTTGATAACATCATGCTCTTCACTATGAAGCCCAGAGTGTTCCTACTCATACCTGAGGCATATGTTTTGTTCGTGACTTCCCTTTAAAAGCATTCTTCAATTCTATCTTTCCCAGTCTGATCAAATCTCCTATCTGTCTCTGCTGCCCTCAGAAATCTGCAATGAAGTGGGAACTTAATGCTCTCCAAATGTATCTTCCTGGGGAAAGTAGCTGCAAACGGAAGCCAAATTCTTTAACAAAGCAAAGCTCCTCTGCACGAGGCTGTGAGGAGAACCATGCCGGTGATGTACACCAGTGATTCTTTACACAACAAACAGTGCACAGTTGTGGGGAGCCAGGGTGCAGAAAACCCTAGTGCCAACGAAGTGCCTGTGCCCAGATTGTTCCACCAGTCAGGACTGGCTGTGAAACCAGCCTGGGACGATACGCTCTCTGAAAAAACCTCTTGGGTTTGGTGTTCTGCTTTTGGTCGGAGAGCATTTCCAGTTAGGAGGTGGCTGTAGGGCAGTAGAGGACTCCCAGCAGCAGGGAGGCTTTCAGGTTGCAGGAAAGTCTAAAGGGCAGCGATGCAGGGTGTGTGCAGAGGCCATCCCAGTGAAGCTTCCATGGAGCTGTTGTTCTTTAGAGTTGGCAAAAATGAGGGAGAGCTTGCTTCGAGCTGTGAGATCTTCAGCACGCGTTTGGCCTGGGGGTAAAGCCTGGCTCAGCTGTAGCCAAGAGCTGGTTGTAGCCTGGGGAGAGCAGTACTTCTGAAGCTGGATCCCATCGGGGTGAGTCGAGTGTGCAGGGGAGGGAGAGCTGCTGAGGAGATGGAAGTGAAGCACTGGTGTTCCCTGAATGCCGTCTCCTCCATCTTAACCCTTAGGAAGGAAAAACCCTTCTTGAACCCCAGCTCGGGTCAGCAGGACACACAGGTAACACTTTGTCTTGCTGGGCAGGGACCAAACAGGGGCACTTGTACCCAGGGATGCTTTTGCTTTGGAAGAAGCGAAATGGCCAGAAACAAAACAGAGGATGAAAAATAACAACAAGCGATGAATGTGACTTCCTGCCTCTGTTTTCAGCTTTGCTCTCCCATACTTGCTGTTCAGCAGTGTCGTCTGGGCAAACCCACCTCTCCTCACACCTCTGTAGGAAGCAGGGGGACAGACAGCAAAATCAAACCTTCCCTTGGTTAGAAAGGTAGCCTGTTTGATTTACAGGTTCAAATGTGCTCGATTCTTCTCTTCTGAACCTGATGGAGAACGCAACATCAGTAGCATGAGATACTGGTTTGTATGTGTTCAAAGGTCCAGGGTTTATAGCAATGCATTTACAATACATCAAACACCAAACCCACAGCCAGAACTGGTTTCCTCTAGCGTTAGGGGTGCAAGGAAGAGCACTGCAAGGCTGCTCGTGTCCCTCCATAGTCAGCCAAGCCCAGACAGGTTCTGATAATGAGTTATGATTTCGATTTTTTTTTAAAAAAAAGGTGAGAAAATAAGAATATAGGATTGAGACTTAAAAGGAAGGAAAAAAGCACCAGAGCTGAAAATTTGGACTAAGTGGCACAGGTCACAGAACATTAGACACAAAGTGCTGCTGAGGGGTGTATGTTAGTGCAGGTCAGTGGGTGTTAGACTGCCACGGGTGCTTCTGTCATGGGGGGGTTGAATTTGTCCCCCTTAAACATTCCAAGGAGTCCCAGTGGCTCCCTGGGTGACACTTCTGGCTTCCCCTGGAAAACGTGGCTGTGAATCAAGACAAAATCTGCTGAAATCAGGAAATAAAGTCAGCCTTTACATGGGAGAAAGGCCTGGTGCAGTGCTTGGCATCAGGTTTGCCCCCAGTGCCTGGTGAGCCCCGTGTCCCCCATTCCTGATGCATGCTGCTTTGTGGCTCGAGCGTGCGGTGACTTTGCTGTCCTGCCTCTGTCCTGCAGCCGTATGTCTATCCAGGATCCCGATGCGCTTGGTGGAGCGGCCTGGCTGGTGGCTGAACCAGAGACAGGGTTTTTGCCTTTGTCCCCCTGCAGAGGCAGGAGTGGGGGCTGTGCCAGGGCAGAAGGACCAGGCTGGCATTGAGGATAGCGCTGCTCCCATGCCCTGGCCTAAGTTCACTCCTAGTAATTGAATTAGCAAATAATTACCTGTGTAGCATTTGAAGCAATACACAGTTGGGAATTAAGGTTCTTTTGCTGTCACGAGTCATTTGCTTTCCACCCTTCAGGTGGCTGCGTAAAATCAGGCATTGCAGAAGGGGCCCAGTAGGCTTTTTGAGGTTGTTTTTAACATGTATTTACATTCCCCAGTCGGGTCTGATCCTAGACCCGCCCTGTCCTTTGCTTTCTCTTGAGCTCTCGGGTCTAGCTGACAGGACAGGTTTTGACCTCACAACGTCTCTGTTTGACCACCTCCTCCTTGGTGTTGAAGGAGAAGGTCTCCATGATGGACCTTGGGTGCTGATCTCCCCGCTGGTGTGCAGGCTCCCCGCTGCTAGGCCAGCCCCTTCACCTCGTCCCTTTTGCAGGCAACATGTGAAAGGGGCTTTGCAGCCATGGAGGAGACACACCAGAAGAAGATCGAGGACCTGCAGCGGCAACACCAGCGGGAGCTGGAGAAGCTGCGGGAGGAGAAAGACCGCCTGCTGGCAGAAGAAACGGCTGCCACCATTTCAGGTACGGGGACATGCCAGAAGGTCCCTGAGGGTGGGGCAGCTCCGTGTTGATGGGGATGTGGGAATGGTGTTAGTTCCAGTGTGGAGGAGCAGAGAGTGGGGTGGGATGAAGGCTGGATGGGGAGCGCAGGGAGATGGGGAGAGGCTGATGGAGGCCCATCTCCTGGTCTTCAGGCTTCTTACCCGTCTCCTTGGCTGCAACATGGTCTGATGTTTTCTGTTCCATCTCAGAGAGGCTTTAGTCATTCCTGTTGTTCATTTATTGCTGATTCCACACTGAATTCAGTGCCCAGGGCGGGTTTAAAGTGCTGGAGCCCAGGGTCTCTGCATCAGGAATCCCACAGTCCAGGAGACAATGTGTGAATTGGGCAATCATTTGGACTGTTAAGAAGTGGGATTTGCAGAAGCCCCTTTGCTGCTTTGCAGCCAGGGGCACAGACTGACAGGGTCATGAAGCACTGAGAGATTTGCTGGAACGACTCGGGTTTTATTCCTTTAAAAAACGAAACAAACAAAAAAGCTTGCTTGGATGAAGTGGTGCCAGGTGCTAGTGCTGTGCTGTCTCTCACAGCCATCGAAGCCATGAAGAACGCACACCGGGAGGAGCTGGAGCGAGAGCTGGAGAAGTCCCAGCGCTCCCAGATCAGCAGCGTCAATGCTGACATCGAGGCTCTCCGAAGGCAATACCTGTAAGACCATCATCCTCCATCTGTCGCCGTGTCTCATGGGGAGACCATACATGTGGGAGACCTCTTTCTCCCCTTTGACTTCTGCAATGAGTTAGGGGCAGACCTGTTGTCATAGGAAACTTCCCTTGTTCCTGTCCCAGCTGTACCCATTGCATGCTCCTGGTTGTCGATAGTCTTTGGAATTCCAGGACAATTTTTCTCACACTTGCAAAATTCAGCTGCTTTGTGGTCACCAGAAGCAGCAGAAGTGTAGGCACAGTGCTGCTTTTCATGTAGCTGCAGCAGAAGGGTTGCTCAACCAAATCTAACCAGGCAAAGAGAAAGCACTCAGCTTTTTGTGGCAAGGCTGTCCTGTGGGAGCTGAGCAACACAGCCAAGCAACTCTGTTAACCTTGATGCAGCTACGTAAGCTGTGTAGCTGTGCAAATACACCCTGTCCTGAGTGCCCAGAGCAAACTTAAAATCACAGAATTGTGGAATGGTTTGAGTTGGAAAGGACCTCAAAGCCCATCCAGTTCCAACCTCCTGCAATGGGCAAGAACGCTCCCCTCTGGATCAGGTTGGTTAAAGCCCCATCCAACCTGGCCTTGAACACTCCAGGGATGGGGGAACCACAACTTCTATGGGCAACGTGGACCAATGCCTCACCACCCTCACAGCAAAACATTTATTCGTAAGATCTCATCTAAATCTTGATAGATCTCAGTTCATTTTTTGGAAACCTGAGGAAGTCCTTCCATTAAACTTCTTAGAGAAAGACCTCCCATCCACCTCATTGCCCAAGCACCGCTGTGTTAGGGAGAGGGAAGGGCTGGCTTGCTCTCAGCTTCTGTTCTTCCCAAAGGCACTATGAAAGTCCTCCTCAGTGCTTAGATCCCTCTTGGGTTGTCGTGGGGTGCTGGAGGGAGAGTGGCCGTGGGTCAGTGTGTGTGTGTGTGTAGGTCGCTACCCAGTGTGTGTTTCACCAGGGAGGAGCTGCAGTCGGTGCAGCGGGAGCTGGAGGTGCTTTCAGAGCAGTATTCGCAGAAGTGTTTGGAGAACGCCCACCTGGCGCAGGCGCTGGAGGCTGAGAGGCAGGCCCTCCGCCAGTGCCAGCGGGAGAACCAGGAGCTCAACGCCCACAACCAGGTGAGGGTCCCCACCATGTCTGGGGCAGATGACCTGGGCAGGGGTGATGGGCAAAGCACCCAGCGGGCACCGAGCCCTGGCCGTGCCCACAGCTGCTCTCCCCTCTTCCCAGGAGCTGAATAACCGCCTGGCTGCGGAGATCACGCGATTGCGGACCCTGCTGACCGGGGAGGGCGGGGGAGAGGCTGCTGGATCGCCTCTCACGCAGGGCAAGGACGCCTACGAGCTGGAGGTGAGCTCTGCTGTGCCAGCGGGGCAGTGCTGGCAGGGACGAGTGCCTGCAGCCCCCCAGGGCGGTGCTGTGACCATCCATCCCTCTGCACCTCGGCTCTGCACGGCTGCTCATCACCGTGCATCGGGTGCAACAAGGCTAGAAGCCCCTGGAGTCCTAGTCTTCCCTTCTCACCATGCCAAGCCAGACACCTACTCTTCCTTCTCCAACCATTTGTCCCCTAGGATTGAGTCCACACAGAGCAGTGGGGACTGGCTTAAACTGAGAGGTGTGCAGGGAGCACATCAGAAGTGTGAGCTTGGGCAAGTTACCAAGAGCCCTGGGAGCGATTTCCTTGCATGAACCAGATGGGTGAACCAGCAGCTTTACAGTCTTGGTGTGGAGCATGCGTGGGGCTGCGCCTCCAGCCCTGGCTCAGTTCTCATCCTGCACAGTGTGCGTGCACCTTAGGATCGTGCTGTATCTGTTCAGGTGTGAACATGCTCTGCGTTTGTTTCCACAGGTCCTGCTGCGGGTCAAAGAATCAGAAATCCAGTACCTGAAGCAGGAGATCAGCTCCCTCAAAGATGAGCTGCAGACGGCACTGAGGGTAATGCCCAGAGATGTTCCTGCAAATCCTCTTACAGGCTGCGCTCTCCTCCTGTGTGTGCTTAGATTTCAGCTCACTTATACCCAGATTTGAAACTATATTTAATGTTTGCCTGGAAGGAAATCAAATACCCATTTTGGTGTTGTCAGTAAAGCACTCCACAACTGCATCAGTTTAGGACTTAGCCCACAAGGGAGACCGTGTGGAAAAACATCCCCTTCAGTGTTCTCTCCTCATTTCCTGTCACATCAGATCAGATTTAAATGGCAGGAATAGTCACTGTTAGAGATTTGCTCAGCCTCCCAGTACTGGATCCGGCTTGCTCTGGACAGCCTCCTTGCCAAGGCTGTTTCTGGGAATTCTGCTTGAATTCTATGTCTTTGCTAAAATTAGAAGCCACGAACGAGTAATTGTGTAGTGAAGGGGCTGCGTGCACAGGCCGCGCCGTACGCTCACCGCTGGGCTCGCGGCTTTCTGTCAGTCTCAACTCCCATATTGCTAAGAGAGTGTGTGTGAGGTGTGTGCGTTGCCTCAGCCAAACATTTCTCTCCGCTGCCAATTCTTCTTCCACCGGCATTTGCCAAGCTCCTCTTCAGTGCATTCCCAACCCGCTTGGCTCCAGCTGTGTGTCTGACTCCACTGGCTTCTTGTTCCTTTGCCAGGATAAGAAATACGCCAGCGACAAGTACAAAGACATCTACACAGAGCTGAGCATCGTGAAGGCCAAGGCAGACTGTGATATCAGCAGGTTGAAAGAACAGTTGAAAGCTGCCACAGAAGCTCAGGGAGAGAAATCCCCTGTGAACACCACTGTATCGGGATATGGTCAGTCCTCCTCCAGCAGCTCTAAGCATTGTGGGGTTCCTGAGCTTGCACGTGCGTCCTCGCATACAAGCCCTTGTGCAGTAACGGTGCTTAGAGGGGCCTTTTTACCGTTTCATGTTGCTTCCCATCCTTGCTCCTTGCAAACAGTCTTGCTGGAGAAGGCAGGGACCAGACGGACCTGAATTTCCCTCCCATTAGGTGTTTCCCCATTGGTGAAAGAAGGGAGATGTAGATGAGATCTTGAGAAGAAATGTTTTCCTGTGAGGGTGGGAAGACACTGGACCAGGTTGCCCAGAGAAGTGGTTGCCTAGAGGTGTCAAACCCCTGGAGGTGTTCCAGGCCAGGTTGGATGTGGCTTTGAGCAACCTGACCTGGTGGGAGGTGTCCCTGCAGGGAGTTGGAACTGGGTGGGCTTTAAGGTCCCTTCCAAGACAAACCATTCCATGATTCTATGGGAAGCTGGTGGGCTTTGAACGTCTTCTGGCATTTTGCCCATGGAAAACATAGAGCTACACACAGTGCAGGGGAGTGGGGACCCCCAAGAGTGCCCTCTGCCCTCCCAGCAGCGCTGCCTGAGTTGGACTCACTGGGATGCTTGACCCGAGCTGGGAGGGCAGGGGAGCCCCAGCCCTGCTCTGTGCAGGAACCCCTTGGGCACAATGCTAACGCTATTTCTTTTGCTTCTCCCCAGATATCATGAAATCAAAAAGCAACCCTGATTTCTTGAAGAAAGACAGATCCAGTGTTAGCCGGCAACTAAGGAATATCAGGTCAAAGGTGAGTTCAGATCTCCTTCCGTGTGTGATGAAAATGCCCAGTGTTACTCTCCGGTGGGGATCCCAGGTGGGAAGAAACTGGTAGGGGAAGAAAACAGAATTTCCTGGTCAGTGGTGCTAGCCTAGATGGTGCTGGCAGGGAAGCAATCTTCCAACTGCACATGCGCTCCTGACCCTGCAAAGTTTGAGGTGCTCCCAGCCTAGAAAAGGATGAAGTTCACCCTGTTCTTTGGTCTTTCACAGGAGGACTCTTACAGTATTTGCTCCCCGTTTTCAGTTGAAATATAGGTGGTGTCAACAGGTGGAAATGTGTTAAGGTGGTCATCACTGCAAGAGTCTTGGGCTTTATATGGCACAATCATGTCCTGGGTGTATTTAACACACGCTTTGCTTGTGTATTAATGTGGTGCAGAAGGCCCTGTGTTCCCTGGCCGTTCTGTCTTTGCTGTTGGTCCCAAAGCCCAGTGATGCTGTGCCAAGCTCCCTTGCTTGGCCTGCTGACTGTCAGAGTCACACGTTCCACACTGGCTGTTCCTGTGGGACCACAGGGATAAAAAGGGCTAATAAAGCCGCTCAGAAGGCATCATTAAATGTAGGTCAGTTGGAAGGAAGATCAACATGGGTGAAACCTGCTTTCCCTCTCACCACTGGATACCTGGTGTCTCATGCTGATCTTTGAAGTGGTTGGGACCTTGGGCAGAGCCAGAAGTCGGGCAGGCAGAAGGCTTCTAGCTCAGTGCCCCTGCTGGGGAAACAGCCCATCAGCTCAGGGTGTCTGCGCTGCACCAAGTAAAGACAGAGAGTATCTCTGCACATGCTGGGGGCAGCCCAGACCTTCTGGACCAAGTCTGATGATGGGTTTCCCTTCAACACTTCAACTCTGACCACTTATCACGTGGTTCCCTTGTGTGTGTTGCTTGGAGGGGGAAAGAGAGGAGAGCGAGCACAGGCTCTGGCTGGACACACTGCCCGCTCGTGTAGCTGCTGGGGCGGGGGGCTGGGGTGTGCGAACGCCAATGCATTTAGGATTTATGAGCTTCTTGTTTTGTTTTGTTTTTTTTCTTTATTTTGCTTCTTCCTTCAACAGTCCGTTATTGAGCAGGTCTCATGGGATAACTGAAATGAACCCGAGTCCAGGTTCCCTGCCACGTAGGTAAACAAACCGGCACCCACCAAGCGACGCCGCTGCCCACTGGAGCAGCCCACTTTTGCATGCACTGCTCACACCTCCATGGCAAACAAGAGCCCTTCTTCTCTTAATGACTGACTGGTTTATTCACGGCTAATTATTTTGCTGGGAAATGGGGAGGGGAGAAGTCAGTGTACCCAAGATCCATATAAGATGCAGCCTCTCTGGCTCTTCCCTGGGGAATACGGCTTTCTCATCTTCCTGCTTCTCCCACCCTCGCCAGCACAGCTAACCAGCACGGAGAGGATTTGGACACGGCGGGGCACATTTTCCTGTTTGCTGTGTTGGGAGTGTGGGACACTGAGTGTGCATGCTTGAATGACTCTGCATGCCACAGACTAAACTTCAGCAACATCCAGGTCTTGTAGGGAAAACAACTGTTTTGCCATTAGCCAGGTGGAGGAGTGGGGCAGTGATGCCTACAGATGCATTTCCCATTAAGGCCGTAGTAGCACGTAAAGTTGTGGCCCCCATCTCAGCTGGTGAAGGGGATGTCCTGGCCTGCCCTAAATTTCCTTTAGCTGTAGCTGCTGCTTCATTAGTTCAATTAGTGCCAGAGCAAAAGAGTCTTCCTTGCCCAGTAACGACCTCCTCCTGTTCTCCAGGCTTCCTCCAGCTCCCCCTGTGTCCACCCTGCTGCTCTCCATCCCTTGGCACTGCGCCTCGGTCCCACACACTGGCCTGAGGCTTCTGAGCTCATCCAGCCAAAGGAGGGAGCTGGTGGGAAGTGAGGCCAATCCTAAAGACCCAGATATCTCCTGTAACTGGAGCAATAGCTAATTCACTGGCCTGTGGTAAAGGCTGAGGTTGGAGCGCCTGCAGAGGGAGGTTAGAGAAAAGAGGGGGCTGGAGAGCCCCGGGAGATCTGATAGAGGATCCCTTTATAACCGATCTCATTCTACGAGTCTCTTTCCAGCAGGCTTCCCTCCTCAGCAACTCAGATGGGTTTTAAGACTGTCCGAGGGGTGAATTTGCTGTAATTTGTACCATCAGGCAGAGTAGTCTAAGAGTATCTGCTGACTCCTTCCATCTAATGAGATGTACAAATGGGAATGCCTGGGTTGCTGCCTATTTAAAGAGGCCCAATGTAAACTTCCTTTAGGAAGCATGTGCTCAGAGACTCGCATCCCAAGAGACTGTGCTGCCTGTTGTAAAGAAAGCAGACAGCATCTGTAAACTCAAACTAATCCCTTTTAGTGTTTTTGTTCCCATGCTGCTTCGCAAAGCCGCTCTGTACTTGTGGGCCTGTGGGAGGAGAAGCAGTTAAAGAACTACAGTAATGTCCGCAGCCTTGGGTGAGTTTATCGTGGAGCCCTGCCTCGATAAACACACGTGGAAGGAAACCCAGCCCAAAACACAGCCCTGCTGTGCTGGTTGTGCAGTCCTCTGGCACCACAATCAGGGAAGGAAAAGCAAAGCAGGGAGATGGCTGCCCATAAATGGAAGGGGCTTTGCATTCAGATCTGTGCCTTTTGAAGCTGAGGTGTCTTGTTCTGTCAAGCAAATCAAGCTGCAGAGTGCAAGCTGCAAGGATTTGGTTCACAGGCAGCGGTGACCAAAACAGAGCAGCTGAGCAGTAAAAGCCTTCACAGTGCACTGGAGCCTGACTCTCGGCTAGGGAGACATCTGTCCCTCAGCAGCAGCAGCGAGCAGGGAAACTCTCTGGTGCTCTTCTCCCCTGAAGCTTTTCTACCACAGCTTTGGGCTGCAGGAAGGAGAGCAAGCTGCCTTTAGTCTTGTGCATCTCCTCAGGTTGAAGCTGTTGTTCAGGGGAGCAAGCAGTTTTCTTCTGGGTTTCTACCCTGCACGTTGCTGTTTTCCTGAGTTTGCAACGTGTAGGTGAGGGATTTCACAAATCCAAATGCCAGGGGCTAGCAGGGAAGGCTTTTCTGTTGGCTTAGCTGAGTGTCGTGCCTTAAAATCTGGATGCTGCATCCGAATCGGATCGGCCATCAGCTCCTGCTAGACCTGAAGCAAGCGTTTAGCAAGTCCTCTTGTCTAACCCTGCACAGTAGAGGCAGCTTTGGCTTGGGAGACCCCCCCCACGCTGGGGTTAGAGAAAGGGTGGGATTGTCGCTGGCAACAAAAACCAGTTTCCAGGCTGCTAGAGCAAAGTCTGTACATTTGCTGCAGCCAGGACCATCCCAGACAGATGCACGTTTGGTCAGTGGCACGGGGAGGACTGGTGCGCAGGTCCCTCTCCAGCAGTGTGGCACTTCAGCTCAGCGGATCCCAGCTGGTCTGCCCAGTGCTCCACTGACTTTGCCCCAGGCACCACTGCACCGTAGGCTCCAGGGGTGATTTTCTGAGTGGAGCTAATCCCGCTTGCAGCATGATGTGCCTCTCATTTGCTTCTGGTACGTCGCCTGGTTCGTTTGCAATCTCACCCTCTCTCTAGGCGCCATTCGCCAGTAACCACCCTCCATAACCGTGTGTTTTCTCTTAGCATGTCCCACTAATCTCTCCGCCCAGGAGGCCATTCTCTCGCTGCCCACGTCTCCTTTGCCTCAGCATCGCACCCTTTCTGTGTGCCAGCCGCCCGCCACCGCTTCCCCCAACCCATGTCCCCACATTGTCTGTCTTTTGTCTCTCCCAGAGTCTGAAGGAAGGCCTGACTGTGCAAGAACGCCTGAAGCTTTTTGAATCCAGGGACTTGAAGAAAGACTAGTTCTCCCCGCTCCGCTTGACCACGCGCACCTCCCAGCTTGAGGCAGCACAGCACCAGCACCGTTTGTCTCTCGTTCCTTACGACTGTCCTCGCTGTCGTTCATCTTGACGCTCCCGACAGGCCCCGGCGCCGCGGTGGTGGTGCCGCTGCCCCTTCGCCTCCCCTGCACCTTTCCCTGCTTGTGAGATGCTCCAGAGACTCTGAGAGGGAGAGGAAGGGATCGGGGCGGGGTTTTTTCTCCCCCTCTCTTCAGCGCTTTGTAGGAGAATCCTTCCTTTACTGTAAACCATTACACTAAGTGTCAGTATTAAGGCTCAGTAGCCTGTTAATAAGCTAGCTCTGTCGTACCAGCCGTTTGGTATGCAAGCAGGGCCTGGGTGGTAGTGGCCATACCCAGCTCTTACTGCTGTCAAGAGCCCCAGTGCTCAGAGCCTGCCAGGAGCCTAATCTAACCCTTGATCTTGATTGCGTTACTTGCACCTGCAAGGGGGGAAAGCCTGGGGGAAGCTGTCGGGGAGCGCAAGTCCGTGCCGGCGTACGCAGCCTGGGGGTACAACGCTGACATCTTGCTGGAGAAGGATGCAAGAAATGATTCTCCCGCCCCGTGACTGTGCCGTATCCTGAATGTAGGCGACACTGAAGCCCGGCGAGCTTTGGTGGCTGCCCGGGCGGTTTTGGATAGGGAGCTGCAGATACTCACGTGCGCCGTCGAGTCCGCCCCATCGGCCTGTTTTTGCCTCCCGTCTCGCTGGTGGTCGGAGTCGATGTTTCGGGGCCACGCTGTAAGATCACTTTCTTGCCTCTGTTAGATCAAGCCCAGCACTCTCTTTTTTTTGCTGTTACTCCCTTCCTCTCATTGAGTCCCATGTATCCCAGGGTCTGTGCGCATGTGAAACTCCCTTTTCCTAGTCAAAGGAAAGTAGAGTAGAAAGTAGAGCAAATATTGACTGAAAATGCACAGTGCTCAATGCATATAATGCTCCTTTTTTATCAGCTTCTTGAACTCAACTCTTCTTGTCAGCAGGGCAGCTCCTATTTTAATTCCTTAATCTTTTCCTGAAATAAAGATCTCAAAACCACTATATGCTTCAGACCTTCTCAGTCCTAATAGCTTTTGTATTGAAAGCATACGGTTTAGCACTGTGAGGCTGACAAACCGATACAAACTAAAGTGAATTGAGGGAGCTGGTAGCACTAGGTGCAGCTCATGGCCAGCCAAGCAGATGTCGTCTTCCTTCAAGAAGCTTATGCTGCTCTGCAGCATCAGAGGTGCCCAGGCACCATGGCTTCACCCTGGGCTAATGAGACCATTTGAAGATGCCACCTGTAAAAGCCTTGCTGATCGCCCTGACCAGGAGCAGGGCTGAAGCTCTGGCACATTGGCTACTCGGCCTCATTCAGCCACCAAGCAATTCCTACCCCGTGGGGCTGGGCTGTTAAAAATGCACCCGAACCTTATGTCGAGTAAAGCTTCCTCCTGTCTTTCGGGTGCTTAACATGTGGTTGAAGCAGCAGCTGATCTTGGGTCTTTTAGGCCCTCAGAGCAAACTCTTGCTGCAGCCCTGGCACTGTGGGCTGGTGTCGGCCTTCTCCAATCCTGCTGAGTTGGAGTGCAGTGTTCACCCTCATCCTCTGGCTCGGAGCAGCAAGTCCTGCAGCCACCAGCCCTTCAGCAGGAGATGATGCCATCCGTGGAGTCCTGGACATAGAACCAGCAGAGGAAAGATGCTCAACCACTTTGATACAAAGGCTATTCCCTTGTCTGCAGGCATGTGCCCTCCAAGATGTTTTGATGTGCAGCCACTCACCCTAATCCAAGCTCACCATAGCACTTCAAGCATTGGAGGACCCAGGAGCCTTCCCAGCACTGACTCACATGGATCACTTCTCCAGTCAGCCAGCAGCTGCTCCTAGGATTCTTGATGCTGCTCTTTCACTCATCAGTCAGCAGCCTTGATCCTCCTCCCATCCCACCCTGGAGAAATGTGACCTGTGTACCCAGTGCTGCTCACCATGAGCTTCTCTGCGTGATGAAAATCCAGACTGGGGACCCTCAAAATGGAAATGGTCCCAGGACTGTGGAAATAACTGCTCTCACTGTGCTGAGGTAGCTGATGTTCATCTAGAGCATAGGGGGTTGTTGATAAAGCCACGTGTCTTGGTAACGCTTAGCAGTGGCTTTTTGTAGCTTCCCGCCCGGCTGAGGAGATCCAGATGCAGTTCTCCTTGATTGTAGCTCTTCCCAGATTCAACCTTCTCCAGGTCAAGTGTGCATTGTACTTAAAAACCCACTTCTGGAAGAGAGTCCTTTGTCACTAGTTCTGTGCATGTTTTTTTTCTCCCCCTGCTGGCATCTGGCACTTGACTGCGGTGAGAGGTCTGGGTCTCCAGTTTGTCCTCGTGGTTGGGTGGAGGATGCTTATTTGAGTCCCTGTGCTCACAGCAGCTGGAGACGTGATGGTTCAGTGGCTCCTATGAGCAGTTAAAGGCTGGGAGAAGTCTGGCTAGAAAGCTGCCTGGAGGAGAGGGACCTGGGGGTGTTGGTTGACAGCAACTGAACATGAGCCAGCAATGTGCCCAGGTGGCCAAGAAGGCCAATGGCATCTTGGCTTGGATCAGAAACAGCGTGACCAGCAGGTCCAGGGAGGTTATTCTCCCTTTGTACCCAGCACTGGTGAGAATGCACCTCGAATCCTGTGTTCAGTTCTGGGCCCCTCGCCACAAGAGG